>LR778269.1:41731588-41907901 GCA_902810595.1 Coregonus sp. 'balchen' | reverse complement strand
TTTTTTACCCGCCCCTTTTTTTTTTGGGGGCCGGTTTATTGAGTATGGGGGGTGACTTACTTTACGTTCGACTGCCGGGCTTAGCCTGATCCAGTTCGCTGCCAGGGCTTAGCCTGATGCCAGTTCACTGCCGGGCTTAGCCTGAGTGCCAGTTGACTGCCAGGGCTTAGCCTGAGTGCCTTCGACTGCCAGGGTTAGCCTGAGTGCCATTCGCTGCCAGGGCTTAGCCTGATGCCATTCGATGCAGGGCTTTGCCTGATTTCCAGTTCGACTGCCAGGGGCTAGCTGTGCCATTTGGGGCTTAGCCATTGCAGTTCGCTGCCAGGGCTAGCCGGGGTTTCCCAGCTGTTTTGGCATCATGCCAAATCTTGCACTCTTTGTCATGCAATGACAGCATGGAGTTGGAAAAGAGCACAACAGACCAGGTTACAGCTAGGCCCTTTTGGATTGAATTATTTTCAAAGGACATGTCCACACTTTAAAGTGTATATACTACAGTATGTGTCAGCCTACTTATTGTTTCAGCATTCGTAGATGATAGACGACCAACACTTACACCCAAAGGTTAGGAGTGTGGTTACTTGAAATTAACTTTGCCTTTAATTTTTTGGTGTTTGTAACCTAAAATCCATCCTTCTTATCAGTTTAACTAATAGGTAATAAATATCCTCTGTATTTACCCTGGACTAAAGCCCGGATTTATCACCCTGTAACTAAAATAAGTCCTCTGTGATTTATCATCCTGGTAACAAAAATCAGTCCTCTGTGATTTGAAGGGCGGAATGTTCTCTTTGGTTTTTAAATGTAAATGTAACACTACTTCTTTGGGAATAAAATGTAGTCTCTGTTTTCAATGACCTTTTCTGCTTTTGTTTTTGGAAAACTGTAAAGGTTTTTGCTATTAGAAGCATTCTTTCAAAAGGACCTATTTTCAGACCTGCTTTATACAGAACAAACTATAACATAATACTATTGTAAGGGGCCCTTTAATTATTTAATTGTTACATTTCATACTTATTCAACTAAACCATCATTAAAAAAACGCCACCTACTACAATCCTACATACAATCCAAGCCCATCCACACCTTGGCTAAACAAAAAGATTGTTTAACTAAACATTTTTGAAGCTCCGTTGTCGAAGCTAAAACATATTTGTAATCCAATGATTATTGGGGCTTTAAAGTAGAAATTAAGCACATCAACGCTCCAACTATATTTTTGACCAAAGCCACCAGCTAATTTCTTCCCATTAGTAGCTGTTTTCACAAGGGTTACCTTGATAAATTTTTAGATCCAACCCTGTTTGGCTATATGAAAAGTCCAAGGGTCCACTGAAGGACGGTGACTACAGTTGTAATGAATGGATAAAAGGCCAACGGGAGTCACTATACAATTTCCAACAGCAAGACATGTCTCATAGTCGATAAAGAAAAACAGCATGCATCTTATGTATCTAAAGATCTGATCATGAAGTGATGAAAGGGGCTTTGTTTCAGATACAAAGTTTCCCGATTCCCCTCCAAAAGAAGGGATGACCCTAAAGTCTAGGATCTTAGTCTAGTCGGGTTCTTCAATTCGGTCCTGGAGGGCTGAAACACTTCTGTTTTTATTTCTACCTGGTAAGTTAAATTCCAACCACCGGTGTCCCAGGTCTGAATTAGCCCCTGATTAAAGGAGAGGATGAAAAACAGAGGTGTTTCGGCCTCCAGGACCGGAATTGAAGAACCCTGTCTAGTGGACAAACTAAAAATGTGGAGCTATTCTAGTTGGGTCTTTTTGCCCATAGTAAAAGCCAACAACCGCAGTAGATCAGTTCCATAATCCATGAGTGGTTGATTGCTCTAGTCTGATGAGTGGTTGATTGCTCTAGTCTGAACTCCCTCAGTGAATTAGCTTCTAGTTCCTCATCCTCATCCTCTCCGAAAGAAAGCAGAAGACTCTTGTTTTTCACCTTCTTTTCAGACTTCTCCTTTTTCTCTTCTCTCCTTCACTTTCCTTCATCTTTCCTTCACTCTTCTCTTCTTGCTAGAGCTGGCGGTGATGCCCTGAACTTGTCTGAGGAGCGCTTCGTGGGCTTCTTGAACAGGATCTTGCCGTCCGCAGGAGGCTTGTCTTCGTAGGGGCAAGGAGAAGAGGCAATTAAGTTCAGACACACAGTACAGACAACACAGTCAGACACACACGCCAATTAACACCAAGTTCCCTTGATAGTTTAGGCTTTTTAAAAACAATTTATTTGTACAATTAATTGTTCTTACCTTTTTCTGTACCATCCTTTACCCCTTTTATCTGTAACACTTCTTCAGCGCTCAGATCTCCCTTTTTGAGAATGACAACTTGAGGCAACTCATCTTCACGATCACTGCCACTGTCATCCTCCATAGGCTGGCATCTCTAGACAAACTGCAAGGAAGGAACACGGTTTGAATATCAACCATCTTGACATCATGCCATCCTCCCTGTCCATGTTAAAATACACATATCTGCAAAAAAGCCCCTTCATGTCATGAATATATATAGTAGTCAAGGATTGAAGTCTGTGAGATAAAAACAAAATATTTTGGGGAGGGTGGTCAACTCTCCTGGATATTTTAGTATATTACGGCCTTGACTAGCTGATCAAGGTGTTAGAGCAGGGCTTGAACAACAACCTGCACATAGAGTAAGTCTCCCATGGGCTGCCAATATCCTACAGATATACTGTAGCCTACGTGCCACCTAGTCTATTTTCCATAGGCTAGCTAGCACATTAGCGAAATACCTTGGTATCAATGGTGGGTCCTCTTCCTTAAATCCCCATCGTTCTTGAATTCTTAAAAATGACGGCTCTGCTGTTTCAGGTTTCCCCACGATACGTTCCCTTTCGGACCCTTATTCTCTTTAGGCCATTTTGGATAGTTAGAAACAATGAATGAAACAAGGAATTTCAGGTTGTGTTTCGATAGCACGTCGGTTTACATAACATTAAATCGCATCACCCTGCGGCCCGCTGAAGTTCCCATGAGCCCGAGGTGAATCATTGGTTTAATCGATCGGATACTTTTTAGACAGGAAGTAGTCAAATATGTGACAGTACAGTCTCTAGTAATAGATTCTACTACCATGATCGTCAGGTGCCTTTTAATGCATATTAGCGAGCGGGCCTTTCTTGGAGCCGTTTGCCTCCTCGTCAGCCAAGCCTATCTCTGTGGCTCAGACTACCTCCAAGGCTGTGTAAAACAGGGGGAACGCCTGGGCTCAGATGGAGACTACAAGATTATCAGAGGAAACCCACCCTGCGATTGGGTGATGTGTATCTATATGAATGTATCAGTTTCAAATGTGTGTGGTGTGTGTGTGTGAGTACCATTCTAACATGGACCAGCTAACACGTCTATTGTATTCCCGGCTCCCAGCCCTCTGCGGCTGCTGTCAACTGTCATGCTGTAGTGGTGTGTTTGTGTTTCAGCTCCACATCCTCTGCGGGATGCTGTGTGTAGGACCATAACTGTTCATCAGTAATGCTGTGATGTGACCTTCTTCTTCCAATGCTTCTGAGACACTCCTCCTCCTCAGCCCCGGGCCACGTTCACCAACCACACCCGCAATCCAACTTTGTATCCTCTTGGGTTGAGTTGCAACTGGTTGATATCCATCAGGGCATGTATTCATAAAATGTCTCATAGTAGTAGTGCTGACTTTATGATCATTTCACCTTTTAGATCATAATAAATAATGAATTTATGAATACGACCCAGATCGCATCACTCCCTCTGAGATTCTTTATGAATATACACCCCAGATCTCACTATCCAATTTATATGACAACTCACTTACAGGACAAACGTTACCAAAGACCATAGTGAACTACATTAATTGTAGCAATGACATCTGTGAATCACTTGTGTGGATATAATTATTATTGGCTACTTAGTTTCAATCCCCCACTTAATCCTCTGTACCGTCTTTAGGCATTCGTTGGAAGCTGATCTTTGGTGAGAACCATGCACACTTTGGTGGGTGGGGCATCTCTCTAACTCTCCGGGTTTACTGGTTCTGCACAGATCGACTTCTCGCCACAGAGGCCAAGAAGGAAAGTGAAGGACTGTCACATGTGGAATAACATACCACTGCATCAATCAATCCTACTGTAACCGCCTCACTGTTTCTGCTACTAGTACATGGCCGTCACTGTTTCAATCCTTCTGTCCCGCCCACTGTTTCATCCTTCTGTACCGCCTCACTGTTTCATCCTCTGTACCGCCTCACTGTTTCATCCTACTGTCCCGCCTCAACTTTTCATCCTACTTTACCGCCTCACTGTTTCTCCTACTGTACCCCATCCTCACTCTCACTGTTTCATCCTACTGTACCACCACCTCACGGTGTTCACAAACCTTTCTGGCTCACATCATCTGGATTTTCACGAGAACATTTTCTATTATCAAATGGGCTTTGATGGGTGTCAGTCCCACTTGGATTTTCATGGCAGTTTATAAAACTGACGTACATGGATTCTAACATGGCAAGTTTAACTGACGGTATGGATTCTAACATGGTATGTTATAACTGACGGTACATGGATTCTAACATGGTATTTATCTACTGACGGTACCATGGATTCTAACATGGCATGTTATAACTGACGGTCGCATGGATTCTAACATGGCATGTCTTTAGCAACTGACGGTAAACATGGATTCTAACATCTAACAATATCATGGTTATAAACTTACGGTACATGATTCTAACATGGCATGTTACAACTGACGGTACATGATTCTAACATGGGTATGTTATAACTGACGGTACATGGATTCTAACATGGCAATGTTATACTGACTTACATGGATTCTAACATGGTATGTTATAACTGAACGGTACATGGATTCTAACATGGCATGTTATAAACGACTGTAGCATGGATTCTAACTTGGCAGTTTACAACTGACGGTACATGGATTCTAACATGGCCTGTTTACAAACTGACGGTACATGGATTCTAAATGGTACATGTTATCACTGACGGTACCTGGATTCTCACAGGGTAATGTTTACAACTGACGGTACATGGATTCTCAACATTGCAGGGTTAGACTGACGTACCGGAGGATTCTAACATGGCCATGTTATAACTACGGTACATGATTCTAACATGGTAATGTTAACAACTGACAGTGGTACATGTTCTACATGGCATGTTATAACTTTGACATTGTTCTATGTCCTTGCTGTCTCTTTGGTATGATATATAACCACGGGCTGAACCCAACAATGGTCAGCTTTCCTTCCCTACCCATTATTCATTCAAACAATGCATTTTGAATACTACCATTAAGATGTATATTTTATAGAAAATATTTGTAATGACCAGTAAGCTCTGCATATCAATTCTCGAAATAAGAGTTTTTTAAATATATCACCTTACCTGAATCTCTTGTTCACTTAATCTCTGACTGACCTGTTTCTTTATTCTGTAGTCCGTGCTATTTGAGAACCAATCAATCCATGGATGACTAAGATAGTACATTCCCTTTTGTCAATGTTGAGTAACAATAGTGGTCCCATGAATATGGAGCTTTCAGTTGCTGTAGAAGTCCTCCCTGGTAACCATCCGTATGTATTACAATCCTGTACAAAAGGATAAAGTGCAGTAACAACAACCATTCACTACCATCTACCTACCCCCCCCATCACTACCATCTAACCCCCCTTTGCTAACACTTACCCCCAACGCTATCATCTAACCCCCCAACGCTCTCATCTAACCCCCCAAACGCTATCATCTCACCCCCCAACGCTATCATCTAACCCCCCAACGCTATCTCTAACCCCCCAACGCTATCATCTAACCCCCCAACGCTATCATCTAACCCCCCAAGCTATCATCTAACCACCCCCCTACACTAGCATCTAACCACCCAACGGCTATCATCTAACGCCCCCAACGCTATCATCTAAGCCCCTACGCTATCATCTATCTATCCCCCCAACGTATCATCTAACCCCCCACGCGATCAATCTAACCCCCCAACACTATCATCCATTAACCCCCCTACAAACTATCATCTACCCCCCCGACCGATCATCTAACCCCCCTACACTATCATCTACCCCCCAGCTATCATCTCACCCCCCCTTCCATAACATAGTGTTTGCGCTTCATTTCAGATTAAGACAAATGATAATATGCATGAACAATTGTATGTTAACATTGATGTTTCTTGAACATTATAATGGAATTTTTTAGATAAGGCCCTTTAATAAAACACACTTATAACGGTAATGTAATTCTCTGACATGATAATACAGACATCAAAAAAGGTTAAAAACTGTTACCACCCTGCATACCTTTCAGAATAAGGCTAGTAACTGTCATATCTCATTTGACAGTTTATAAATAAAGGCACTCAGTGATAAGAGTAGAGGAAGCCACAGACGTCTAGATTCCTGCACAGTCCACAGGTCATTCTAGCGCTCTTCCTCACCCCAACGGAACATTGCAGACTGTGTATGCAGGGATGCTCTTGAGTACTGAAAGAGCACGTTGGGGTCATCCAACTCGTCCCCGTCGAACTTACACCTCATTCCCAATCGCAGGGTCATAGACCCTTGACATTTTGTGGGTCTTCTAATATAGATCCCCTTTAAGGGCTTGGTCCATCTCAGTACACTGTAGGAGACAACCACACTAGACCAGTGGAGTCTCTATAGAAATAGATGAATAAGAAACTGGCGTTCCCCATTCAAGCCTAGTCCCCGACCCCACAAGGGTGTCCAGGTGTAGTTGGGATAATGCAAAAAATGAAATGTCCAATGCACTCTGGTGCGTATAATACATACTTGTCCATGTGTAACAGGAACCACTGAAGCAACCTCCTGATCATTATTATTAAGCACTGGCAGCATATTGATCACAAGTACCAGGCCATCCATAGGGACGTACCCCTGGTTCACCATCCTAATGGCAGTGGTATAACCCAGCCATCCATAGGAGCGTACCCTGAGTTACCTCATCTAATGGCCAGGGTTATAACCAGGCCATCATAGCGAGCGTACCCATGATTTAACCATCTAATTGCCAGGGTAGAGGTTCCACCGACGCCCCATTCTATTCGTTCTACTTTCTATGGGAGTCTATGATACTCAGACCAGTGGTATCTCTATGAACTCCTCCTCGATGATCTTCCCCTGTTTGCACACCACGTGGGCATTGGGATCCCTCTTACACTGGAAGGTCAGAGAAGGGGCTGAGCCATATGGAGAAGGGCCCTCCAAACACTGACTTCATGGCCTCCCAGCATGAGTCTTTCTGCCCACCTGCCTGCTCCCCCCTTCAGACGCTCGATGCCCTGGACAGAGAGAGAGAACACAGTGAGCTTAGACAGAGGGACTGAATCAAACTTTAATAATCATTTAGGGGTCAAAATTGTTCACTTAGTCATGCATTGGTTTCAATGGAGAGAAAGTGAAAATGGTTTTCCTTTTCCCTGAACCCAGTGAACCCCTCTTGACTAACATGCAGGCTCAATGGAAATCCGTGGGTGTGGAACCAGGCCATAATATTCTGAGAAGGCCTGACCTGACAGTGTGGTCTTTTCCTATGTGTTTGTGAAGTTGGCAAAAACACTGCAGTGAACACAGACTCTATGTGTTGGTGAGTTGGCACCAACACTGCAGTAACAGACTCCATTGTTGGTGAAGTTTGGCACAAAACACTGCAGTGAACAGCTCCTATGTTTTGTGAGAGTTGGCACAACAACCTGCAATGAACATACATCTATGTTTGGTGAAGTTGGCACAAACACTGCAGTGACGACTCCAGGCGAATTATGTCAATAAAAGACATCCATGCATCCCGTGGTCTTAAACAATAAAACCTATAAGGACCAGGAGACAATTGAAACATTCATAACACACATGCATGGATCTTTTTTGTTTCATGGAACTCATTCATCCCACAGTAACGTTAAGTGTGTACAAGCACGACAAAACTGTAATTGCCTCCATTCGTCTGTTGCAGGCTTCCTCCATCCCTACCATTCAGATAGCCGCAAGTCTGACAGCCTCAAGGTCCAGAAGAGACATTTAACAGCTCACTAGAAGTGGTATTAGACACAATCATTAACCAAGTCCCCCCCAATGCCGAGTGAGGATAGATAGACAGTGGATTGCGAAGTATTCACTCCCCTTGGCATTTTTACTATGTTGTCTTGCCTTACAACTTGGATTAAAACTGATTTTTTGGGGGGTTTGATCCTTTTATTTACACACCTGCCTACCGCTTTGAAGATGCAAATAATTTTTCTTGTGAAACAAACAAGAAATAAGAAAAACTGAAAACTTGAGCATGCATAACTATTCCCACCCCCCCCCCCAAGGCAATACTTTGTAATCCCCTTTTGCACAATTAACACTGCAGTCTCTTGGGGTATGCCTCTATAAGCTTGGCACATCTAGCCCACTGGATTTTTGCCCATTCTTCAAGGCAAAACTCCTCCAGCCCTTCAAGTTGGATGGGTTTCCGCGGGAGTAAAGCATCTTGAAGTCATACCACAGATTCCTCAATTGGATTGAGGTCCTGGCCATTGACTAGGCCATTCCAAGATTTCAATGTTGCCCTTAAGCACTCAAGGGTTGCTTTCGCAGTGTGCTTAGGGTCATTGTCCTGCTGGAAGGTTTGAACCCCGTCCCAGTCCTCAAATCTCTGGAAGACTGGAAACAGGTTTTCCCTCAAGAATTTTTTCCCGTATTTATGCCATCCCTCCTTCCTTCCATTCTGACCAGTTTCAACATTCCCTGCCGATAAAACATCCCACAGCATGATGCTGGCCACCACCATGCTTCACTGTGGGGATGGTGTTCCTCGGGGTGATGAGCGGTGTTGGTTTTTTGCCCCGACAGCGTTTTCTTGATGGCCAAAAAGCTTCTTCCGTATGTTGGGGGATCTCCCACAGTGCCTTTTGGCGAACACCAATGTGTTTGCTTATTTTTTTTTCTTAGCAAGGCTTTTTTTCCTGGCAAATTCTTCCGTAAAGCCCAGCTCTGTGGAGTGTACGCTTAAGGTGGTACTTGTACAGATACTCCACTCTCCGCTGTGAAGCTTTGCATTGCAGCTCCTTCAGGGTTATCTTTCTTTGGTCTCTTTGTTGGCCTCTCTGATTAATGCCCTCCTTGCCTGGTCCGTGGGTTTTTGGTGGGTGGCCCTCTCTTGGCAGGTTTGTTGTGTTCCATATTCTTTCCATGTTCAAAAGTATCAGATATATTTTATAACCCAACCGGATTGTATTCACCACCCTTTGTTCCTGATCTGTTGGAGAGCTCGCTTGGTCTCATGGTGCCGGCTTGCTTGGTGGTCCCTTGCTTAGTGGTGTTGCAGCTCTGTGGCCTTTCAAAACAGGTGTATATATATACACTGAGATCAGGGACGATCATGGACACTTAAGGGAATTTATTTAACTAATTATGTGGACTTCTGAAGGTAATTGGTTGACCAGATCTTTTATTTAGGGGCTTCATACAAAAGGTATACATATGCAGCACCACTTTTCCAGTAAAACATTTTTTTCCTTGTCCACTTCACCAATTTGGAACTATTTTGTGTATGTCCATTACATGAATCCAATAAAAAATCCATTTAAATTACAGGTTGTAATGGCAACAAAATAGGGGTGAATACTTTGCAAGGCACTGTAGGTGCATGCATACCAAACACCCATGCAATGACACGATATAACAGTTCCTTGGAGAAAGATCATTAATATGGACATGAAAAAATAACAGCGTTATTAAACAAATCGGAAATATTTATTATTTCTCTGCGTCAGTGTTGAAAAATTATCCGTAACAGTCAGTAAAAAAAAAAAAAAAAAAAAAGAACCATCTGTGTTAGGTCTTCACTAGCTTGTTCACAGGCAAGACATGCGCCGCAAGCAGTGTCAGGTCGAATCCCAAATGGCACCCTATTACATTTACATTTTTAGTCATTTAGCAGACGCTCTTATCCAGAGCGACTTACAGGCAGCAATTAGGGTTAAGTGCCTTGCTCAAGGGCACATCGACAGATTTTTCACCTAGTCGGCTCGGGGATTAGAACCAGCGACCTTTCGGTTACTGGCACAACGCTCTTAACCAACTAAGATACCTGCCGCCTATCCCTATATAGTGCACTACTTTAGACCAGGGCCCATAGGGCATAGTCATAAGTAGTGCACTATATAGGGAATAGGGTGCCATTTTGGGATGCATCCTCAGTTAGGTTACAGTGCTACTCAACAACCATCCATTCAAACTAAAACAGAATAAAACAGAAAGTAAAGAAAGATGCAGGAGAAGAACAATCCATTATCAACAGAGATTGAAAGAGATGTTTAGTCCAGGCTTAATCTGTGTCTGGGAAACCGATTAGCCTGGAGTTTTTTTACTACCTACAGTTTTTTTTCAAGCATACAAAAGATCACACAAGAGAAAGTAAAACTTTATAAACTCCACTGATAGATACATCTCAGGAAAAGTGCATATTTGTCATGACTCATGATGTGTAACCAGCTTGACATATTTTGATGTTGATATTCAAGTAGAACTACTACTGCATAATCAGTTTTGTTGGTTAATATTTTAGAATTTTACTTTGCAAAATATATTTGAAACTGTTAAGTTAATTTTGTGAACCACTACTTCCCTCTGGTTTCCACGTCTCCTGAATAACTCAAAATTAAGTTTAATTCCAACATAAAACGTATATTCTGGAGAAACTACAGAATACAAATCGTATTTTTCAAGTGCTTGGGTGATTGAGAAATATGCTGAATTTGGCACACATAGAAAACTAGAAAGCAGGATAATGAGTTACCGGCAACTTTCACACATGAAATATTCTGAAACAACTCCATGTTTTTCTTGTTCCTAAAGAAGGAATAAACTTGAAGGGGCGGCAATGATCTGCTGTAACTTTAACTTTCTTTATAACACACAGAAAATATGAGTGTTTTAACAAAGTAACAGATGGCTAACCTACTGGATCCTCAACACCTATACTTCCAACCTGGCTTTTTAAAAGCCTCTCAACGGTCAACTGTACAGCTATTGGAAAAGACAATATGTGTTCCCTGTGCTTGTCGTCTGTCATCAGAGAAGAATCACAAGGCAGGAGGGAGGGGGTTTTAGTTTTGACTGACAGGAGGACGGAAGGTAGCCTGAGTGGCCAGTCTTTTTTTGGTGCTATTATGCCCACTCCTACAAACTGTCACTCAAGCTGAAACTGGGGAGGTAGGTGTGCGGCCATGGGGGGGGGGCGGTGTAGGTGGGGGGGGGGATAGACAGAGACACAGGAGGGGATATATGAGAGAACAGAGTTGGAAGAGAGGAGAAACAAGGGGAGACAGAAAGCGGAGGGAGAGAGGAGAGACCATAGGGGAGACAACGTAGTGGAGAAGGTAGAAACAGAGGGGATACACCAGAGGGGAGAGAGGAGAGAACAGAGGGGAACAACGAGGGAGGAGGAAGACACAGATGGTAGACAGGAGGGAGAGAGGATAGAACAGAGGGGACTCCAGAGGGGAGAAGCAGGAGGAACAGAGGGAGAACGGATGGGAGAGATGAGGACCGTAGGGGAGATACACAGAGGAGAGAGGAGAGACTCGGAGGGAGAGACGAAAGATACGGAGGGGAGAGAGACGGAGGAGAGAACTGAGGGAGAGAGACGTAGGGAGAGAGACGGCGGGGGATAGCGAGGGGAGAGATAGCGACAAACTGAGGGGAGAGAGACGAGGGAAGAGAGACGGAGGGGAGAGAGACTGAGGGGAGAGAATAACGAGGGGAGGAGAGACGGAGGGAGAGAGACGGAGGGGAAGAGACGGAGGGGGAGATTAGAACAGAGGGGTAGAGAGACACGGAGGGGAGAGAGACGGAGGGGAGAGAGACGGAGGGGAGAGAGACGGAGGGGAGAGAGACGGAGGGGAGAGAGACGGAGGGGAGAGAGACGGAGGGGAGAGAGACGGAGGGGGAGAGAGACGGAGGGGAGAGAGACGGAGGGGAGAGAGACGGAGGGGAGAGAGGAGAGACACAGAGGGGAGAGAGACGGAGGGAAAAGTGATTCAGAAAAACAAAACAAATCAACAACATTCATAAGAGTTAAAACAAGTTTGAAAGTTTTAGAATATATATTTTTCTCTGCAACTCCACTTCACTTTTGTTCCCAAGCAACATAAAAACAAAAAACAAAATGTGGCAATTTAAAAAGCACGATCGATAAATTGTTCAGAGTTAGAGGGATTCCAATCCGGTTCAGCATTGTGAAGGAGTGCTGGGGAGGAGAGTCAGGGTGAGGTGGTGGAGGGATGGAGCGGTGTTAACACCTCTGTCTCAGAGTCTGCTTCCCCCCGGGTGGCTAAGCTCAGACCACATACTGGTAGGATTCAGCCTTCCCATGGGCCCTCCCAGATCGGGTCAACGGGATAAACCAGAACATGGAGAAGGGGTGTCCAAATACCGCCTTCATGTTCATCCACTTAGTTTTTTTTGCCCATCTTCTCTCCTCCTTTTTCAACTGTTCTATGCCCTGAAAACGAGAGACAACCAAACTTCAGTGTAATGTGTGTGTACTGTGAACCAATCCAAACTACTTCCTCCCTGACTGTCATTATAATAACTGACGAATCACAGGACACCCTTTGATTTTTCCTTTTGATTTAAAACCTCTTTCACTCTAAAGTCAGGACGTGGCTTAAGCTATGACTACCTGAGCACAGACAACAGACTAAATGTCCATAGACTAATGTGCTGACTAAATGTCCATAGACTAATGTACTGACTAAATGTCCATAGACTAATGTGTTGACTAAATGTCCATAGACTAATGTACTGACTAAATGTCCATAGACTAATGTACTGACTAAATGTCCATAGACTAATGTGTTGACTAAATGTCCATAGACTAACGGAAAGCATTCAGACCCCTTAACTTTTCCACATTTTGTTACGTTACAGCGTTATTCTAAAATTAATTAAATTGTTTTTTTCCTCATCAATCTACACACAATACCCCATAATGACAAAGCAAAAACTGGTTTTTAGAATTTTCTCCCCAATAAATAAATAAAATAAAAACTGAAATTTCACATTCACATAAGTATTCAGACCCTTTACTCAGTACTTTGTTGAAGCACCTTTGGCAGCGATTCCACCCTCGAGTCTTCTTGGGTATCACACTACAAGCTTGGCACACCTGTATTTGGGGAGTTTCTCCCATTCTTCTCTGCAGATCCTCTCAAGCTCTGTCAGGTTGGATGGGGAGCGTCGCTGCACAGCTATCTTCAGGTCTCTCCAGAGATGTTGGATCGGGTTCAAGTCCGGGCTCTGGCTGGGCCACTCAAGGACATTCAGAGACTTGTCCCGAAGCCACTCCTGCGTTGTCTTGGCTGTGTGCTTAGGGTCGTTGTCCTGTTGGAAGGTGAACCTTCGCCCCAGTCTGAGGTCCTGAGCGCTCTGGAACAGGTTTTCATCAAGGATCTCTGTACTTTGCTCCGTTCATCTTTCCCTCGATCCTGACTCGTCTCCCAGTCCCTACCGCTGAAAAACATCCCCACAGCATGATGCTGCCACCACCATGCTTCACCGTAGGGATGGTGCCAGGTTTCCTCCAGACGTGACGCTTGGCATTTAGGCCAAAGAGTTCAATCTTTGTTTCATCAGACCAGAGAATCTTTTTTCTCATGGACTGAGAGTCTTTAGGTGCCTTTTGGGAAACGCCAAGTGGGCTGTCATGTGCCTTTTACTGAGGAGTGGCTTCCGTCTGGCCACTCTACCATACAGGCCTGATTGGTGGAGTCCTGCAGAGATGGTTGTCCTTCTGGAAGGTTGTCCCATCTCCACAGAGGAACTCTGGAGCTCTGTCAGTGACCATTGGGTTCTTGGTCACCTCCCTGACCAAGGCCCTTCTCCCCCGATTACTCAGTTTGGCTGGGCGGCCAGCTCTAGGAAGAGTATTGGTGGTTCCAAACTTCTTCCATTTAAGAATGATGGAGGCCACTGTGTTCTTGGGGACCTTCAATGCTGCAGAAAAGTTTTTGTACCCTTCCCCAGATCTGTGCCTCGAAACAATCCTGTCTCGGAGCTCTACGGACAATTCCTTCGACCTCGTGGCTTGGTTTTTGCTCTGACATGCACTGTCAACTGTGGGACCTTATATAGACAGGTGTGTGCCTTTCCAAATCATGTCCAAGCGATTGATTTTACCACAGGTGGACTCCAATCAAGTTGTAGAAACATCTCAAGGATGTTCAATGGAAACAGGATGCACCTGAGCTCAATTTCGAGGCTCATAGCAAAGGGTCTGAATACTTATGTAAATAAGGTATTTCTGTTGGTGGGTTTTTTTATGAGGAAAACAAATAATTTAATCCATTGTAGAATAAGGCTGTAATGTAATGAAAAAGTCAAGGGGTCTGAACACTTTCCGAATGCACTGTATTGACTAAATGTCAATACACTGTATACTGAGGTCTAATGAACATAATTCCCCACTTCTGAGGCTCCATGAGAGAGAATACAGCCATAGAAATGTTGTCTATTTCTAGGAATACAACCTAGCCTTAACTATGTAACCTAGCCCTAACTAGCCAACCTAGCCCTAACAAGCCAACCTAGCCCTAACTAGCCCTAACTAGCCAACCTAGCCCTAACTAGCCAACCTAGCCCTAACTAGCCAACCTAGCCCTAACTAGCCAACCTAGCCCTAACTAGCCAACCTAGCCCTAACTAGCCAACCTAGCCCTAACTAGCCAACCTAGCCCTAACTAGCCCTAACTAGCCAACTAGCCCAACTAGCCCTAACTAGCCATAACCTCCAACTAGCCTAACTAGCCAACCTAGCCCAACTAGCCAACTAGCCCTAAAACTAGCCAACTAGCCCCTTAAACTAGCCCTAACTAGCCAACCTAGCCCTAACTAGCCAACCTAGCCCTAACTACCCAACCTAGCCCTAACTACCCAACCTAGCCCTAACTAGCCAACCCAGCCCTAACTACACAATCAGGCCTGAAGTTGCAGACAAAAAGATATTAGAGCAAGAAAGCAGAGTTAGTTTAGTTAAGAGTTTTAAAGCACATACATAGAAGAACACACAGAGAGATCTACAGTCTACTCACTACATGGTTTATGATGGTACAAGAGGAAACTGATCCTCTCACACAGATACATGGACACGTTTCTTCATACTTGCTGACAGTAAACTCAACAGAGCGTCAGCAAGCCTTGGCTGAATTTCATGTTCAAGTTTCAAGTTGAAGATTTCCTTTATATAGGAAAATCACTGTTACTGTAGAAACAAGACTAGACTCATAACTCCCACGAGGAGATGATCCAACTACAAGCAGAGCCTTTTATATACACACTCTCAGACACTAACTTCCACTTAAGTCCAATTTTCAGGAGACTAAGTGAACATTTTACGAAGTGGAAGTTTGGATTCACCTCTTTGAGGGTAAGCTGTTGTAGAGAGGTTAAGGTTCATAGGTCATACATACAGTAGATAAGCACCAAAGCAACAGCAGTGGGGAGCAGACTAGGCTTAAATACACAGGTCAAATACTTGAGGTGCACTTGATTAAGTTAGCCTGTCCAATGTAATAGACCCAGCTGAAATGCCAATGGAATAGTCATGAGTGCAAACTCCACACTGCACATCAGTCAAGCTAAATAAAGCACACCTAAAGCATTTGACATAACATTACGTATTTAATCCAGGTCTGATGAAGAGGAGGTGAAACACAGGAGAGAGGAGCATGGTGGTCTACTGCTTACCGTCTCATCTGTACAGATGGAATGGACCTGAGTCCCGAACATCACGGAGGTGAAGAGGAGGAAGAGGAGGGCCTCAAAGCACAGGAGGATGAGGAGGATGACGGTCGCAGGAGGTGAGAAGGAACTGCACTCTGGGAGTTGGAGTTCAGGAGGGAGGGAGGGGGAGGGAGGGAGGGGAACACATTTACACTCACGGCACAGTGAAAGCAACATTTCTAGACGGGCTGATGTGGTCTAGGCAGCTATATGCTGGATGCTAAGCATATCGTACATCACAGTCTTTTCAGATAGATGACTGGAACAAATGGCAAAATTGTGCATAAAGTTGTCGGAATTCAGATATGACGTCATTGTTTTAGCACTACCTACCGTTTTTAAACTACGGCACGTGACGTGGTTCAATGTGCCAATAGATCAGCACAATCTACTTTTGGGGTTTTTCAAAATTGGCAGTGTCTTGGAGCTAGAACTGAGATCATGTATACTGTGATGCCGAGGAACGGAGAGCAACGTACAATACGGAGAACTGAGCCAACAAGGCATTAGTGGTAAGTACATCGGGGCGGCCATCTTTATGGACCTCCTCTATTGATTGTATGAGATTGAGAATGTTGCATTGTGTGACAAGTGGTTTTAACTGTTGATTGCATCCACATTACAAATAATTATGGTATGAACAAACGCTAAATAGGAATGACGTTTCTCAGCATAGAAGAGTGAGCATCAGAGTTGAATCACACACAGACAGTCATACACTAACTGAGCAACATAGTGTGTATCTCTGCAGCACTGCAGTGACCATGTGGAAACGAGGCGACTCCATATTCCCTTTGAGTGGCTGGATCTAAACAACCTTCACAGAACTACTGAAACACAGTGCCCAACAGAACGACTGTGAAACACATGTCCCAACATAACTCGAAACCAGTGACCACAGAACTAGCTGAAACACAGTGCCAAAACTACTGAAACGTGGACCACAGAACTACTGTACAAGTTTACCAACAGAACTATGAACACAGTGACCAAAGCTAACTACTGAAACACAGTTACCAACTGAACTACTGAAACAGTACACAGAACTACTACTGAAACACAGTGAACAAAAGAACTACTGAAACCAGTACCCAACAGACTACTGTACACAGTGACACAGAACTACTGAACACGTGACAACAGAACACTGTACACAGTGACCAACAGAACTACTGAAACCAGTGCCCAACAGACTAACTGAAACACAGTGACCAACAGAACAACTGAAACCACAGTGACCAACAGAACTACTGTACACAGTGACCAACAGAACTACTGAAACACAGTGACCAACAGAACTACTGAAACACAGTGACCAACAGAACTACTGAAACACAGTGACCAACAGAACTACTGAAACACGTGACCAACGACTACTGTACACCAGGACCCACAGAACTACTGAAACAGCAGCCACGAACTACTGTACAACAGTGACCAACACAGAACTACTGAAACACATTCCAACAGAAATACTGAACCAGTGCCCATAGAAACACTGAAACACAGTGACCACAGACTACTGGAAACACATGACCAACCTAACTACTGAAACACAGTGACCAACAGAACTCTGAAACAGTGCCCAACATAACTCTGACACAGTGCCCTACCGAACTACTGTACACATGACCCAGAACTACTGAACACAGTGACCAACAAACTACTGAAACACAGTACCGACAACTACTGCAACACCAGTGCCCCCATTGACCAACAGAACTACTGAAACATGACGTTACCAACAAACTACTGTACACATGACCAACAGAACTACTGAAACCAGACCAACAGAACTCACTGAAACACATGTGAACCAACAGAACTACTGAAAACACAGTGACAACAAACTACTGAACCCAGTTACCAACAGAACTACTGAAACACAGTGCCAACTAACTACTGAACACAGTGACGCATACATAACTACTGTATCACAGTGACCACAGAACTACTGTACACAGTGCCAACAGAACTATACTGACACACAGTGACGCAACAGAATACTGAAACACAGGGACCAACAGAAATACTGAAACACATTGACCATACAGAACTCCTAAACACAGTGACCAACGAACTACTGAAACACGTGACCAACAGAACTACTGAAACACGTTACCAACAAACTACTTTCACGTGACCCAACAAACTGACTGACACCTTGAACCACAGAACTACTGAAACTACCGTTACCACCAGAACTACTGAAAACACAGTGACCAACCAGCAACGTACTGTACACATGACCAACAGAACTACTGAAACACGTGACCAACAGAACTACTTAAACCAGTACCACCGAACTACTGAAACACAGTGACCAACGATGAACCTACTGTACACAAGTGACCAACAGAACTACTGTACACAGTAACCAACAGAACTAACTGTACACCAGTGCCAGTGACCCACAGAACACTGAAACCACAGTAACCAACAGAACTACCTGAAACACGTGAACGAACAGAACTACTGTACACAGTGACGCAACAGAACGACTGAAACCACAGCTGGAACCACCAGAACTACTGTACACAGTTCCTGTGACCACAGAACTACTGTCCCAGTGCCAGGTGACCAAAACATAACTACGTACATCAGTGACCAACAAACTACTGAAACACAGTGACCAACAGAACTCTGAAACACAGATCAGTGACCAACAGAACTCCTGAAACACATGCCAGTGCTAACCACAGAACTACTGAAACCAGTGCCTTGACCACATAACTACTGTACACAGTGACAACAGACTACTGAAACACATACCACAGAACTACTGAAACCACCGTGACCAAACAAACCCTGTAACCCCAAAAAAAAAAAACCCAAAGGTGGAAAACCAACGAACTAACTTGTACACAGTGACCAACAGAACTACGTACACAGTGACCAACAGAACTACTGTACACAGTGACCAACATAACTACTGTACACAGTAACCAAGAGAACTACTGTACACAGTTACCAACAGAACTACTGTACACAGTAACCAACAAATACTGTACACAGTAAACCAAAGAACTACTGTACACAGTAACCACAGAACTACTGTAACACAGTGACCAACAGAACTACTGTACACAGTACCGAACCACATAACACTGTATACCCCAGGAACCAACAGAACTACTACTGAACACAGTGCCCACAGACTAACTGTAAACAGGCCCAACCATAATAAAAACTATACTGTACACAGGGCCCCAACAAACTCTGTTATCACAGTTCCCAACAGAATACTGTAACACAGTGACCAACAGAACTACTGTACCAGTAACCACAGAAACTACTTTACACAGTGCCATGACCAACAGAACTACTGTCTCACGTGAGCCACCAAATCTACTGTACACAGTAACCAACATAACTACTGTACACAGTTACCAACAGAACATACTGTTCACAGTTACCAACAGAACTACTGTACCGTAACCAACTAACTCTGTACACAGTGCATGACCAACAGAACTACTGTACACAGTGGCCAAAGTGACAACATAACTATTATCACAGGCCAACGAACTACTGAAACACAGTGACCAACAGAACTACTGACACCCAGTGCCTCAACAGAACTACTGAAACATCAGTGACCACCATAGTACTACTGAAACACATTGACCAACCAGAACTACTGAAACACAGTGACCCACAAACTACTGAAACACAGTGACCAACAAACTACTGAAACACAGTACAAAAACACCAGAACTACTGACACACCGTGACCACCATAACGACTGCAACACAGTGACCAACAGACTACTTGTACACAGTAACCAACAAGAACTACTGTACACAGTAACCAACAGAACTAACTGAACCACACGTCACCACAGAACTACTACTGAAACACAGTGACCAACAGAACTACTGAAACACAGTGACCAACAGAACTACTGAAACACAGTGACCAACAGAACTACTGAAACACAGTGACCAACAGAACTACTGAAACACAGTGACCAACAGAACTACTTCTGAACACATGACCAAAAACTACGAAACACAGTAGTGACCACATAACTACTGTACACAGTGCCAACAGAACTACTAACACGTGACCAACAGAACTACTGTACCCATGCCAGTGGACCACAGAACTACTGTACACAGTGCCAGTGACCACATAACTACTGTACACAGTGACCAACCAGAACTACTGAAACAACAGTGACCACATAACTAACTCGAAACACAGTGACCAACAGACTACTGAAACCCAGTGACCACAGAACTACTTTTACACATTGACAACAGAACTACTGTACCCAGTACCAACAGAACTACTGTCCCCGTGAACCAACAGAACTACTGAACACAGTGCCTCAACAGAACCTACTGTAACGTGCCCACAGAACTACTGTACCCAGTGACCAACATAACACTCGTACACATACCAACAAACTACTGTACACAGGTGGCCATGACCAACAGAACTACTGTTACACAGTGACCAACGAACCTGTACACAGTAACCAACATAACTACTGTACACAGTAAACCCAACAGAACGATCTGTACACACGTACCCAACAGAACTACTGAAACACCGGGACCAACATAACTAAACTGAAACACAGTGACCAACATAACTACTGAAAACAGCTTAACCAACAGAACTACTGAAAACATGACCAACCGAACTACTGAACCCAGTGACCACATAACTCTGTGAACACACAGTGACCTCACGAACTACTGAAACACAGTGCCCCATACAGATCCTAACTGAACACAATTCAGTGACCAACAGAACGTACTGAAATCACAGTGACCAACGAACTACTGAAACACAGTGCAACTAACTACGGTAATCACAGTACCAACAGAAATTAACTACTGTACACAGTGGAACCAACAGAAGAACTACTGTAGCACTGACCAACAGAACTACACTGTACACAGTAACCGAAGATGAATACTGGTACCCAGTGACCACAGAACTACTGTACACAGTAACGCACGAACCTACTGTACACAGTGACCACCAGAACTACTGTACACAGTGACCAACAGAACTACTGTAACACCGTGGCCCACAGAACTACTGTACACCGTGGCCCAACATAACTACTGACACAGTGCCCCAACAGAACTACTAAACTGTACACAGTGCCCAACATAACTACGTGTACACAGTGAACCAACAGAACTAAACTGTATTCACAGTAACCAACATAACTACTGTATCACCTTGTTCATTGACAACAGAACTACTGTACACCGTGACCAACCGACCTATCATGTAGCACAGTAACCAACATAACTACTGGACACAGTTACCAACAGAACTACTGTACCAGTTACCAACAGAACTACTTACACGTAACCAACCAACAGACTCTGTAACAGTGCCAGTGACCAACAGAACTATGTACACCGTGCCAGTGACCAACTAACTATTACACAGGACCACAGACTACTGAAACACGTACCACATAACTACTGAAACACAGTGACCAACAGAACTACTGAACACAGTAACCACAACTTACTGTACACATGCCCAACAGTACTACTGTACACAGTGACCAACAGAACTACTGAAACACAGTGACCAACAGAACTACTGAAACACAGTGACCAACAGAACTACTGTAACAAAAAACCAGTTTTTGACCAACATAACTACTGAAACACAGTGGACCAACCAGAACACTACTGTACACAGTGCCCAACGACACTGAACACCGTGACCACAGAACTACTGAAACACTGACCAACAGAATTACTCTAAACACAGTGGACCACAGACTACTGAAACACACGTGACCAACATAACTAACTGAACACAGGACACAGCACTCCTGAAACACAGTGAGCAACAGAACTACTGTACACATTGCCAACAGAACACTGTAGGCACAGGCCAGTGGGACCAACAGAACCTACTGAAACACAGTAAACCAACAAACTACTGACACACAGTGACCAACAGAACTACTGTACACAGTGACCAACAGAACTACTGAAACACAGTGACCAACAGAACTACTGTAGCACAGTGCCCGTGACCACAGAACTACTGTAGCACAGTGCCAGTGACCAACACGAACTACTTGTACCCTTGACCACAGAACTACTGAAACACAGTGACCAACAGAACTACTGAAACACAGTGACCAACAGAACTACTGAAACACAGTGACCAACAGAACTACTGTACACAGTGACCAACAGAACTACTGAAACACAGTGACCAACAGAACTACTGTACACAGTGCCAGTGACCAACATAACTACTGTACACAGTGCACATGCGTTGACGCAACATAACTACTGTACAAGTGACCAACCATAACTCTAAGAAACACAGTGACCAACAGAACTACCTGTCAACACCCAGGCCAGTTCATACCACAGTGAACTACTGAACACCCATGTGACCGTGCCACCAACTACTGTACACATGGACCAACAGAACTACTGAATACAAGTGCACCAATCAGAAATACTGAAACACAGGACCAACAACTACTGTATCCAGTGACCAACAGAACTACTGGAAACACCGTGCCAACAGAACTACTGAAACCAGTGACCAACAGAACTACTGGAAACACGTGACCAACGCACTACTGTACACGTGACCACAGCACTACTGTACCACAGTGACCACACAGACTACTGAAACAACATGACCAACATAACTACTTAAACACAGTGAACCAACAGACCTACTGTACATCAGTGACCAACTAACTACTTTACACAGTAACCACCAGAATACGTACCAGTGGCCAGTGACCAACAGAACTATACTTACACAGTGACCAACAAACTACGTACACATTACCACAGAACACTGTGACACAGTGCCAACAGAACTACTGTACACAGTGACCAACAGAACTACTGTACACAGTGACCAACCAGAACACTGTCACAGTACCACAAACTACTGTACACAGTGAACCAACAGAACTCTGTACACGTGCAGTGACGCACTAACTACTGTACTCATTAACCAACAGAACTACTGTACACATGACCAACAGAACTACTGTACAACAGTTGACCAACAGAACTACTGTACCATAACCAACAGAACTACTGTACAGTGACCACAGAACTACTGTACACGTGCAGTATCCAACAGAACTATGTACACAGTGCCAGTGACCAACAGAACTAACTGTACACAGTAACCACAGAACTACTGTACACGTGCCTAGTGACCAACAGAACTACTTGTAACACAGTGACCAACATAACTACTGTCACATACCAACATAACTACTGTCCACAGTACCCACAGAACACTGTACACAGTGCCATTGACCCCACAGAACTCCTGTACACAGTGACCACATACTACTGTACACAGTCCAGTGACCAACGAACTACTGTACACAGTGCAGTGACCAACAAAACTACTGCACCACAGTGCAGTACCAACATAACTACTGCACACCGTGCATTGACCAACAGACTCCTGTAACCAGTGCCACCAAACTACTGTACACAGTACCCAACAGAACGACTACTGTAACACAGTTGACCAACAGAACTACTGTACACAGTGCAGTATCCAACAAACTACTGTACACAGTGCCATTGACCACAGCACTACTGTACACAAGTACCAACAGAACTACTGTACACAGTGCCAGTGACCAACAGAACTACTGTACACAGTGACCACAACAGAACTACTGTACACATACCCAACAGAACACTTTACAACATAACCAACAAACTACTGTACACAGTAACCAAACAGAACTACTGTACACATTAACCAACAGAACTACTGTACACAGTGCACATGACCACAGAACGACTGTACCCAGTGACCCACAGAACTACTGTACACTAGTGAACTCAACAGAACACTGTTACATCAGTGGCCAGGACCAACAAACTACTGCACACAGTGACAACAGATACACTAACTGTACACAGTGACCCAACAGAACTACTGTCCGTGTCAGTGACCAACAGAACTTACTGTATCAGTGCTGTGACCAACGAACTAACTGTACACAGTGCAGTGACCAACAGAACTACTGTACCACAGTGCCAGTTGACCAACGAACTACTGTACACAGTGCCAGTGACCAGACCACACTAACTACTGGTACACAGTGCCATTTGACCACAGAACTACTGTACCCGTGTGCGGGTCATCCTACCTACCTACAGTGGTGTGCCGGGTCATCCTACCTACAGTGGTGTGCCGGTCATCCTACCTACAGTGGTGTGCCGGGTCATCCTACCTACAGTGGTGGTGCCGGTCATCCTACCTACAGTGGTGTGCGGGTCATCCTACCTACAGTGGTGTGCCGGGTCATCCTACCTACAGTGGTGTGCCGGGTCATCCTACCTACAGTGGTGTGCCGGGTCATCCTACCTACAGTGGTGTGCCGGGTCATCCTACCTACAGTGGTGTGCCGGGTCATCCTACCTACAGTGGTGTGCCGGGTCATCCTACCTACAGTGGTTGTCCGGGTCATCCTACCTACAGTGGTGTGCCCGGTCATCCTACCTACAGTGGTGTGCCCGGTCATCCTACCTACAGTGGTGTGCCCGGTCATCCTACCTACAGTGGTGTGCTGGGTCATCCTACCTACAGTGGTGTGCCGGGTCATCCTACCTACAGTGGTGTGCCGGGTAATCCTACCAACCTACAGTGGTGTGCCGGGTCATCCTACCTACAGTGGTGTGCCGGGTCATCCTACCAACCTACAGTGGTGTGCTGGGTCATCCTACCTACAGTGGTGTGCCGGGTCATCCTACCTACAGTGGTGTGCCGGGTCATCCTACCAACCTACAGTGGTGTGCTGGGTCATCCTACCTACAGTGGTGTGCTGGGTCATCCTACCTACAGTGGTGTGCCGGGTCATCCTACCTACAGTGGTGTGCCGGGTCATCCTACCTACAGTGGTGTGCTGGGTCATCCTACCTACAGTGGTGTGCCCGGTCATCCTACCTACAGTGGTGTGCCCGGTCATCCTACCTACAGTGGTGTGCCCGGTCAGGCTTGATGCTGCAGCATTTGGGACACTTGTAGACCACCTGTCCCGGCTTCAGCTGAAGACTCTCGATGTACTCTTTAGTGGCATTCCCTTTTGGCACAGCTCCCTGTAGGACATACAGAGCAATAGGAATGAGGACATGATGGCTTATCACGAGTCACCTGTTGGCACAACAAATGGGGCCTACTGTTGCAGTGGTCAGGCATTGTTATAGAATATCAGTGACGTGCTTTCAGTTGAAGATGGTGTTTTACTGTATGGCTGCTGTCTTGCGAGCTCTGACCCAACTTTGCTCATTTGTGAATCTTTAGCGATTATCTTTACTTATGATCGACAAGAACTTCTGAACCTCAGATCGGCAGTTACTAACCTCAACTCCAGCTTCAACATCGACTCATCTGCCCTGGGCTCTTTGTGTAATTCCGACCCAATATTTGGGCTATCCAAGAGGAAAAGCCGGCGAAAAAGAGGCAGGAGTGGGGAGTGCTGGCGAGATTAAGGCGAATAGAAAACCGGCCACCTCTGACCTCCGATAGCGGATTTGCTATCAACGGGACTCTCGTAACCACAATATTCTGGGCTTTTCTGAAACATGGCTTTCGGACAAGATACCCCCCCATGGCTATCCAACTCGATGGATTCGCCATCCACCAAGTGGACAGGACATTGGATTCAGGGAAATCCAGATGGGAAGGGGTAAGCCTCTTCATCAACAACAAATGGTGTGCTGACTGTAATATTCCATCAACACATCTCCTTGGCCACTAGGGGCGATAAAGTCCTAGACCACTGTTACTCTACCCACAAGCAAACATACAAGGCCCTCCTTCGTTCCCCCTTCAACAAATCAGATCGTGACTCTGCTTCTTATTTAGAAGCAGGAGCTCAAACAGGAAGTACCCGTAACTCGCTCCCTTGAGAAACGGTCCTCTGTTTCGGGGGCTATGCTACAAGACTGCTTTGCTAACGCTGACTGGAATATGTTCCGGGACTCCACCGATAGCGTCGACGAGCTAACCACCTCTGGCACCAGCTTTAATTAGGTAAGGCATCGCCAACATTGTCCCCACAGTGAAGGTTTGCTGCTTCCCCAATCAAAAATCCTGGATTAACAAAGAGGTTGGCGCTAAGATAAAGGACGGGGCTACCGCAGCCAACCCCGAAGCTAAGGATGAGGACACGAACAAGTAGAAGAAGTCCCGCTACGACCTCCGCAGAGCCTTCTAACAAGGAAAGGACAATATAGAAACAAGGTGGAATTCTATTACACATGCTCAGATGCCCGATGCATTGTTGGAATAGAGCCAGCAAGAAATGCATTTCACAGTACTAGTGCACTTGACAATAACAACTTGATATATGTGAGTAAGGTCGTGTTCAGTTAGGTACACAACAATAACAACAAAACGCTCCTTTTCCTGTTTCAAAACGTTTTGCTATGTACGGTGTGGTGCCCAACTGAATACAACCCAAACCCAGATAACACCAAGTTTACAGAGCCCCAGGTCAAAGTTTACAGAGCCCCGAGTCAAAGTTTATAGAGCCCCAGGTCAAAGTTTACAGAGCCCCAGGTCAAAGTTTACAGAGCCCCGAGTCAAAGTTTACAGAGCACCGAGTACTTGCCGTTAGCGGTTTTTCACCATTGTCCGTGGCCTGCACCACCTACCAGCCAGCTCTAGCCTGGACTATTATTCGGCCAGTCTGCACTGTCTGCACAGCGCGTTATCGACCCAGAACATATCAGTTTTTCTGCCGGAATCACTGGACCTTTAACTCTGGATTCATCGCTACCAGCTAGCTGCAACAAAATGGACGTTGTGGTTTGGCTAATCATCCTGAGCTAGGCCCGTCTCCCGGCTATCTACCTCTCTGTCAACCGGACGGGACCACCTAGTGTTGACACGGAGCCCCGCCGATCCTACACGACTGGTCTGCCGACAAAATCGTCTGATGTGGTTACAACAGGCTTCCCGTTACGACGTCGACCACGAAGATTCCATCTGCTAGCCCCGGCCCGCTAGCACACGCTAGCCGTACCCTCTTGCTCGCTAGTGCTTTAGCAGCCCCCGAACTACCTCCGAACTATCCTATTGCTGTTCACCAGACCTTATGATAACTCAGCTATACAGCTGATGCCTGCTGGACTGTTCCTTTTTACGGTACTGCATCCTGTTTATGTTTAGCCTCAGCCCAAACTGTGTCACCATTACCAGCTGTTGTCTTAGCTCTCTCAAGTTACACCTGCGATTGCTTTACGCCTCTCTCCCATGTCAATATGGTTTGCTTATTGCTGTTTAGGTTATTTCTAATTGTACTATTTCACTGTAGATCCCCCAGCCCAGCTAAACCTGCCTTAGATAGCTCCTTTGTCCCACCCCCCATACACGCGGAGACCGACTCAATCGGTGCCTCCAGTGATGCTATCTCTTTCATTGTTACCCAATGCTTAGGTTTACCTCCACTTTACTCATATCCTTCCATATCCTTGTCTGTACATAATGCCCTGAATCTTTTCTACAACGGCCGGAAATCTGCCCCACTTTATTCTATGTACCCAACGCACTAGAAGACCAGTTCTTAAAGCCTTTAGCCGTATCCTTATTCTAGTCCTCCTCTGTTCCTCTGGTGATGTAGAGGCTAACCCAGGCCCTGCAGCCCTCAGTATCACTCCTACTCCCCAGGCGCTATCATTTGTTGACTTCTGTAATCGCAAAAGCCTTGGTTTCTTGCATGTTAATATCAGAAGTCTACTTCCTAAGTTTGAGTTATTCACTGCGTTAGCACACTCCGCCAACCCTGATGTTCTAGCAGTGTCTGAATCCTGGCTTAGGAAGGACACCAAAAATTCTGAAATGTCCATCCCCAACTATAACATTTTCCGTCTAGATAGAACTGCCAAAGGGGGTGGAGTTGCAATCTACTGTAGAGATAGCCTGCAGAGCTCTATCATACTATCCAGGTCTGTGCCCAAACAGTTTGAGCTTCTACTTCTAAAAATCCACCTTTCCAGAAATAAGTCTATCACTGTTGCCGCTTGCTACAGACCCCCCTCAGCCCTCAGCTGTGCCCTGGACACCATATGTGAATTGATTGCCCCCCATTTATCCTCAGAGTTCGTACTGCTTGGTGACCTAAATTGGGATATGCTTAACACCCCGGCCATCCTACAATCTAAACTAGATGCCCTCAATCTCACACAAATTATCAACGAACCTACCAGGTACAACCCTAAATCCGTAAACATGGGTACCCTCATAGATATCATCCTGACTAACTTACCCTCTAAATACACCTCCGCTGTCTTCAACCAGGATCTCAGCGCTCACTGCCTTATTGCCTGCGTCCGTAACGGGTCCGCGGTCAAATGACCACCCCTCATCACTGTCAAACGCTCGCTAAAACACTTTAGCGAGCAGGCCTTCCTAATTGACCTGGCCCAGGTATCCTGGATGGATATAGATCTCATTCCGTCAGTAGAGGATGCCTGGTTGTTCTTTAAAAGTAATTTCCTCTTAATCTTAAATAAACATGCCCCATTAAAAAAATACAGAACTAAGAACAGATATAGCCCCTGGTTCTCCTCAGACTTGACTGCCCTTGACCAGCACAAAAACATCATGTGGCGTACTGCATTAGCATCAAATAGCCCCCGCGATATAAAACTTTTCAGGGAAGTTAGGAACCAATATACACAAGCAGTCAGGAAAGCAAAGGCTAACTTTTTCAAACAGAAATTTGCATCCTGTAGCACTAACTCCAAAAAGTTTTGGGACACTGTAAGGTCCATGGAGAATAAGAGCACTTCCTCCCAGCTGCCCACTGCACTGAGGCTAGGAAACACTATCACCACCGATAAATCTACAATAATCGAGAATTTCAACAAGCATTTTGCTACGGCTGGCCATGCTTTCCACCTGGCTACCACTACCCCGGCCACCAGCTCTGCACCCTCCGCTGCAACTTGCCCATGCCCCCCCCCCGCTTCTCCTTTGTTTTACCCCATATGTAACTCTGTGTTGTTGTTTTTTAAATCGCACTGCTTTGCTTTATCTTGGCCAGGTCGCAGTTGTAAATGAGAACTTGTTCTCAACTGGCTTACCTGGTTAAATAAAGGTGAAATAAAAAATAAAAATAAAAAAAGTTTACAGAGCCCCGAGTTAAAGTTTAGGGAGCTGTGCCGTGTGTAAAGTGTACAGTCAGAGCAGTGCATAGTGTGTTCAGTTTCAACTCACAGGGTCGGTGCACATGGCCCGGAAGTGAGAGGCGAGAGCCAGGAAGGCCAGAGTATTGAACACAGTGCCGTTGACTAAGCTATAGGTCAGGTTTTTAGAAGGCAGCAGCATGACGAAGAGCACTACAAATTCAGCATAGAACACCAACATCCAGGTGATGACCCCACACACGATGCCACACGCGTCCCTGAATGAATGGATGAAATAATTGTATTAAGACACATTGGAAAAAAACACAGTGTTGCCTCAGCTATTTGAGTTTTTTTTAAAAAATGCATACATTCAAATACATACGTCATTATGTTTAATGAAGTCAGCCGACTCATTTCCACTGTGGTGTTCGTTATCACCAGGTGGGCAGCTAGAATAGACAGCCTGGGCAAGACGTGCTGTGCACTGAGCACTTCAAAAGGGCACTTCACATTCAATACAACTGGAAAATACAGACAGTGAGGGGGAAAAAGTATTTGATCCCCTGCTGATTTTGTACGTTTGCCCACTGACAAAGAAATGTTCAGTCTATCATTTTAATGGTAGGTTTATTTGAACAGTGAGAGACAGAATAACAACAACAAAATTCCTGAAAAACGCATGTCAAAAATGTTATGAATTGATTTGCATTTTAAATGAGGGAAATAAGTACAAAATCAGCAGGGGATCAAATACTTATTTCCTCCTCACTGTAGGTCTAGACTAGACCAGGTCAGTAATCCAGTGATCTACCATGACCTCCCATTACAAAGACTAGGCTTAGGGTTGAAAAATGATACACTGCTCCAAAAAATAAAGGGAACACTAAAATAACACATCCTAGATCTGAATGAATGAAATAATCTTATTAAATACTTTTTTCTTTTACATAGTTGAATGTGCTGACAACAAAATCACACAAAAATTATCAATGGAAATCAAATGTATCAACCCATGGAGGTCTGGATTTGGAGTCACCCTTAAAATTAAAGTGGAAAACCACACTACAGGCTGATCCAACTTTGATGTAATGTCCTTAAAACAAGTCAAAATGAGGCTCAGTAGTGTGTGTGGCCTCCACGTGCCTGTATGACCTCCCTACAACGCCTGGGCATGCTCCTGATGAGGTGGCGGATGGTCTCCTGAGGGATCTCCTCCCAGACCTGGACTAAAGCATCCGCCAACTCCTGGACAGTCTGTGGTGCAACGTGGCGTTGGTGGATGGAGCAAGACATGATGTCCCAGATGTGCTCAATTGGATTCAGGTCTGGGGAACGGGCGGGCCAAGTCCATAGCATCAATGCCTTCCTCTTGCAGGAACTGCTGACACACTCCAGCCACATGAGGTCTAGCATTGTCTTGCATTAGGAGGAACCCAGGGCCAACCGCACCAGCATATGGTCTCACAAGGGGTCTGAGGATCTCATCTCAGTACCTAATGGCAGTCAGGCTACCTCTGGCGAGCACATGGAGGGCTGTGCGGCCCCCCAAATAAATGCCACCCCACACCATGACTGACCCACCGCCAAACCGGTCATGCTGGAGGATGTTGCAGGCAGCAGAATGTTCTCCACGGCGTCTCCAGACTCTGTCACGTCTGTCACGTGCTCATTGTGAACCTGCTTTCATCTGTGAAGAGCACAGGGCGCCAATGACGAATTTGCCAATCTTGGTGTTCTCTGGCAAATGCCAAACGTCCTGCACAGTGTTGGGCTGTAAGCACAACCCCCACCTGTGGACGTCGGGCCCTCATACCACCCTCATGGAGTCTGTTTCTGACTGTTTGAGCAGACACATGCACATTTGTGGCCTGCTGGAGGTCATTTTGCAGGGCTCTGTCTGGCAGTGCTCCTCCTGCTCCTCCTTGCACAAAGGCGGAGGTAGCAGTCCTGCTGCTGGGTTGTTGCCCTCCTACGGCCTCCTCCACATCTCCTGATGTACTGGCCTGTCTCCTGGTAGCGCCTCCATGCTCTGGACACTACGCTGACAGACACAGCAAACCTTCTTGCCACAGCTCGCATTGATGTGCCATCCTGGATGAGCTGCACTACCTGAGCCACTTGTGTGGGTTGTAGACTCCGGGTTATAGAGTGAATGCACCGCCAGCATTCAAAAGTGACCAAAACATCAGCCAGGAAGCATAGGAACTGAGAAGTGGTCTGTGGTCACCACCTCCAAAACCAGTCCTTTATTGGGGGTGTCTTGCTAATTGTCTATAATTTCCACCTGTTGTCTATTCCATTTGCACAACAGCATGTTAAATGTATTGTCAATCAGTGTTGCTTGCTAAGTGGACAGTTTAATTTCACAGAAGTGTGATTGACTTGGAGTTACATTGTGTTGTTTAAGTGTTCCCTTTATTTTTTTGAGCAGTATATATATATATATATATATATATATATATATATATATATATTTTTTTTTTTTTTTTTTATAGCCAAAATTCCCAGGTTTTCTGGAAGATTCCTGGAATTAGGTTGAAATAAGCAGGAAATTCAGGAATCCTCCAACCGGGATTTATGGGAAAAATTGGCAATTTTGGGAAAATTGAGCAACCCCTAACAGATGCCCATTCAAATGCATGCTGACGCGAAGGTCTAGCAACCCAAAACGTTGCGTGTTCGAACCACATGGACACCTTTGGTTCCCCGTGTGCCTCAGTTGGTAGAGCAACGCCAGGGTTGTGGGTTCGAGTCCCACGGGGGACCAGTACGAAAAAGTATGCACTCACTACTATAAAATCGCTCTGGATAAGAGCATCTGCTAAAAAGGACTAAAATGTAAATATAACTACCTGATAAACCACATGCTGCTGGAGGTGTGCTGGGAGACCGGGATATACTGCTGCTCAGTCTGCAGGCAGGCAGCCTGGCTCTCCACGTCCCTACACCTGAAGAACAACATGTTATTAACTCATACCAGATGGAAATGTCTTCTGCTGTACCAAATAGATGGGTCCTTTCTAGAAGTAAAACGGGGCTAATGTGTGGCCTCGGGATTAAAACGTCTAAATGGTTTGAAACTAAAATAAAAATAAAGGGTTTTAATGCAGTTCCACATGTGTACTTAGAGGAATAAAAGTTAATATATGCTAATTGTCCCATAACTCCACCTACAGAACAACATACCCCTAGGACTACACATCCTTTAAACAGGGTTCATTAAGACATCAGCAAGTCAAATTCAAGGACTTCTTAAAAGCACTTCATTGTAATTTTCAAGGACCTCAATGTTATACAATTGTATAACTTATATAAATTGTACAAAAATATAGATTTTTTTTTGTTGTTGACCATTACCACTAAAAAGTATGAATTGTTTTGCGTTTATATTTTATAATAATTTGACTATGTGAGAATAAGGTGGACATTGCCTGACTAAATAGACTGGCTGCATGGTGATTTTTCTGTAGACTGTGTGGCTGACGTAGCCACACATAATAAAGCCATGAATAGCGGTACCATTAAATCTCACCATTTGAATCTCACCATCGCTGTTTTTAACCATTAGAACAGGTTCCTTTTTTTAAATGGAAGGATTTGTATGGAATGCCAAGCTGAAGCCAACAGATGTTGTGGCCCTCATAATAACCACATGGTTTTACCGCAACACCCTTCCATTGAAGAGGTGGGAAACAAACAGTGGTCACATCTCACACAAAAAAACGGATCAAAAATGAAATCAGGGATAATTATAAAGGAGCAGGAGAACTTATAAAATTGGCTACAATAATTACAAGGACTTTTCAAGCACCAAATTGAGGAAATGTCTGATTTTAAAGGCAAGGCCTATTCCATAAATCACATTTCTGAGCTCCAAGTTCCAAGTAGGCTACTTCAAGCCCCTAGTATTGTTTAACATTGCAGGTGTAACATGGAAACCAAAACGTATTTGTCATGTTATTTCATTACCAGATCATATTGTGAAGAAGCCCACTAGGCTGTGTCATGTGAATATCCAGAATAATTCATAGGAATAGTGTTGGATGTGGGCGCAATAGTCCATCCCACACAATTGCGCACAGTAGGTCCCACACATCGCATGCTCTATCACAACAGCTGTTCCTCACTTGACTGGTCATTCGGAAAATTCCTTCCTGGATCAGATGACGTGTGAAAACTTACCGACAAGTATTATGCATAATTATTGAAGAACAACGTTAATGACAGTATCAATTTAGGTTTTAAGTATCAAGGTAAGGTGACTCTTTTGGTTAGAAGCATTCGATTTTGCAACCGCATACATAATTTTGGATTTGTGTGCCCATGAAAACTGTTTTCAGCCCGTAACACAAGGAGACACTACATGTTACTTAGTTAAACTGCATTTCTGAGATCTCTATACAAAAAAAAAAAAAAAAAGCCCAACAGCTAGATCCTGGATTCTTACAGGGTTCAAGTTCAATGTCTAATTTAACTGGTTAATCCTTAATATATGTTATAACGACAACCTTACACTGCCATAAATGCAAGGACAGAAAAGTAATGTTTTATGTCACACGATTATGGACAAATCCATCAACACACCAACCATGATAAAGGGTTATTAATCAACTCATTAATTTGATTGAATATAGCTATGATCCCCACTTATATCTTAATGTAAACGACATGAAAACAATTGGCAGATTATTATCAATGGCTGATCAACAGCTGTAACAAGTTGTCCAGTGTAGGAAATCCTCACTGGTACGCTAGTTTCTAGAAAGACCCACACGCACTCAGGCCCCTGCAGTCACACAAACACACCTGTGCACCGGGCTCTTCATTTTACAGACTCAGGCTGCCTCACCATCACCGCATGCTGTGGGCAGAAAGGGAAGAAGAAGAAGAAGAAGAAGAAGAAGAAGAGGTACGACTGTGAGCAAATAGTGGCACATTCAGTAAACATACAGGAGCAAGGTTTCAGTAGAGATAGACTACTGTATACTGTAACGCTGTACATTTCAGTAGAGCTAGACTACTGTAACACTGTACATTTCAGTAGAGAGAACATGGTATACTGTAACGCTGTACATTTCAGTAGAGATTGAATACAGAGATACTGTTTGCGGCTTTGTTAGCCGCGTACAGTGCCTTCAAAAAGTCTTCATACCCCCCTGACTTATTCCACATTTTGTTACGTTACAGCCTGAATTCAAAACGGATAAAATATTATTTTTCACACACCTACACAATACCCCATAATGACAAAGTCAAAACACGCTCTTACACATTTATTGATAATGAAATACAAAAATATCTCATTTACATAAGTATTCACCCCCCTGAATCCCCTTTGGTAGCAATTACAGCTGTGAGTCTTTCTGGGTAAGTCTCTAAGAGCTTTGCACACCTGGATTGTACAATACTTGCACATTATTTTTTTTTAATTCTTCAAGTTCTGTCAAGTTGGTTGTTGATCATTGCTAGACAGCCATTTTCAAGTCTTGCCATAGATTTTCAAGCCAATTTAAGTCAAAACTGTAACCAGGCCACTCAGGAACATTCAATATCGTCTTGGTGAGCAACTCCAGTGTATATTTGGCCTCGTGTTTTAGGTTATTGTCCTGCTGAAAGGTGAATTTGTCCCCCAGTGTCTGTTAGAAAGCAGACTGAACCAAGTTTTCCTCTAGGATTTTGCCTTTGCTTAGCTCTATTCCATTTCTATTTATTCTAAAAAAAAAAAAAAAAAAATCCCTAGTCCTTGTCGATGACAAGCATACCCATAACATAATGCAGCCACTACTATGTTTGAAAATATGAAGTGTGGTACTCAGTAATGTGTCATATTGGATTTGCCCCAAAAATAACACTTTGTATTCAGGACAAAAAAGTGAATTGCTTTGCCACATTTTTTGCAGTATTCCTTTAGTGCCTTAATGCAAACAGGAGGCATGTTTTGGAAGATGTTTTTATTCTGTACAGGCTTCCTTCTTTTCACGCTGTCAATTAGGTTAGTATTGTGGAGTAAATACAATGTCGTTGATCCATCCTCAGTTTTCTCCTATCACAGCCATTAAACTCAGTAACTGTTTTAAAGTCACCATTGGCCTCATGGTGAAATCCCTGAGCGGTTTCCTTCCTCTCCGGCAACTGAGTTAGGAAGGACGCCTGTATCTTTGTAGTGGATGGGTGTATTGATACACCATCCAAAGTGTAATTAATAACTTCACCATGCTCAAAGGGATATTCAATATCTGTTTTGTTTTTTTACCCATCTACCAATAGGTGCCCTTCTTTGCAAGGCATTGGAAAACCTCCCTGGTCTTTGTGGTTGAATCGGTGTTTGAAATTCACTGCTCGACTGAGGGACCTTACAGATAATTGCATGTGTGGGGTACAGAGATGAGGAAGTCATTCAAAAAGCATGTTAAACACTACTATTGAACACAGAGTGAGTCCATGCAACTTATGTGACTTGTTAAGCACATTTTTACTCCTGAACTTATTTAGGCTTGTCATAACAAAGGGTTTGAAAACTGACTCAAGACATTTCAGCTTTTAAAAAACATAATTCGACTGCCATTATGTGTGTATGCCAGTGCCACAAAATCTCAATTTAATCAATTTTTAATTCAGGCTGTAACACAACAACATGTGGAAAAAGTCAAGGGGTGTGAATACTTTCTGAAGGCACTGTACATGCACTATCTACAGTACTTAATGTCAATCCAATCACTAGCCTAATTTTCTGGTAGTGTAAATATTGGAAACATTAGCCTACACGGAAAATCTTCCAGAAAACAAAACAAGTGACCCATGAGAACAGAAATAGGTTGTTCTGTGTGTCAGATATCCACTCATGCGTCCAGAGCACGCAATCACCACATGGCAAAATACTGTATGCAGCAGAGCAGTGTTTGTGCACATCCCAAATGGCACCTCATTCCCTATATAGTGCACTACTTTTGTCCAGAGCTCTGTGGGCTCTGGTTAAAAATAGTGCACTAAATAGGGAATAGGATGCTATTTGGGACGTACACCCTGACTCAGTAGTATCACGGCTCTATGTGAACTGAAGTATGGCTGAGCTGTCTGAGCATTACCCCTCACTGTGATGCCAATGACAAAATTCGACCGGAGGATAACCCGAGGACAGACCACACCAGGACATCGGAGTTCTGTGTCATTTTCTGACGAAATATTGTGCCTGCTAGCTACCTAATAAGAACTTCTTTATACCAACATACCCGTAATTGGCTGCTACACACACACACACACACACACACACACACAGCTGTGATTAAATCACTGGAGGTGATGGTGGAAAAACCAGAGCAAGGGCATCACTGCCGCAACACATTGTAGCTGGCTGGCCTGTGCCGAATGTCCCACGACTCTCCCACCCACATTTAACCATCATGCTGCTAAAAGATGCGACAGTTTGCTGGAAAGGCGAGTTAGCCACTAGTGCGACAGTAGCTAACGTTACACACCAGCTGCTTTGCAATCTACGTTAATGTTTTTAACTAACTGGCTAGTTATGTGTGAGATAGTTTGCGCTTTGCGGATCCTTGACTAGCGTAGCTAACGCGTTAGATAGCTATGTAAACAGACACCTTGCCGTTTACTATTGTCATTTAACTACATATCAGCTAATATTAACTAATTGCTGGTAGCTAATCGTGTAAACAAATAATACTGGCTGTAGCTAGTTAATTAGTTAGCCATCTCACTACCAGGCTGGCTAGCTGAAAATGCGAGCTAGCTAACGTTAGCTTCCCTAGATAGCCAACGTTTGCTAGTAGCTAATTTACCTGTCTTCACATTGACTTGCCTCGCTGCCAGACTCCAGGAACGAACCTTCTTCAAATGATCTGAAAACAAACTACGGTAGATCATCTAAATCTCGTACAAATAGGCAGGAATGAATCCCGCAGCCCTCATCAACCCTGACCCTAGCTGAGGAACGCTCACCACCGGTCTCTCACGTCAAGGCGGAGTTGACTTTTGATGACTGGTCGCGACATTTGCTGGCGACAACGTTGAGTCACCATCAGTCCATTCTTGTAAAAATGTCCATTCTGAAAACGCTTACCGGTACCTATGTTTGTCCTGTAAAACTGCGGTCCTTCCGCGGGGTGCTGAAATATATACTTTTAATAAAAACGTTTATCGAATACAACCACCGACTTTTTCCTACATACGCTGAAATTCAATTGGCACATTCACGCTGAGTTGAGCTACACAAATGAGGAAAAAGTCGGTGGTTGTATTCGATAAACGTTTTTATTAAAAGTATACATTTCAGCACCGCAGTTGCACAGGACAAACATATGTACCGCTAAGCGTTTTCAGAATTGACATTTTTACAAGAATCGACTGATTTTGACTCAATATTGTTGCTAGCAAATCTCGCAACCGGTTATCAAAACTCAACTCCGCCTCGATTTAAAAGAACCCAGTTGAGCCTTCCTCAGCTAACGGAACCCCCGCGAGACAACTTCTTCTTCGTCTTGAAATTGTATTGGCGGATCGCATCCAACTAAGAGGTGAATACATGCCACCTACTGTACTGGAGTGTGAGGCCGGTTCACAACCTCCCTATACTGTACATCTACACGAAAAGAGAAGACAGATTGCCCTACCAACTAACCTTACATCCATTAAAACCTCACCACTATTCCACTACTTGGCCCTATCTGATCCTACATCAGGCCGGCAGCTTGGGAGGACAGGACACTTTCGTTCAACACACCTTGTAACTCCTCTGCAGTAAAATCTCGTACACCCTAGTACTTCTCTGCAGCTGCCAACTGACTGATCTACAAATCACCTTGCATCATAAATAACTACTCATTATTATTAGTAGATCAGTCAGTCACAATTTACACATGATACATTAAGGTTTTGATGCACTCGAATACGGTTCACCGATTCAACAGTTCCCAACCTCTTCTCCACTTCTACACTCACGCTCTATCTAGATCACCCAGAAGTCTCACTCGCACTGGACCAGAATAATCTTTGTCATCATCGGGAGGAGGCCCGAACTCTGCAGTCTCCTCACCAGGGGCGGTGTGTTCATTAGGGCGATATGGGCGACGCACTGCCAAACGGGAAAAGGAAGGGATTTTTTTTCTAATCAATTATATCACGGCAACAGTAGTTATCAGTGTTCTAATCTAGATGTCTGATCTGCCACTAAATGTCCAATCAGGCTAAAGTCGTGCTTCAAATGGCCCCGCCCCTTTTGGGGCGATTTCAGTCAGGTTGAAAATCGCCCCAGAAGTCTCTCATAGACTGTAATGTAAAATCTATTTTTTTCAAATATCAGAGCTTTCAATACAATCTCTATGGGTTTCTGAGGGCTTGCACTTACGCGCTTTCGTCATACGTAACATAACCATGAACGTAACTAAGAAAAGAGCGGGTAGCAGCGTCAATCAATTCACTTACTACTCTCTCACTCAAGATGGCTAGCGTTCAGTGCAACTCGATTGTCTCTTTGAAAGAAGTTCACATCAAAGACCATTCAAAACGAGCTACTGGAGTGTATGCTAGCGGTCATGAGGGAACATATTGTGGAGGAGGTGAAGTCGGCGAACTTCGTAGCTATCCAAGCTGACGAGACCACGGACGTTTCTACACAGACACAGCTGGTGCTTGTGCTGAGGTACATAGATAGCAACCACAAAGTGCAGGAGCGCTTTTTTGAGTTCCTTCCCATCTCGGAATCAACCTCAGTCTCAATCGCCAGTGTGCTTTTGGAGAGACTGAACGGTCTTTTTGCCGACGACGAGAAAGTCAAACTGTGGTGCACTGGCACTGTACCAGGTTCTCATGAGCTACAACCTCCAGGAGACGTTCTCTGAGACTGTGACTCTGTTGAACATCCTCATAACTACTCCCATGACAACAGCTGAAGCTGAGAGATGTTTCTCAACTTTGACACGAGTTAAGACATTCCTGCGAAATTCAATGGGCCAGGAACGTCTGAATGCACTGGCCATGCTTTCCATGGAGAGGGAACTAGTCCTCAGCATGCCTGATTTCAATGAGAAAGTCATTGACCGCTTTGCTGCATTGAAAGAGAGAAGAGAACAGTTTCAGTACAAGTAATGTAGCCTCTCTCTCTCTTTGTCCCTCCCTGTCTGTCTCTGTAACACACACACGCCCAAATCAGTTCACAGTTGATGTTGTTTAAAATAGTTATTTTTCATTAAAAAAAAAGTAAAAATAAATAAATAATCTGTTCATGTTCATTTTTACAAATCTATACAATTGGCCAGAATATGGTTGTTCATATTTACAAATCTATACAATTGGCCAGAATATGGTTGTTCATTTTTACAAAGCCATACAGATAGCTGTGTTTACCTTTTCTAGAAATTATTTTCAAATTCTGTTTTCAGGCAAAATGTCTATCACTGTTCATTTTCACAAATCTATACAAGAGGGCAGAATATGGAAGTCTATAAAAATTTCTTATTACCAATAACTTGCATCAATGTTTTCAGTAGCCTCTATCAAAAGCTCCTGCTTGCTTGTTGTGAATTATGCTCAGGTGCACATATTTCCAATTCAACCATGAGGCAAAAAATGTGGTAAAAGCTCTTGTTGATCCTGCAATCTGAACAAATACCAAGATGCTGTATTTTCAGCTGATATTTCATTTGTTTATGGAAATGCATATTGTTTATGCAGTGTTGAGGAATGTGAAAGAACACCCTTGATTATTTTTACTGTGATAACTTATTTGGCTTTTGTAAGCCAACACTTTTGAGATCAGTCAATAAATGCTTCTGGCATTGACTTATATGCTGCCCCTGTCTTCATGTTGTTGCTGGACATATCTTTTTTTAAATGTGTGTAGGTCACCTAAATCATCAGAAAAATTGCCCCCCCTGAGAATTTTTTCAGGAGCCGCCACTGCTCCTCACTCTCGCAACGTTTGAATTCTGAGCTACCTGAGTACATTTTTTCATTTTCGTACTGGACGCCAATGTTCCTCACTAAACCGCTGCCCTCTACACTCAGCTCCATTCCTTATTCCTCGCTGTCCGTTGCCACATCTCCACACTCTTTCTGCTGCGTCATCCTCAGTAGTCGCAAACTGTTCTAACGGTTCTTCTATCTTGAATTTGCCGCCATATCGAGTCGACTCAAAAAGCACTACCAGCCGCCATTACTCCTCACCCCCCCCCCCCCCGCAAAACAACCGATCGTGACGTATGAGGAAATTCATAAAGGAAAGCCAATCATATTCTAGAAAAGTTTTCACACTTTTCCACATAAAAGGTGTGTTTATTCTATAGATGTGTTGACATTGCATAATGGGATGTGTAAGAATTGTGCTATATGTAGAAAATGAATTTATATTTATCATTTCACCGTGTGGTCACCCGTGGGCAATGTTCCCTCTAATGTTTTGGGGCACTGAGCAAATTGTAAACCATGTTTGAGACCAACGTTTGGCCGTGGATGTGTGAGAAGCGCGGCAGTATCTCTCACATAACTAGAATGAGATTCACTTTCTATGATCTCTCTCTCCCTCTCTGCTCTGATAGACATGAGCTTGCGACTCTCATCTCTCCAGCGTTGCACTTCATCATGTATTGCCTTATAGAAGGATTACTTTATCCTATCCCAGGTATTCCTTAAAGAGGTGGGGTTTCAAGTGTCTCCGGAAGGTGGTGAGTGACTCCGCTGTCCTGGCGTCGTGAGGGAGCTTGTTCCACCATTGGGGTGCCAGAGCAGCGAATAGCTTTGACTGGGCTGAGCGGGAACTGTGCTTCCGTAGAGGTAGGGGAGCTAGCAGGCCAGAGGTGGATGAACGTAATGCCCTTGTTTGGGTGTAGGGTCTGATCAGACCCTGAAGGTAAGGAGGTGCCATTCCCCTCACAGCTCCGTAGGCAAGCACCATGGTTTTGTAGTAGATGCGAGCTTCAACTGGAAGCCAGTGGAGTGTGCGGAGGAGCGGGGTGACATGAGAGAACTTGGGAAGGTTGAACACCAGACGGGCTGCAGCGTGAAGGAACAGCGAGTTGCAGTAATCCAGACGGGAGATGACAAGTGCCTGGATTAGGACCTGTGCCGCTTTCTGTGTAAGGTAGGGTCGTACTCTGCGAATGTTGTAGAGCATGAACCTGCAGGATCGGGTCACCGATTTGATGTTAGCGGAGAACGACAGGGTGTTGTCCAGGGTCACGCCAAGGTTCTTTGCACTCTGGGAGGAGGACACAATGGAGAGAGAGAGAGAGAGAGAGAGAGAGAGAGAGAGATAGAGGCTTTTGGCAAGAGCGCATCGGCCATCACCAGAGAGTGAGCTGCGAATCATTGGGTGAGTCAGTGAAACTGAAAAGCATTTTTAGGAATATAATTTCCTCCTCATATTGTACAATATGTGTCTCCACACACCTAGGCCTAGGCTATTGAGGGATTCAAGACAAGGTCGTCTTTATTGATCTCAGATTCTCAGTTTGTCAGTGTCAAAGTAGCCTGCCATTTTCGATCATTTTGCGGTATTAAAAACGATTCTGCCAAAGTCTCCAGTCATGTAAAATGACATAGAATTGCATGAAATGCATTTGTAAAAGGCAAACGTTTTCCCGGACCATAGGCTACAATATTTTTTCCCCATCTGTGCAACTATAAGTGTCTCTACTCTACTTCTCTATGCCTTAATGTGTTCCTTCACCTCAGAACTCCCCAGGTCACCTCGAGCTCACTTTTTGTTCCGGCACCTGCCGTTTAACAAATTAAGCACTGCTTATCTATAACTGGGCTAATGACTCGCTAACTAGCAAAGAATATCAACAAATGTGCACGCTCTGATTGAAAGACTGCTCATGGGCTGCCCCAGCCAATAGAATTGTACTCCATTGCGCTCTGGCTCTGCCTACAACAAAATCACAGACTCAGCCACGCAAATGTAGATTTGTTTTGGTTTGTTGCATTGAAAAGGGGTTGATGTAATGTTGATTAGATCACAGAAAAAACGTTGATCTATGTAGTGAAAACGAATGGGGCGGACTCAGTGAAGTTCAATCTCTTGTACCTCTGCACAGCATGGCATTTCTTCCGTGTGCCATTCCTGAAGGAAGTGCGCGGCCGTGCACGTGCACAGTTTAGAGGGAACATTGCTTGTGGGGCTAACTGTAAAAGGAACATTGCTTGTGGGGCTAACTGTTAAAGGAACATTGCTTGTGGGGCTAACTGTTAAAGGAACATTGCTTGTGGGGCTAACTGTAAAAGGAACATTGCTTGTGGGGCTAACTGTTAAAGGAACATTGCTTGTGGGGCTAACTGTTAAAGGAACATTGCTTGTGGGGCTAACTGTAAAAGGAACATTGCTTGTGGGGCTAACTGTTAAAGGAGCATTGCTTGTGGGGCTAACTGTTAAAGGAACATTGCTTGTGGGGCTAACTGTTAAAGGAACATTGCTTGTGGGGCTAACTGTTAAAGGAACATTGCTTGTGGGGCTAACTGTTAAAGGAACATTGCTTGTGGGGCTAACTGTTAAAGGAACATTGCTTGTGGGGCTAACTGTAAAAGGAACATTGCTTGTGGGGCTAACTGTTAAAAATAATATAAAGGGTTCAATCAAGAGAAATAACAGAAAGTGTGATGCAAGGGTGAAAGAATGGCGCTAAGAAAGGACGGTACAAACCAACGTCTGCCAAATATAAGCTGAGTACTTTCTCCTATGAGTCAACTACAGGAGAGATAGTTACATGTTTGTCTCCTGGAAACCCTGAGATGGAGTCAGATAGTGGAAGTTCAGAAATCGGGTTTTAGCCCTCTTCATTAAAAGTATAGGGTTTAGGCCTCTTCACTAAAGGTATGGAGTTTAGGTCTCTTCATTAAAGGTATGGAGTTTAAGCCTCTTCATTAAAGGTATGGAGTTTAGGTCTCTTCACTAAAGGTATGGAGATTAGGTCTCTTCATTAAAGGTATGGCGTTTAGGCCTCTTGACTCAGGCTTCATCAGGTCCTCATACAAAGCTTGCTGCTCTATACAACCACAACATAACTACCACAACCAACCCAAAACAGCTACCACAAACTACAAACAACCCAAAACCGCTACCTCAAACAACCCAAAACAACTACCACAAACTACCTCAAACAACCCAAAGCCGCTATAAACGACTATCAACCTCAAAATCAGCCAAATTACAGACATGAAAGCTGGTTATCCAAGGACTGGTAAGACGCCACCTTTGATCTTCTGGGCAATCCAAGGCAGGCACAGTCCACTCAATTACTGATTAAATCAAATAAATACAAAATATTCTCTGTGGGTCGCCACCTTGCCCAGGTGAAGGAGCTTGTGAGTTCCAAAGATCCCAAGAGCTATGCCATCTGACAGAATGGTCAAGCGGAAGGTACCAGACTAAGAGTGATGCCATTATACCACAAACTAACTCAACCACAAATCCCAAACAACCACAAAATCTGTCTTTTTTTTTGCGCGAGCCTATTTTATGCAGTTCATACAACACACCACCAGATGGCAGCATTGAGTTGAGATGGGATTTTTTTGGAGCGTTTGTTCTTCTAGATTCTAGATCGTGCTAGAAGTCACTCTAAATAGGGGTTTCAATCTGCTTTTATAGTGGTGTGCACTTGATCTACAGACTGATAGGCTGTATAAAAGTAGACTTGAACACTACTTTTTAAAAACTCAAATAAATAATGCATGAATTGAGATCAGTGAATGTGAAATACTAAGAAAATAACATTCCAGTTTTGGTGGGGTCCCATGTTTCATGAGCTGAATAAAAGGTCCCCAAAATGTTCCATATGCACAAAAAGCTTATTTAGCTCAAATGTTGTGCACAAATGTGTTTACATCCCTGTTAGTGAGTATTTCTCATTTGCCAAGATAATCCATCCACCTGACAGGTGTGGCATATCAAGAAGCTGATTAAACAGCATGATCATTATACACAGGTGCACCTTGTGCTGGGGACAATAAAAGGCCACTCTAAAATGTGCAGTGTTGTCACACAACACAATGCCACAGATGTCTCAAATTTTGAGGGAGCGTGCAATTGGCATGCTGACTGCAGGAATGTGTATAAGAGCTGTTGCCAGATAATTTAATGTTAATTTCTCTACCATAAGCCGCCTCCAACGTTGTTTTAGAGAATTTGGCAGTACTTCCAACCGGCCTCACAACCGCAGACCACGTGTAACCACGCCAGCCCAGGACCTCCACATCCGGCTTGTTCAACTGCGGGATCGTCTGAGACCAGCCACCCGGACAGCTGATGAAACTGAGGAGTATTTCTGTCTGTAACAAAGCCCTTTTGTGGAGAAGAACTCATTCAGATCGGCTTGGCCTGGCTCCCCAGTGGGTGGGCCTATGCCCTCCCACGCCCAACCATGGCTGTGCCCCTGCCCAGTCATGTGAAATCCATAGATTCGGGCCTAATTTATTTATTTCAATTGACTGATTTCCTTATATGAACTGTAACTCAGTAAAATTGTTGAAATTGTTGCATGTTGTGTTTATATTTCTGTTCAGTAATAATATAGGCCTACCCACTACTACACCAAACGATCCAAATGTTTATTATGCGATTCTAGAACCATACCATATTCAATGAACAGATCCTATTTTTTTAAATATGTACGCTAGTGTAGTCTAATTGTCGTGTTGTCTCACTTCATCTCAGAAATGATATCAGTGTTGTCAAATGATCATAGATCACTGTGATACATTATCGTAACTCATTTCACAGCTCTGGTATTAACGTCATCCTTTGAATGCAACAGCTGCAGAACCAGTTGATAGCTATAGAGTAGTGGTGCAACTCCAAACACACCGCCTACACACACACAAAAACACACACACACATACACACACACACATACACACACACACACACACACATACACATACACATACACACACACAAACACACACACATACACACACACAAACACACACACATACACACACATACACACACACACATACACACACAAACACACACACACATAAACACATACACACACACATACACACACACAGCCGGGCAAGCATCTGAGGAACTGGTCTCTTCAGACCTGAGGTTGTGCTCTATTGATTCTGTCGATCTCAAAATAAAACTCACTTACTTCACAACTCCCACCAAGCCAACGTCTAAACTGTACTATTAATAGACATGGGATTCCTTCCTTCTTCCTTGGATACTAGGTGTATCTAACCTGCTGAAAGGTGAAAACTTATTAATTTAATTTGTGTGTGTAAAAATGAACACATTTCACATTTTAATCATATATGTTTTTCAAAGGAACAGTAGGCTAATCCAACCACAGTGTTAGAAGGATTGTCTTCATCGTCATCTAATGAAAGGAGTCCCAAATAGCACCCTATCTCCTACATAGGGCTCTGGTCTAAAGTAGTGCACTATCAGCCCTGGACCAAAGTAGTGCACTATATAGGGAATAGGGTGCAATTTGGGAAACATCCCAAGACTTAAAGGTCCAATACAGCTGTTTTTATCTCAATACCAAATCATTTCTGGGTAAAAAAAACAAGTACCTTACTGTGATTGTTTTCAATTAAAATGGTCAAAAAGAAACAAAAATAGCTTCTCAGCAAAGAGTAATTTCTCAAACAAGAACTTAGCTAGGACTGTCTGAGAGTGGTCTGAGTGGGGGGTTAGTATTCCAACCTCAGTGTTATTCCAACCTGTTTGCCCTCAGAACAGCCTCAATTCGTCGGGGGCATGGACTCTACAAGGTGTCAAAAGCGTTCAACAGTTCCCATGTTGACTGCAATGCTTCCCACAGTTGTGACAAATTGGCTGGATGTCCTTTGGGGGGTTGAGCATTCTTGATACACACGGGAAACTGTGGAGTGGGAAAAACCCAGCAGCGTTGCAGTTCTTGACACAAACCAGCGCGCCTGGCACCTACTGCCATAACCTGTTCAAAGGCACTTAAATCCTTTGTCTTTCCCATTTACCCTCTGAATGGCACACATACACAATCCATGTCTCAATTGTCTCAAGGCTTAAAAATCCTTCTTTAACCTGTCTCCTCCCCTTCTTCTATCTGGTTCAGGTTATCAACCTACCAGGATGGTTACGAACAGTACAGGAATTAAATCATCAACATGTATTGATCATATCTTTGCTAATGCTGCAGAGATTTGTTTGAAAGCAGTATCCAAATCCATTGGATGTAGTGATCACAATATAGTAGCCATATCTAGGAAAACCAAAGTTCCAAAGGCTGGGCCTAATATTGTGTATAAGAGGTCATACAATACGTTTTGTAGTGATTCCTATGGTGTTGGTGTAAAGAATATATGTTGGTCCGTGGTGTGTAATGAGGAGCAAACAGACACTGCACTTGACACATTTATGAAATGACTTATTCCAGTTACTAATAAGTATGCACCCACATAGAAAATGACTGTAAAAACTGTTAAATCCCCGTGGATTGATGAGGAATTGAAAAATTGTATGGTTGAGAGGGATGAGGCAAAAGGAATGGCAAATAAGTCTGGCTGCACAACCGATTGGCAAAATTATTGCAAATTGAGAAATAATGTGACTAAACTGAATAAAAAGAAGAAGAAACTACACTATGAAACAAGGACAATTACATAAAGAATTATATTAACAAGCTTTGGAGCACCTTAAATGAAATTTTGGGAAAAAAGGCAAACTCAGCTCCATCATTCATTGAATCAGATGGCTCATTCATCACAAAACCAACTGATATTGCCAACTACTTTAATAATTTTTTCATTGGCAAGATTAGCAAACATAGGCATGACATGCCAGCAACAATTGCTGACACTGCCAGCAACAATTGCTGACACTACACATCCAAGTATATGTGACCAAATTATGAAAGACAAGCGTTGTAATTTTGAATTCCGTAAAGTGAGTGTGGAAGAGGTGAAAAAGTTATTGTTGTCTATTAACAATGACAAGCCCCTGGGGTCTGACAACTTGGATGGAAAATTGCTGAGGATAATAGCGGACGATATTGCCACTCCTATTTGCCATATTTTAAATTTAAGCCTACTAGAAAGTGTGTGCCCCCAGGCCTGGAGGGAAGCAAAAGTCATTCCGCTACCTAAGAATAGTAAAGCCCCCTATACTGTCTCTAATAGCCGACCAATCAGCCTGTTACCAACCCTTAGTAAACTATTGGAAAAAATGGTGTTTGACCAGATACAATGCTATTTTACAGTAAACAAATTGACAACAAACTTTCAGCATGCTTATAGAGGACATTCAACAAGCACAGCACTTACACAAATGACTGATGATTGGCTGAGAGAAATTGATGATAAAAAGATTGTGGGGGCTGTTTTGTTAGACTTCAGTGCGGCTTTTGACATTATCGATCATAATCTGCTGCTGGAAAAACGTATGTGTTATGGCTTTACACCCCCTGCTATAATGTGGATAAAGAGTTACTTGTCTAACAGAACACAGAGGGTGTTCTTTAATGGAAGCCTCTCAAACATAATCCAGGTAGAATCAGGAATTCCCCAGGGCAGCTGTCTAGGCCCATTACTTTTTTCAATCTTTACTAACGACATGCCACTGGCTTTGAGTAAAGCCAGTGTGTCTATGTATGCGGATGACTCAACACTATACACATCAGCTACTACAGCAACAGAAATAACTGCAACACTTAACAAAGAGTTGCAGTTAGTTTCGGAATGGGGTGGCAAGGAATAAGTTAGTCCTGAATATTTCCAAAACTAAAAGCATTGTATTTGGGTCAAATCATTCACTAAACCCTAAACCTCAACTACATTTCGTAATGAATAATGTGGAAATTGAGCAAGTTGAGGTGACTAAACTGCTTGGAGTAACCCTGGATTGTAGACTGTCATGGTCAAAACATATTGATACAACAGTAGCTAAGGTGTGGAGAAGTATGTCCATATTTACAGTGCCTTGCAAAAGTATTCATCCCCCTTGGCGTTTTTCCTATTTTGTTGCATTACAACCTATAATTTAAATGGATTTTTATTTGGATTTCATGTAATGGACATACACAAAATAGTCCAAATTGGTGAAGTGAAATGAAAAAAAATTACTTGTTTCAAAACATTCTATGAAATAAATAACGGAAAAGTGGTGCGTGCATATGTATTCACCCCCTTTGCTATGAAGCCCCTAAATAAGATCTGGTGCAACCAATTACCTTCAGGAGTCACATAATGAGTTAAATAAAGTCCACCTGTGTGCAATCTAAGTGTCACATGATCTGTCACATGATCTCAGTATATACAGTGGGGAGAACAAGTATTTGATACATTTACATTTACGTCATTTAGCAGACGCTCTTATCCAGAGCGACTTACAAATAGGTGCATTCACCCTATAGCCAGTGGGATAACCACTTTACAATATCTTTATTTTATTTATTTTTTTAGGGGGGGGGGGGGGGGGGGGGGGGGTAGAAGGATTACTTTATCCTATCCCAGGTATTCCTTAAAGAGGTGGGGTTTCAAATGTCTCCGGAAGGTGGTGAGTGACTCCGCTGTCCTGGCGTCGTGAGGGAGCTTGTTCCACCATTTGGGTGCCAGAGCAGTGTACAGTTTTGACTGGGCTGAGCGGGAACTATGCTTCCGCAGAGGAAGGGGAGCCAGCAGGCCAGAGGTGGATGAATGCAATGCCCTCGTTTGGATGTAGGGACTGATCAGAGCCTGAAGGTACAGAGGTGCCGATCCCCTCACAGCTCCATAGGCAAGCACCATGGTCTTGTAACAGATGCAAGCTTCAACTGGAAGCCAGTGGAGTGTGCGGAGGAGCGGGGTGACGTGAGAGAACTTGGGAAGGTTGAACACCAGACGGGCTGCGGCATTCTGGATGAGTTGTAGGGGTTTAATGGCACAGGCAGGGAGCCCAGCCAACAGCGAGTTGCAGTAATCCAGACGGGAGATGACAAGTGCCTGGATTAGGACCTGTGCCGCTTCCTGTGTAAGGCAGGGTCGTACTCTCCGAATGTTGTAGAGCATGAACCTGCAGGATCGGGTCACCGCCTTGATGTTAGCGGAGAACGACAGGGTGTTGTCCAGGGTCACGCCAAGGCTCTTCGCACTCTGGGAGGAGGACACAATGGAGTTGTCAACCGTGATGGCGAGATCATGGAACGGGCAGTCCTTCCCCGGGAGGAAGAGCAGCTCCGTCTTGCCAAGGTTCAGCTTGAGGTGGTGATCCGTCATCCATACTGATATGTCTGCCAGACATGCAGAGATGCGATTCGCCACCTGGTTATCAGAAGGGGGAAAGGAGAAGATTAGTTGTGTATCGTCAGCGTAGCAATGATAGGAGAGGCCATGTGAGGATATGACAGAGCCAAGTGACTTGGTGTATAGGGAGAATAGGAGAGGGCCTAGAACTGAGCCCTGGGGGACACCAGTGGTGAGAGCACGTGGTGCGGAGACAGCTTCTCGCCACGCCACTTGGTAGGAGCGACCGGTCAGGTAGGACGCGATCCAGGAGTGAGCCGCGCCGGAGATGCCTAGCTCGGAGAGGGTGGAGAGGAGGATCTGATGGTTCACAGTATCAAAGGCAGCAGACAGGTCTAGAAGGACAAGAGCAGAGGAGAGAGAGTTAGCTTTAGCAGTGCGGAGAGCCTCCGTGACACAGAGAAGAGCAGTCTCAGTTGAATGACCAGTCCTGAAACCTGACTGGTTTGGATCAAGAAGGTCATTCTAAGAGAGATAGCAAGAGAGTTGGCTAAAGACGGCACGCTCAATAGTTTTGGAAAGAAAAGAAAGAAGGGATACTGGTCTGTAGTTGTTGACATCAGTGGGATCGAGTGTTGGTTTTTTGAGAAGGGGTGCAACTCTCGCTCTCTTGAAGAAGGGACATAGCCAGCGGTCAAGGATGAGTTGATCAGCGAGGTGAGGTAGGGGAGAAGGTCACCGGAGATGGTCTGGAGAAGAGAGGAGGGGATGGGATCAAGCGGGCAGGTTGTTGGGCGGCCTGCAGTCACAAGTCGCAGGATTTTATCTGGAGAGAGAGGGGAGAAAGAAGTCAAAGCATAGGGTAGGGCAGTGTGAGCAGGACCAGCAGTATCATTAGACTTAACAAACGAGGATCGGATGTCATCAACCTTCTTTTCAAAGTGGTTGACGAAGTCATCCACAGAGAGAGAGGAGGGGGGGGGGGGGGGGGAGGATTCAGCAGGGAGGAGAATGTGGCAAAGAGCTTCCTAGGGTTAGAGGCAGATGCTTGGAATTTAGAGTGGTAGAAAGTGGCCTTAGCAGCAGAAACAGATGAAGAAAATGTAGAGAGGAGGGAGTGAAAAGATGCCAGGTCGGCAGGGAGTTTAGTTTTCTTCCATTTCCGCTCCGCTGCCCGGAGCTCTGTTCTGTGAGCTCGCAATGAGTCATCAAGCCACGGAGCTGGAGGGGAGGACCGAGCCGGCCGGGAGGATAGGGGACACAGAGAGTCAAAGGATGCAGAAAGGGAGGAGAGGAGGGTTGAGGAGGCAGAATCCGGAGATTGGAGGGAGAAGGATTGAGCAGAGGGAAGAGATGATAGGATGGAAGAGGAGAGAGTAGTGGGAGAGAGAGAGCGAAGGTTGCGGCGGCGCATTACCATCTGTGTAGGGGCAGAGTGAGTAGTGTTGGAGGAGAGCGAGAGAGAAAAGGATACAAAGTAGTGGTCGGAGACATGGAGGGGAGTTGCAGTGAGATTAGTAGAAGAGCAGCATCTAGTAAAGATGAGGTCAAGCGTATTGCCTGCCTTGTGAGTAGGGGGGGACGGTGAGAGGGTGAGGTCAAAAGAGGAGAGGAGTGGAAAGAAGGAGGCAGAGAGAAATGAGTCAAATGTAGACGTAGGGAGGTTGAAATCCCCCAAAACTGTGAGGGGTGAGCCATCCTCAGGAAAGGAACTTATCAAGGCGTCAAGCTCATTGATGAACTCTCCAAGGGAACCTGGAGGGCGATAGATGACAAGGATATTAAGCTTAAATGGGCTAGTGACTGTGACAGCATGGAATTCAAATGAGGAGATAGACAGATGGGTTAGGGGAAAAATTGAGAATGTCCACTTGGGAGAGATGAGGATTCCTGTGCCACCACCCCTCTGACCAGATGCTCTCGGGGTATGCGAGAACACATGGTCAGACGAGGAGAGAGCAGTAGGAGTAGCAGTGTTTTCAGTGGTAATCCATGTTTCCGTCAGCGCCAGGAAGTCGAGGGACTGGAGGGTAGCATAGGCTGGGATGAAGTCAGCCTTGTTGGCAGCAGAACGGCAGTTCCAGAGGCTGCCTGAGACCTGGAACTCCAGGTGTGGGGTGCGTGCAGGGACCACCAGGTTAGAGAGGCAGCAGCCACGCGGTGTGAGGCGTTTGTGTAGCCTGTGCGGAGAGGAGAGAACAAGGATAGGCAGAGGCATAGTTGACAGGCTGTAGCAAATGGCTACAATAATGCAGAGGAGATCGGAATGAAATGAACTAAACATCTGGGAAAGGAGAGAGTAAAAACCAAAACTCCCAAATATAACTCTCCCAACTTCACCTCAGAAACTATAATTGTTTCACTGAACCACCCGAATAAAACTCTCCCAACTTCCACTTTAGAAATTAGAATTGTTGTGAACTACAGCGGTTCAATGTTTCAAGGAATAGACTCAACTTACTTTATTCAGCTAGCTAACTATGACGCTATAGCTAACTAGCATGCTAGCATCCAATAACACACAGTTTAGCACCAATACTTGGTTACAACAAACTACCAATAGTGTGTTAACACACTAAACAGATAATTCGTGTCCGTGTCTAGTTCCTTTCATAACGCAGCAATAATTAAACGTTGGCTAGCTAGCACAAATATATTGTATTTAGCTGCTACAGTACTGCTACAGTACACTGCCGATTTTGCAGGTTTTCCTACTTACAAAGCATGTAGAGGTCGGTAATTTTTATCATAGGTGTACTTCAACTGTGAGAGACGGAATCTAAAACAAAAATCCAGAAAATCACATTGTATGATTTTTAAGTAATTAATTTGCATTTTATTGCATGACATAAGTATTTGATACATCAGAAAAGCAGAACTTAATATTTGGTACAGAAACCTTTGTTTGCAATTACAGAGATCATACGTTTCCTGTAGGTCTTGACCAGGTTTGCACACACTGCAGCAGGGATTTTGGCCCACTCCTCCATACAGACCTTTTCCAGATCCTTCAGGTTTCGTGGCTGTCGCTGAGCAATACGGACTTTCAGCTCCCTCCAAAGATTTTCTATTGGGTTCAGGTCTGGAGACTGGCTAGGCCACTCCCACTCCAGGACCTTGAGATGCTTCTTACGGAGCCACTCCTTAGTTGCCCTGGCTGTGTGTTTCGGGTCGTTGTCATGCTGGAAGACCCAGCCACGACCCATCTTCAATGCTCTTACTGAGGGAAGGAGGTTGTTGGCCAAGATCTCGCGATACATGGCCCCATCCATCCTCCCCTCAATATGGTGCAGTCGTCCTGTCTCCTTTGCAGAAAAGCATCCCCAAAGAATGATGTTTCCACCTCCATGCTTCACGGTTGGGATGGTGTTCTTGGGGTTGTACTCATCCTTCTTCTTCCTCCAAACACGGCGAGTGGAGTTTAGACCAAAAAGCTCTATTTTTGTCTCATCAGACCACATGACCTTCTCCCATTCCTCCTCTGGATCATCCAGATGGTCATCGGTAAACTTCAGACGGGCCTGGACATGCGCTGGCTTGAGCAGTGGGACCTTGCGTGCACTGCAGGATTTTAATCCATGACGGCATAGTGTGTTACTAATGGTTTTCTTTGAGACTGTGGTCCCAGCTCTCTTCAGGTCATTGACCAGGTCCTACCGTGTAGTTCTGGGCTGATCCCTCACCTTCCTCATGATCATTGATGCCCCACGAGGTGAGATCTTGCATGGAGCCCCAGACCGAGGGTGATTGACCGTCATCTTGAACTTCTTCCATTTTCTAATAATTGCGCCAACAGTTGTTGCCTTCTCACCAAGCTGCTTGCCTATTGTGCTGTAGCTCATCCCAGCCTTGTGCAGGTCTACAATTTTATCCCTGATGTCCTTACACAGCTCTCTGGTCTTGGCCATTGTGGAGAGGTTGGAGTCTGTTTGATTGAGTGTGTGGACAGGTGTCTTTTATACAGGTAACGAGTTCAAACAGGTGCAGTTAATACAGGTAATGAGTGGAGAACAGGAGGGCTTCTTAAAGAAAAACTAACAGGTCTGTGAGAGCCGGAATTCTTACCTATTGGTAGGTGATCAAATACTTATGTCATGCAATAAAATGCAAATTAATTACTTAAAAATCATACAATGTGATTTTCTGGATTTTTGTCTCTCACAGTTGAAGTGTACCTATGATAAAAATTACAGACCTCTACATGTTTTGTAAGTAGGTAAACCTGCAAAATCGGCAGTGTATCAAATACTTGTTCTCCCCACTGTATACACCTGTTCTGAAAGGCCCCAGAGTCTGCAACACCACCAAGCAAGGGGCACCGCCAAGCAAGCTGCACTATGAAGACCAAGAAGCTCTCCAAACAGGCCAGGGACAAAGTTGTGGAGAAGTACAGATCAGGGTTGGGTTATAAAAAAATATCAGAAACTTTGAACATCCCACGGAGCACCATTAAATCCATTATTCAAAAATGGAAAGAATATGGCACCACAACAAACCTGCCAAGAGAAGGCCGCCCACCAAAACTCACGGACCAGGCAAGTAGGGCATTAATCAGAGAGGCAACAAAGAGACCAAAGATAACCCTGAAGGAGCTGCAAAGCTCCACAGCGAAGATTGGAGTATCTGTCCATAGGACCACTTTAAGCCGTACACTCCACAGAGCTGGGCTTTACAGAAGGGTGGCCAGAAAAGGAGTTCGCCAAAAGGCATGTGGGAGACTCCCCAAACATATGGAAGAAGGTACTCTGGTCAGATGAGACTAAAATTGAGCTTTTTGGCCATCAAGGAAAACGCTATATCTGGCGCAAACCTAACACCTCTCATCACCCCGAGAACACCATCCCCACAGTGAAGCATGGTGGTGGCAGCATCATGCTGTTGGGATGTATTTCATCAGCAGGGACTGGGAAACTGGTCAGAATTGAAGGAATTATGGATGGCGATAAATACAGGGAAATTCTTGAGGGAAACCTGTTTCAGTCTTCCAGAGATTTGAGACTGGGACGGAGGTTCACCTTCCAGCAGGACAATGACCCTAAGCATACTGCTAAAGCAACACTTGAGTGCTTTAAGGGGAAACATTTAAATGTATTGGAATGGCCTAGTCAAAGCCCAGACCTCAATCCAATTGAGAATCTGTGGTATGACTTAAAGATTGCTGTACACCAGCGGAACCCATCCAACTTGAAGGAGCTGGAGCAGTTTTGCCTTGAAGAATGGGCAAAAATCCCAGTGGCTAGATGTGCCAAGCTTATAGAAACATACCCCAAGAGACTTGCAGCTGTAATTGCTGCAAAAGGTGGCTCTACAGAGTATTGATTTTGGGGGGGGGGGGGGGGGGGGGGGGGGGGGGGGGGGTGAATAGTTATGCACGCTTATGTTTTCTGTTTTTTTGTCTTATTTGTTGTTTGTTTCACCCAAAAAAATATTTTGCATCTTCAAAGTGGTAGGCATGTTGTGTAAATCAAATGATACAACCCCCCCCCCAAAAAAAAAAAAAAAAAAATTTTAATTCCAGGTTGTAAGGCAACAAAATAGGAAAAATGCCAAGGGGGGTGAATACTTTCGCAAGCCACTGTAAGCGCTGCTCTGCCTTCTTAACAACACAATCAACAAGGCAGGTCCTACAGGCCCTAGTTTTGTCGCACCTAGACTACTGTTCAGTAGTGTGGTCAGGTGCCACAAAGAGGGACTTGGGAAAATTGCAGTTGGCTCAGAGCAGGGCAGCACGGCTGGCCCTTAAAAGTACACGGAGAGCTAACATTAATACTATGCATGTCAGTCTCTCCTGGCTCAGAGTGGAAGAGAGATTGACTTCATCACTGCTTGTTTTTGTTAGAGGTGTTGATAAGCTGAATGTACCGAGGTGTCTGTTTGGAATACTGGCACACAGCTCGGACACCCATGCATACCCCACAAGACATGCCACCAGAGGTCTCTTCACAGTCCCCAAGTCCAGAACAGACTATTGGGAGACACACAGTACTACATAGAGCCATGACTACATGGAACTCTATTCCACATCAGGTAACTAATGCAAGCAGTAGAATCAGATTTTTAAAAACAGGTAAAAATACACCTTATGGGACAACGGGGACTGTGAAGAGACACACACAAGGGTATAGACACATGCATACGCACACATTGTGATATTGTTGTATGGTGGCATTAAACATTTTGTATTGTAGATAGGTAGTGGTGTAATATTGTCATATGATGTACTGTTTTATATTTTGTTGTATATGTAATGTAAGTGCTTTAATATGTTTGGACCCCAGGAAGAGTAGCTGCTGCCTTGGCAGCAGCTAATGGGGATCCCTAATAAATACAAATAGAAGTGGATTTAACAAGTGACCTCAATAAGGGATCATATCTTTCACCTGGATTCACCTAGTCAGTCTATGTCATGGAAAGAGCAGGTGTCTTAATGTTTTGTACATGCAGTGTTTATAAAATCACATGAAAATTACTTTTTGGACAGCACTGGGCCTTTAAATCAGTGCTGATGCTTAATATTTGTGCATTTTGCTATGTAGGCCTACAGCACGCAAAACATACTGTATTGCTGCTACTACATTAGCAGTCTGGAGAAGAGAGAGGGTCAATGAGAAAGAAAGTCACCTGTTGCCATAGCAGCAAACCAAAAGGACAGGTTTCCCATCTCTTCTACTGTTAGAGAGAAGCATTAGCCTGTTACAATGCTTCATTATTTGCATAAATTGCAGCCTGAGCTAAAATTCAGCAATATAGCTAAATTCAGCTCTTAGATTATTAGATAAGTAGTATGTTCGATTCCTAAGTGAAGAAATGTACCATGTTACAGACTACATTTAGACCTGGTGTGCTGCTTTAAACACTTAGTATATGGCACTGGACAGACGTTTTATGTGCAAATTACTTCATGCAAATTCTGATGAATAAATACCAAGGCCTGAAACACCAATGCAATTAATCGATAAAAAAATAAAAATAAATAGGCAAGCATCATAATAACGAATCACACAATTCCCAATCAATATAGGGGCGGTAGGTTGCCTCGACAATGGGGACCCTGGCCGTGACCCCACTCCCTGCGAGTGTCTCAGGGGGAGTTGGGATATACAACAACAACAAAAACATTTTCATTACACAATTGTGTGTAACTGGGCTAATATAAGCGCCACACATATTATTATCATTATTATAGTGTCTTATAAGCTCTGCAAACGTTTAACAGTTCATGAACTTATTATAAATACAACAAAGATTTGAGAACACGTGTGGCTCAGTTGGTAGAGCATGGCACGATTCCCACGGGGAACCAGTACGAACATGTATTCATTCAGTCATCATTACTGTAAATCGCTCTGGATGAGAGTCGTCTGCTAAACGACTAAAATGTATATGTTTATCTTTGAGTCAACTCAGACAACTAGGCGCATGCGTTCTCAAGAAGCAGCCAGGAAGGGGGACTTTTCTAGCAACGGTAGTCTGCCAGTTAGTATAGCAGTCTAGCGGGTCTGACATCCGTCCGTACTGCGTACGAGGGAAGCTATTGCCCGACTTCACATGATCCTTGGCTAATCCTCCAGCCTCTTGGGAACGAAGATAATAACATGTGTGCCGGAATTAGCTAGACACAGACACGATACAACGTTGTGGAGATTTACATACAACAAATTCGCTGCTGTCGCGTTTCCGATACAGGTTCCATCCTCTCGGGTTCGTTGAGGATGAGGTTCCCGACCATCAGACGGTGTCCCGGGGAAGGAGATGGGAAGAAGGAACTCGCTCCACCATTTAGGAACCCTTTTGTGCATGACTTGAGATTCACCCCGCTCGAAAAGGCAAAGGTAAGCGAAAATATTACAACTTGGTGCAACACGTTCACCTGTTTAGTTTAAAAATCGATAGAGACAGGCTAGATTTATATAAGGGTTCGCTAGCCAGCTAACTACCGATCAAGGTATTTAGCTAGCCTAACTGACTAGCAACTAACGTTAGCTAGAAGGCTGGCTACATGTTGCTCACTTGGCTCGCATACTTTAGCTACGAAGTCTTCACAACAAGCTGGAAAAAATATTTGGAACCCGCGCATTACCTTGCACATAAACCACGACACAAAGACAACAATTCGCGTCTTGGCGTGGTTAGGCGTTAGGTAACATAGCTGATAAGCCAGCCACCAATGTTAAGGAATTATTGCGATAGCACAAGACGATACGTCGTTTGCAAAAGGGTCGCAAGAGGCACGAACATCATCACTTGTGATAGCTTTTTTATTCCTGCTCCATCAGCATCTGTGGAGGCTTGTTGCTGAACGTTGGAGGAAAAAAAAATAGTTGGCTAACATTGTACAGGAGGATGACATAGACCAGGGAATTCATGTATCCCACTTGATCCAAGTGTGCAGAGTTAAAGAACCAGACAGTGCAGAGCACTGACTGTCACTATGCCAGCAACTCTTCCGTTGCTTCCTCTGTCAAAAGATGGGGCTGACAGTGCAGTTCCCTGTAGAGCATGGCGCTTCTAACGCCAGGGTTGTGGGTTCGTTTCCCACGGGGGGCAGTATGAACATGTATGCACTAACTGTACGTCGCTCTGGATAAGAGCGTCTGCTAAATGACTAAAATGTAAATGCAGTATGAAGATGGGCTAAAACTGCTTCTCCAATAGAAATCCCCCGAATAACACTCGTAGGCGATGTCATGGCGACGTTGTATAGCTAAGCGCATGCGTAGAAACACGTGTTTGGGGTCTAACGGTCGTCTCGCGCCGAACTGCGCATGCGCAGGCCGTCAACTCAAAGGCACTCCTTCGATATAAAGTTGTTTTTGACGAAAATGAAAACGTGTCACTTTCACAAGATTGGAGTAATAACATGGTCTCGAATCTAGGTTGTGCCTTTCGATTTTGATTAAATTAACAACTAAGGAATAATATTTGACTTCTCATTGACTTGTCAAACTCCGGCCTGGTCTGTTTCGCAAGGCCGGAAGTATCGTGATGTTGCGCCTCTGGGTTTAGAAACTCTGTGGGCACAGTTTACAGCGTCTGGAAGCGAATTCACCGTTCATTTTCTGTATTCAGGGTTCACTGCAACATCGTTTTAAGCTTTGTTTTACTATTGACAGTTATAGCTAATTTCGGAATTGTATATAGATTTGCTCTCCTTAATTATAAGTCATTTGATTTATTCGTTTCAGTCTCTGAATTGTTTAATCAAACTTTTCGCCTCTAGCTCCTGATATCAGGTCATTAAAAACTACAACCTGTCTTCTGAACTAGCCTAGTGCGCTTGTGCGCCCAGCATGCTCTTTTACCCCAGTTTTCCCTGGCTAAACTAGCTGGCTAAACTAGCTGGCTAAACTAGCTGGCTAAACTAGCTGGCTAAACTAGCTGGCTAAACTAGCTGAGATATGATAGTTTGTGTCTTCATTGACAAACTTCATAAATACTGCACCCTCAACTTCATTACCTGGAAATAAACTTCAAAATGATGTATTGTTTTGTTGAATAGTCATGACTATCTGTGGTAAGACGATGGTGGCGAAGGATATCATTGCTACTAAACACAGATCCAAGTTCAGTTTTGAGCTGGGGTTTGAACCGTTTCAGGGAACAAAACCAGAAAATAACTTAATTTTTCAAGGAACAGAAACGGAACCGGGAACGAAAGTGATCCATAGTGCCCTCAAAACTCATCACTAAGCGAAGGACCCTGGGACTAAACACCTCCCTCTGCAACTGGATCCTGGACTTCCTGACGGGCCACCCCCAGGTGGTAAGGGTAGGCAACAACACATCTGCCACACTGATCCTCAACACGGGGGCCCCTCAGGGGTGTGTGCTTAGTCCCCTCCTGTACTCTCTGTTCACCCACGATTGCGTGGCCAAGCACGACTCCCAACACCATCAAGTTTGCAGACGACAACGGTGGTAGGCCTGATCACCGACAACGATGAGACAGCCTATAGGGAGGAGGTCAGAGACCTGGCAGTGTGGTGACAGGACATCAGCCTCTCCCTCAACATCAGTAAGATAAAGGAGATGATCGTGGACTACAGTAAATGGAGGGCCGAGCACACCCCCATCCACGTTGACAGGGCTGTTGTGGAGCAGGTCGAGAGCTTCAGGTTCCTCAGTGTCCACATCACTAAGGATCTATCATGGTCCAAACACACCAACACAGTCGTGAAGAGGGCATGACAACGCCTCTTCCCCCTCAGGAGGCTGAAAATATTTGTAATGGGCCCTCATCCTCAAAAAGTTATACAGCTGCACCATTGAGAGCATCTTGACTGGCTGCATCACCGCCTGGTATGGCAACTGCTCGGCATCCGACCGTAAGGCGCTACAGAGGGTTGTGCGTACCGCCCAGTACATCACTGGGGCCAAGCTTCCTGCCATCCAGGACCTCTATACCAGGCGGTGTCAGAGGAAGGCCCAAAGAATTTACTCCAGCCACCCAAGTCATAGACTGATCTCTCTGCTACTACACGACCTGGGGTGGACCTGGGAATCTATAGTGACCTGGGGTGGTTCTACCTGAATCTATAGTGACCTGGGGTGGTTCTACCTGAATCTATAGTGACATGGGGTGGTTCTACCTGAATCTATAGTGACATCACCTGGGGTGGTTCTACCTGAATCTATAGTGACCTCATCTGGGGTGGTTCTACCTGAATCTATAGTGACCTCATCTGGGGTGGTTCTACCTGAATATATATATAGTGACCTCACCTGGGGTGGTTCTACCTGAATCTATAGTGACCTCACCTGGGGTGGTTCTACCTGAATCTATAGTGACCTCATCTGGGGTGGTTCTACCTGAATCTATAGTGACCTCACCTGGGGTGGTTCTACCTGAATCTATAGTGACCTCACCTGGGGTGGTTCTACCTGAATCTATAGTGACCTCATCTGGGGTGGTTCTACCTGAATCTATAGTGACCTCACCTGGGGTGGTTCTACCTGAATCTATAGTGACCTCATCTGGGGTGGTTCTACCTGAATCTATAGTGACCTCATCTGGGGTGGTTCTACCTGAATCTATAGTGACCTCACCTGGGGTGGTTCTACCTGAATCTATAGTGACCTCATCTGGGGTGGTTCTACCTGAATCTATAGTGACCTCACCTGGGGTGGTTCTACCTGAATCTATAGTGACCTCATCTGGGGTGGTTCTACCTGAATCTATAGTGACCTCATCTGGGGTGGTTCTACCTGAATCTATAGTGACCTGGGGCGGTTCTACCTGAATCTATAGTGACCTCATCTGGGGTGGTTCTACCTGAATCTATAGTGACCTGGGGCGGTTCTACCTGAATCTATAGTGACCTCATCTGGGGTGGTTCTACCTGAATCTATAGTGACATCACCTGGTGTGGTTCTACCTGAATCTATAGTGACATGGGGTGGTTCTACCTGAATCTATAGTGACATGGGGTGGTTCTACCTGGATCTATAGTGACCTGGGGTGGTTCTACCTGAATCTATAGTGACCTGGGGTGGTTCTACCTGAATCTATAGTGACATCACCTGGGGTGGTTCTACCTGAATCTATAGTGACCTCATCTGGGGTGGTTCTACCTGAATCTATAGTGACCTCATCTGGGGTGGTTCTACCTGAATCTATAGTGACCTCACCTGGGGTGGTTCTACCTGAATCTATAGTGACCTCACCTGGGGTGGTTCTACCTGAATCTATAGTGAACTCATCTGGGGTGGTTCTACCTGAATCTATAGTGAACTCATCTGGGGTGGTTCTACCTGAATCTATAGTGACCTGGGGTGGTTCTACCTGAATCTATAGTGACCTCACCTGGGGTGGTTCTACCTGAATCTATAGTGACCTCACCTGGTGTGGTTCTACCTGAATCTATAGTGACCTCACCTGGGGTGGTTCTACCTGAATCTATAGTGACCTGGGGTGGTTCTACCTGAATCTATAGTGACATGGGGTGGTTCTACCTGAATCTATAGTGACAAAACTGTCTGTTCAGGCTGAGTGAGTGAGTTAAATAGATCCCGATCTGCTACATGAGGCCAGACTGATGTATTGATCACCAGATGTTGTTTTAAAGCAGTGTTTCCCTTTACCGTTGTAAAAAATATATATATATATATATATATATATATATATATATATATATATATATATATATATATATATATATATATTTTAAAAATATAAATCATATTTCTTGCAGCGGTGGCAAGAATTTAAAAGAATATACACTACCAGTCAAAAGTTTGGACACCTACTCATTCAAGGGTTTTCCTTTATATTTACTATTTTCTACATTGTAGAATATTTACATTTACATTTACGTCATTTAGCAGACGCTCTTATCCAGAGCGACTTACATTATTTTTTTTCATACACCGAACCCACAACCCTGGCGTTGCAAACGCCATGCTCTATCAACTGAGCTACATCCCTGCCGGCCATTCCCTCCCCTACCCTGGACGACGCTGGGCCAATCGCGCGCCGCCCCATGGGTCTCCCGGTCACGGCCGGCTACGACAGAGCCTGGATTCGAACCAGGATCTCTAGTGGCACAGCTAGCACTGCGATGCAGTGCCTTAGACCACTGCGCCACTCAGGAGATAATAGTGAAGACATCAAAACTATGAAATAACACATATGGAATCATGTAGTAACCAAAAAAGTGTTAAACAAATCAAATTATTTCCACCAGTCTAATGTCCATTGCTCGTGTTTCTTGGCCCAAGCAGGTCTCTTCTTCTTATTGGTGTTCTTTAGTAGTGGTTTCTTTGCAGCAATTCGACCATGAAGGCCTGATTCACACAGTCCCCTCTGAACAGTTGATGTTGAGATGTGTCTGTTACTTGAACTCTGTGACGCATTTATTTGGGCTGCAATTTCTGAGGCTGGTAACTCTAATTAACTTATCCTCTGCAGCAGAGGTAACTCTGGGTCTTCCATTCCTGTGGTGGTCCTCATGAGAGCCAGTTTCATCATAGCGCTTGATGGTTTTTGCGACTGCACTTGAAGAAACTTTCAAAGTTCTTGAAATTGTCCGTATTGACTGACCTTCATGTCTTAAAGTAATGATTGAATGTAATTTCTCTTTGCTTATTTGAGCTGTTCTTGCCATAATATAGAATGGTCTTTTACCAAATATGGCTATCTTCTGTATACCCCCCTACCTTGTCACAACACAACTGATTGGCTCAAACGCATTAAGAAGGAAAGAAATTCCACAAACTAACTTTTAAGCTAACTAACCACAAGCACACTCCGCCAACCCTGATGTTCTAGCAGTGTCTGAATCCTGGCTTAGGAAGGCCACCAAAAATTCTGAAATTTCCATCCCCAACTATAACATTTTCCGTCTAGATAGAACTGCCAAAGGGGGTGGAGTTGCAATCTACTGTAGAGATAGCCTGCAGAGCTCTATCATACTATCCAGGTCTGTGCCCAAACAGTTTGAGCTTCTACTTCTAAAAATCCACCTTTCCAGAAATAAATCTCTCACTGTTGCTGCTTGCTACAGACCCCCCTCAGCCCCCAGCTGTGCCCTGGACACCATATGTGAATTGATTGCCCCCCATCTATCCTCAGAGTTCGTACTGCTTGGTGACCTAAATTGGGATATGCTTAACACCCCGGCCATCCTACAATCTAAACTAGATGCCCTCAATCTCACACAAATTATCAACGAACCTACCAGGTACAACCCTAAATCCGTAAACATGGGCACCCTCATAGATATCATCCTGACTAATTTACCCTCTAAATACACCTTTGCTGTCTTCAACCAGGATCTCAGCGATCACTGCCTTATTGCCTGCGTCCGTAACGGGTCCGCGGTCAAACGACCACCCCTCATCACTGTCAATCGCTCCCAAAAACACTTCAGCGAGCAGGCCTTCCTAATTGACCTGGCCCAGGTATCCTGGATGGATATAGATCTCATTCCGTCAGTAGAGGATGCCTGGTTGTTCTTTAAAAGTAATTTCCTCTCAATCTTAAATAAACATGCCCCATTCAAAAAATACAGAACTAAGAACAGATATAGCCCCTGGTTCTCCTCAGACTTGACTGCCCTTGACCAGCACAAAAACATCCTGTGGCGTACTGCATTAGCATCAAATAGCCCCCGCGATATGCAACTTTTCAGGGAAGTTAGGAACCAATATACACAAGCAGTTAGGAAAGCAAAGGCTAGCTTTTTCAAACAGAAATTTGCATCCTGTAGCACTTACTCCAAAAAGTTTTGGGACACTGTAAAGTCCATGGAAAATAAGAGCACTTCCTCCCAGCTGCCCACTGCACTGAGGCTAGGAAACACTATCACCACCGATAAATCTACAATAATCGAGAATTTCAACAAGCATTTTGCTACGGCTGGCCATGCTTTCCACCTGGCTACCACTACCCCCCGGCCACCAGCTCTGCACCCTCCGCTGCAACTTGCCCATGCCCCCCCCCCCCGCTTCTCCTTCACACAAATCCAGACAGCTGATGTTCTGAAAGAGCTGCAAAATCTGGACCCCTACAAATCAGCTGGGCTAGACAATCTGGACCCTTTCTTTCTAAAACTAGCCACCGAAATTGTCGCAACCCCTATTACTAGCCTGTTCAACCTCTCTTTCGTAACGTCTGAGATCCCCAGAGATTGGAAAGCTGCCGCGGTCATCCCCCTCTTCAAAGGGTGTGACACTCTAGATCCAAACTGTTACAGACCCATATCCATCCTGCCCTGCCTTTCAAAAGTTTTTGAAAGCCAAGTTAACAAACAGATCACCGACCATTTCGAATCCCACCGTACCTTCTCCGCTATGCAATCCGGTTTCCGAGCTGGTCATGGTTGCACTTCAGCCACGCTCAAGGTCCTAAACGATATTATAACCGCGATCGATAATAGACAGTACTGTGCAGCCGTTTTCATTGACCTGGCCAAGGCTTTCGACTCTGTCAACCACCGCATTCTTATTGGCAGACTAAATAGCCTTGGTTTCTCAAATGACTGCCTCGCCTGGTTCACCAACTACTTCTCTGATAGAGTTCAATGTGTCAAATCAGAGGGCCTGTTGTCTGGACCTATGGCAGTCTCTATGGGGGTGCCACAGGGTTCAATTCTTGGGCCGACTCTTTTCTCTGTGTATATCAATGACGTCGCTCTTGCTGCTGGTGACTCTCAGATCCACCTCTACGCAGACGACACCATTTTGTATACATCTGGCCCTTCATTGGACACTGTGTTAACAAACCTCCAAACGAGCTTCAATGCCATACAACACTCCTTCAGTAGCCTCCAACTGCTCTTAAACACTAGTAAAACTAAATGCATGCTCTTCAACCGAACGCTGCTTGCACCCGCCCACCCGACTAGAATCACTACTCTCGATGGGTCTGACCTAGAGTATGTGGACAACTACAAATACCTAGGTGTCTGGTTAGACTGTAAACTCTCCTTCCAGACTCACATTAAGAATCTCCAATCCAAAGTTAAATCTAGAATCGGTTTCCTATTTCGCAAACAAAGCCTCCTTCACTCATGCTGCCAAACATGCCCTCGTAAAACTGACTATCCTACCGATCCTTGACTTCGGCGATGTCATTTACAAAATAGCCTCCAACACTCTACTCAGCAAATTGGATGTAGTCTATCACAGTGCCATCCGTTTTGTCTCCAAAGCCCCATATACTACCCACCATTGTGACCTGTACGCTCTTGTTGGCTGGTCCTCACTACATATTCGTCGCCAAACCCACTGGCTCCAGGCCATCTATAAATCACTGCTAGGCAAATCCCCGCCTTATCTTAGCTCATTGGTCACCATAGCAACACCCACCCGTAGTATGCGCTCCAGCAGGTATATCTCACTGGTCATCCCCAAAGCCAACACCTCCTTTGGCTGCCATTCCTTCCAGTTCTCTGCTGCCAATGACTGGAACAAATTGCAAAAATCTCTGAAGCTGGAGACACTTATCTCCCTCACTAACTTTAAGCATCAGTTGTCAGAGCACCTTACCGATCACTGCACCTGTACACAGCCCATCTGAAATTAGCCCGCCCAACTACCTCATCCCTATATTGTTATTTATTTTGCTCATTTGTACCCCAGTATCTCTATTTGCACATCATCTCTTGCACATCTAGCATTCCAGTGTTAATACTAATTGTAATTAGTTTGCACTATAGCCTATTTATTGCCTTACCTCCATAACTTGCTACATTTGCACACACTGTATATATATTTATTTATGTTGTATTTTTGACTTTGTTTTGTTTTACCCCATATGTAACTCTGTGTTGTTGTTTTTATCGCACTGCTTTGCTTTATCTTGGCCAGGTCGCAGTTGTAAATGAGAACTTGTTCTCAACTGGCTTACCTAGTTAAATAAAGGTTAAATAAAAAAGAAATAAAAAAGAAGGCACACCTGTTAATTGAAATGCATTCCATGTGACTACCTCATGAAGCTGGTTGAGAGAATGCGAAGAGTATGCAAAGCTATCATCAAGGCAAAGGGTGGCTATTTGAAGAATCTCAAATATAACATATATTTTGATTTAACACTTTTTTGTTTACTACATGATTCCATATGTGTTATTTCATAGTTTTGAGGTCTTCACTATTATTCTACAATGTAGAAAATAGTAAAAATAAAGTGGAAACCCTTGAATGAGTAGGTGTGTCCAAACTTTTGACTGGTACTGATATATATTACTGAACACAAATATAAACGCAACATGTGAAGTGTTGGTCCCATGTTTCATGAGCTGAAATATAATATCCCAGACATTTCCATACGCACAAAAAGCTTATTTCTCTCAAATTCTGTTCACAAATTTGTATACATCCCTGTTAGTGAGCATTTCTCCTTTGCCAAGATAATCCATCCACCTGACAGTTGTGGCATATCAAGAAGCTGATTTAAACAGCATGATCATTAGACAGGTGCACCTTGTGCTGGGGACAATAAAAGGCCACTCTAAAATGTGCAGTTTTTTTTCACACAACGCAATGCCACAGATGTCTCATGTTTTGAGGGAGCGTGCAATTGGCATGCTGACTGCAGGAATGTCCCAACAGAGCTGTTGCCAGATAATTTAATGTTAATTTCTCTACCATAAGCCGCCTCCAACGTTGTTTTTGAGAATATGGCAGTACATCTAACCGGCCTCACAACCACAGATCACGTGTAACCACGCCAGTCCAGGACCTCCACATCCGGCTTCTTCACCTGCGGGATCGTCTGAGACCAGCCACCTGGACAGCTGTATTTCTGTCTGTAATAAAGCCCTTTTGTAGGGAAAAACTCATTCTCAATTGCTGGGCCTGGCTCCCCAGTGGGTGGTCCTATGCCAACCCATGGCTGCGCCTCTGCCCAGTCATGTGAAATCCATAGATTAGGGCCTAATTAATTTATTTCAATTGACTGATTTCCTTCCATGTACTGTAACTCAGTCAAATATTTCTTATTGTTGCATGTTGCGTTTTTATATTTTTGTTCAGTATATATAATAGGCCACGGTTAAATGAATATAGGAGAAACAGTGGTGTGTATGTGTGCAGCACAGTAGTCGTGATATCAGAAAGATAAATGTTGACTTAAGATAAGCGCTGAAAGCCAGACATCATAAAAGGTGCTGGAGATAAACTCTTGCTGACTGTTTGACTTCTGAACAATAGTAGATAAGTCTAGAAACCATATTGTACGTGTGCAGCAGCCTCAAAACCTTTTCTTGGGGGTTGGGAAAAGGAGATGATCTCATTCTCATGTTATCAGTAATATCTCTCGTCTATCCAAGCTGTTCCTGTCGATCTAAATCTCTCTTCTCCATCTTTGTCTCAATTCAGATAGCGTTGATGACGGTGACTCTGTTCCCCATCCGGTTGTTCCTGGCAGCCTTCATGATGCTGCTGGCCTGGCCCTTCGCCTTCATCGCCTCTGTGGGACGCAACGAGATGGTGGTGGAATCCCAGTCCTTATGGAGGAAGTATGTATGCTAACATAACCCATACCTCTATAACCTTTACCCTTTAACCCTCTGACCCTAACCCCAACTCTCTGTGGGACGCAACAAGACGGTGGTGGAACCACAGTCTCTATGGAGAAGGGACATAGCGCTTATTAGGGGTGTAACGATTCGTTTTAACAACGATTCGATTTGTATCACGATTCGTGGTTGTCGATAAGATTCAAGGACGATATTGGTTCATTTAGAACGATACGATCCGAAACGATTCAGTGACTTGAAATCGATTCAGTAACCTTTTAGCCAAAAATTCAACCAGTGTGACTGAAATAAATACCTGGATACTGGACAGTGCAGGTGAAGTTTCCTAGATTCCTGTTTCTTGTAAGGACCGCAATGGTGGCTTGATAATTTCTCGCTTGTCGGCTTCTCCTCTGTCGTCCGCCATGCTATGTTTTGTTGTCTTTGCGCCTTTGCGCTGCTGCTGGCGCGGGGCGATGACGTCACGGATAGGCAGACTGAATCGAGTAATGTTTAAAGCCTTTATCATTAAAAGTGCTAAGAAAAAACATCCATATAAAGTCTGACGTGCTTAAATCCAATGGGTTATTTCCTAGTATCGATACAATCGATTTATTACATTTTAAAACGATGTTAGATTGATATATGTTGTCCAAAAGGCCAACTCGCCGAGCACAGATCGATGTAGTTGGATCATAGGAATATAAATCGATACATCGATGTAGTAGATGGATAGTTACACCCCTAGCGCTTATATAACCCAAGCATTAACCATAACATTACCTTTAAGAAAATATTAAACAACATCTCATGGAGCAACGGGGACTGTGAGGGGACAGACACACTCTATCACACACACACACTCTAACAGACACACACCAACAGACACTCTTAACAGACACACACTAACAGACACACACTAACAGACACACTCTATCACACACAGACACACTATCACACACACACACTCTATCACACACACACACTAACACGCACAGACACACTCTATCACACACACACACACTAACAAACACACACACACACACACTAACAAACACACACTCTAACAGACACACTCTATCACACAGACACACACACACACACACAGACACACTCTAACACACACACACAGACACACTCTAACAGACACACACTAACAGACATACACCAACAGACACACACTAACAGACACACTCTAACAGACACACTCTAACAGACACACACTAACAGACACACACTAACAGACACACTCTATCACACACAGACACACTCTAACAGACACACTCTAACAGACACACACTCTAACAGACACACTCTAACACACACACTCTAACAGACATTATTTTTGTAGTTGTATTGTTTGTGTTATTATGATGTATTTGTGTATTGTTGTGTATGTCATTGTAATTGTGTGGCTGTCCTTGTCTATCAGTCTATCAGTGTTTTGTTACTTGTCATGTTTTGTGTTTTTTGTGGACCCCAGGAAGAATAGCTGCTGCTTCTGGAGAAAAAAAATGGGGTCCCACATAAACAAATAAGAATGTAACAAATAGGAATGAAACCTAACATTAACCCTAACCTTCTGTGGTTCTCTCTGAGATACATTAACCCTAACATTACCTTTCAATTAAAAAAACTGAGACACTATAACCACTGTAGTATCTCTAACCCTTTCCTCTCTCTGTAGTAGTGTCTCTAACCCTTTCCTCTCTGTAGTAGTGTCTCCAACCCTTTCCTCTCTGTAGTAGTGTCTCCAACCCTTTCCTCTCTCTGTAGTAGTGTCTCTAACCCTTTCCTCTCTGTAGTAGTGTCTCCAACCCTTTCCTCTCTGTAGTAGTGTCTCCAACCCTTTCCTCTCTGTAGTAGTGTCTCTAACCCTTTCCTCTCTGTAGTAGTGTCTCTAACCCTTTCCTCTCTGTAGTAGTGTCTCTAACCCTTTCCTCTCTCTGTAGTAGTGTCTCTAACCCTTTCCTCTCTGTAGTAGTGTCTCTAACCCTTTCCTCTCTGTAGTAGTGTCTCCAACCCTTTCCTCTCTGTAGTAGTGTCTCCAACCCTTTCCTCTCTGTAGTAGTGTCTCCAACCCTTTCCTCTCTGTAGTAGTGTCTCCAACCCTTTCCTCTCTGTAGTAGTGTCTCTAACCCTTTCCTCTCTGTAGTAGTGTCTCTAACCCTTTCCTCTCTGTAGTAGTGTCTCTAACCCTTTCCTCTCTGTAGTAGTGTCTCTAACCCTTTCCTCTCTGTAGTAGTGTCTCTAACCCTTTCCTCTCTCTGTAGTAGTGTCTCTAACCCTTTCCTCTCTGTAGTAGTGTCTCTAACCCTTTCCTCTCTCTGTAGTAGTGTCTCTAACCCTTTCCTCTCTGTAGTAGTGTCTCTAACCCTTTCCTCTATGTAGTAGTGTCTCTAACCCTTTCCTCTCTGTAGTAGTGTCTCTAACCCTTTCCTCTCTCTGTAGTAGTGTCTCTAACCCTTTCCTCTCTGTAGTAGTGTCTCTAACCCTTTCCTCTCTGTAGTAGTGTCTCTAACCCTTTCCTCTCTGTAGTAGTGTCTCTAACCCTTTCCCCTCTCTGTAGTAGTGTATCTAACCCTTTCCTCTCTCTGTAGTAGTGTCTCTAACCCTTTCCTCTCTGTAGTAGTGTCTCTAACCCTTTCCTCTCTGTAGTAGTGTCTCCAACCCTTTCCTCTCTATGTAGTAGTGTCTCCAACCCTTTCCTCTCTGTAGTAGTGTCTCCAACCCTTTCCTCTCTGTAGTAGTGTCTCTAACCCTTTCCTCTCTGTAGTAGTGTCTCCAACCCTTTCCTCTCAGTAGTAGTGTCTCCAACCCTTTCCTCTCTGTAGTAGTGTCTCTGCAGACTATAGCCAATTATAATTTTTTGATTTTTGCCTCTCTAGATGTCAATGTCTATATGTCTTTAAATATACACAGAGTGTACAAAACATTAAGAACACCTTCCTAATGTTTAGTTGCCCCCTCCCCTGAACAGCCTCAATCTGCCGGGGCATGGACTCTACAAGGTGTCGAAAGCGTTTTCAAAGGGATGCTGCCCCATGTTGATGCAAATGCTTCCCACAAATTGTGTCAAGTTGTCTGGATGTCCTTTGGGTGGTTGACCATTCTTGATACACACGAGAAACTGTTGAGCGTGAAAACCCCAGCAGCGTTGCAGTTCTTGACACAAACCTGGCACCTACTACCATACCCCGTTCAAAGACACTTAAATATTTTGTCTTGCCCATTCACCCTCTGAATGGCACACGTACAAAATCTCTTGAGACAATGTCTCAATTGTCTCAAGGCTTAAAACTCCTTCTTTAGCCTGTCTCCTCCCCTTCATCTACACTGATTTGAAGTGGATTTAACAAGTGACATCAATAAGGGATCATAGCTTTCACCTGGATTCACCTAGTCAGTCTGTCATGGAAAGAGCAGGTGTTCCTAATGTTTTGTACACTCAGTGTATTTTAGTCTGTTTGAATTCATTAGTTTCTATTTCTGGTCATTAATTAGGCTACTTAACTGTTGAATAGAAGGTAGTGTCGTGTGTTGCCTCAGCCAGATAGTGTGTCAATGTTTGACGCCTGCCTGAGTTAGTCCCCTGTGGATTGGAGAAGCTGCTGGTGACTCCTCTCCTCCTCTTCTGGAGATGTGTGGTCCTCTGCCTGCCTGCCTGCCAGCCAGCCAGCCAGCCAGCCAGCCAGCCAGCCATGTTGTTCTTTGGAGTTGTTAGCTGCTCGTTTGCTGTATCCTCTGTCTGGAAGAGTGTCTGCTTGGCTTGTTAGCTGAAGGGTCATTATGAAATAGGGATGCACATTTCAGTCAGTTTTGTAGCCGACTAACAGACCCTCATTAACTGGTCAGTTTTGCTGCTGACTAACAGACCCTCATTAACTGGTCAGTTTTGCTGCTGACTAACAGACCCTCATTAACTGGTCAGTTTTGCTGCTGACTAACAGACCCTCATTAACTGGTCAGTTTTGCAGCCGACTAACAGACCCTCATTAACTGGTCAGTTTTGCTGCTGACTAACAGACCCTCATTAACTGGTCAGTTTTGCAGCCGACTAACAGACCCTCATTAACCGGTCAGTTTTTCCAAACAGTAAAATGAGATGACCAACAGAAAATACTGCACGCATACAAGGAAGGAACATTTTTATTAAGAGCTTCATGGAAACATGCAACAATAGCAAGACTACCGTCTTACAGTCAAAAGGTCTGTTATTTAACATGCAACAATAGCAAGACGACCGTCTTACAGTCAAAAGGTCTGTTATTTAACATGCAACAATAGCAAGACTACCGTCTTACAGTCAAAAGGTCTGTTATTTAACATGCAACAATAGCAAGACTATCGTCTTACAGTCAAAAGGTCTGTTATTTAACATGCAACAATAGCAAGACTACCGTCTTACAGTCAAAAGGTCTGTTATTTAACATGCAACCACTGTAATGAAGCAGCTAATAAAACGTCATTTTCAAACATTTGCCAAAATGCGATTAGCGGGAAAACACTGTTCTAAACAGCGCACCTAATGCGAGCGGTCCAGAAAGAGGGGGGAATCTAATAGCAACAACTATGATGGGGTTGCTATGACTAGGATTGTGCCTTTTGGCTTCTGGACAACAAAATAAAGTATGTGAAAACAGGAGAGAAATGCTGGTTAGTGCCATGAGGAAGTCTCTATAAAATAATTGCCTCCACGCTTCCATGGTTGGATTTTGGCAAGGCTACTTTGAAACAAGGTCAGACTTGCCTCAGTATTTGAAGTAAAGTAAAAACCATTCAGGTTTCAAACAATTATACTGCCTCAAGCTCACATTACATTATACTGCCTCAAGCTCACATTACAGTATACTGCCTCAAGCTCACATTACATTATACTGCCTCAAGCTCACATTACGTTATACTGCCTCAAGCTCACATTACGTTATACTGCCTCAAGCTCACATTACATTATACTGCCTCAAGCTCACATTACATTATACTGCCTCAAGCTCACATTACGTTATACTGCCTCAAGCTCACATGACATTATACTGCCTCAAGCTCACATTACATTATACTGCCTCAAGCGCACATTACATTATACTGCCTCAAAGCTCACATGACATTATACTGCCTCAAGCTCACATTACATTATACTGCCTCAAGCGCACATTGTAAAGTGGTAGGTGACGCGCTGATAGCCTGCATACCATCAAAACAGTGTTTATCACACAATTGCATTTAGAATTGTTATTTGTTGCGCAATGACTTGGCTTACAAGATCACATCTTTCACTCAAGTACCAGCTTTTTGAAGAGCTGCTCTCGTGCTGTCTGGAGAAGAATGGTTGAAGGGACTCTCCTGTTGTGGTGTCTGCTCAATGTCTGGAGAAGAATGGTTGAAGGGACTCTCCTGTTGTGGTGTCTGCTCAATGTCTGGAGAAGAATGGTTGAAGGGACTCTCCTGTTGTGGTGTCTGCTCAATGTCTGGAGAAGAATGGTTGAAGGGACTCTCCTGTTGTGGTGTCTGCTCAATGTCTGGAGAAGAATGGTTGAAGGGACTCTCCTGTTGTGGTGTCTGCTCAATGTCTGGAGAAGAATGGTTGAAGGGACTCTCCTGTTGTGGTGTCTGCTCAATGTCTGGAGAAGAATGGTTGAAGGGACTCTCCTGTTGTGGTGTCTGCTCAATGTCTGGAGAAGAATGGTTGAAGGGACTCTCCTGTTGTGGTGTCTGCTCAATGTCTGGAGAAGAATGGTTGAAGGGACTCTCCTGTTGTGGTGTCTGCTCAATGTCTGTAGAAGAATGGTTGAAGGGACTCTCCTGTTGTGGTGTCTGCTCAATGTCTGGAGAAGAATGGTTGAAGGGACTCTCCTGTTGTGGTGTCTGCTCAATGTCTGGAGAAGAATGGTTGAAGGGACTCTCCTGCACATTGTACTGTCTATCGTCTAAATAAACAACATTGTTTGGTTCTGTCTGTCCTCTAAATAACTAAATGTAACGAATGTCTCCCTCCAGGTTTGTGGACATTGCTCTGAGGACAATCATGCGGGTCATGTGGTTTGCAGGAGGTTTCCATTGGATGACGGTGAAGGGGCGCCAGGCGCTACCGGCGGAGGCTCCTATCCTAACCCTGGGACCCCACTCCTCCTACTTCGACGCTATCCCCGTCACCATGTCCATGGCCTCCATCGTCATGAAGGCAGAGAGCAAGGACATCCCTGTCTGGGGCAGTGAGTAGCATTCTCTATGTCCCTCTGTCTCACTGTCTATTTCTCTCTTGTTATCTCTGTCTGTGTCCTTGTCTCTCTCTCTCTCCCTCTGTCTGTTTTCATTCAATTTCATTCAAATAGCTTTATTGGCATGGGAAACAAGTTTACATTGGCAAAGCTAGTGAAATAGTTTATTTCACTTTTGTTTATTATCTATCGGAAATGAACAGTAAACATTACACAAAAGTTTACTCTCTTTCTGTCTGACTGTCTCTTTCCCTCGATCTCGCTCTCTCTCTCTTTCTTTCTCTCTCTCTCTCTCTCTTGCACAACCCCAATTCAATCTGTCGCAACCCTGTAGCTCAGTTGGTAGAGCATGGCGCTTGCGAGAGTGCTAGAGAAACAGCTGGAGAGAGAGCACTAGAGAAACAGATAGAGAGAGAGCACTAGAGAAACAGATAGAGAGCACTAGAGAAACAGAGAGAGAGAGAGCACTAGAGAAACAGAGAGAGAGAGAGCACTAGAGAAACAGAGAGAGAGAGAGCACTAGAGAAACAGAGAGAGAGAGAGCACTAGAGAAACAAAGAGAGAGTGCTAGAGAAACAGAGAGAGAGAGAGTGCTAGAGAAACAGCTGGAGAGAGAGCGCTAGAGAAACAGAGAGGAGAGAGTGCTAGAGAAACAGAGAGAGAGAGAGAGTGCTAGAGAAACAGAGAGAGAGAGAGAGCTAGAGAAACAGCTGGAGAGAGAGAGTTCTGTCACCAACCAAGGAGGGCCTACAGCAGCACCTAGATCTTCTGCACAGTAAATCTCAGTAAGACAAAAATAATGGTGTTCCAAAAAAGGTCCAGTTGCCAGGACCACAAATACAAATTCCATCTAGACACCGTTGCCTTAGAGCACACAAAAAACTATACATACCTCGGCCTAAACATCAGCGCCACAGGTAACTTCCACAAAGCTGTGAACGATCTGAGAGACAAGGCAAGAAGGGCCTTCTATGCCATCAAAAGGAACATACAATTTGACATACCAATTAGGATCTGGCTAAAAATACTTGAATCAGTTATAGAACCCATTGCCCTTTATGGTTCTGAGGTCTGGGGTCTGCTCACCAACCAAGAATTCACAAAATGGGACAAACACCAAATTGAGACTCTGCATGCAGAATTCTGCAAAAACATCCTCCGTGTACAACATAAAACACCAAATACTGCATGCAGAGCAGAATTAGGCCAATACCCGCTAATTATCAAAATCCAGAAAAGAGCCATTAAATTCTATAACCACTTAAAAGGAAGCGATTCCCAAACCTTCCATAACAAAGCCATCACCTACAGAGAGATGAACTTGGAGAAGAGTCCCCTAAGTAAGCTTGTCCTGGGGCTCTGTTCACAAACACAAACAGACCCCACACAGCCCCAGGACAACAACAACAACAACAACAACACAATTAGAACCAACCAAATCATGAGAAAACAAAAAGAGAATTACTTGACACATTGGAAAGAACAAACAAAAAAACAGAGCAAACTAGAATGCTATTTGGCCCTAAACAGAGAGTACACAGTGGCAGAATACCTGACCACTGTGACTGACCCAAACTTAAGGAAAGCTTTGACTATGTACAGACTCAGTGAGCATAGCCTTGCTATTGAGAAAGGCCGCCGTAGGCAGACCTGGCTCACAAGAGAAGACAGGCTATGTGCACACTGCCCACAAAATGAGGTGGAAACTGAGCTGCACTTCCTAACCTCCTGCCAAATGTATGACCATTTAGAGACCTATATTTCCCTCAGATTACAGCGATCCACAAAGAATTCGAAAACAAACCCAATTTTGATAAACTCCCTTATCTACTGGGTGAAAAACCACAGTGTGCCATCACAGCTGCAAGATTTGTGACTTGTTGCCACAAGAAAAGGGCAACCAGTGAAGAACAAACACCATTGTAAATACAACCCATATTTATGTTTATTTATTTTCCCATTTGTACTTTAACTATTTGCACATTGTTACAACACTGTATATATACATAATATGACATTTGAAATGTCTTTATTCTTTTGAAACTTCTGAGTGTAATGTTTACTGTTAATATTTATTGTTTATTTCACTTTTGTTTACTATCTACTTCACTTGCTTTGGCAATGTTAATACACGTTTCCCATGCCAATAAAGCCCTTAAATTGAAATTGAAATTGAGTGCTAGAGAAACAGCTGGAGAGAGAGAGTGCTAGAGAAACAGCTGGAGAGAGCGAGGGAGAGAACTAGAGAGAGGGAGCTAGAGATGGAGAGCTGGAGTAAAAGAGTTGGATGACTGCCAGTTCTGTAGTAGCCTATATAAAGCTTATCTTAAGTCAATGTTACCTTGTGCTACTAGGCCTGTACTATAGACAGGTGAGCATTTCATTCCTCTAACCTGTGATCTTTTGCTCACACAGATGAGAATTGGGAATTTACTAACGCTTTATTATAGTTAAGTAGAATTATAACTGTGTTAAACATTTGCTAATATCCATAGAGCCCTATGAGGGGAAACCTTGTACTGCAGTGTTGTTGGCCGAGTGTCGAGCCGGGATCTAATTAGGGTGACCAGGCAGAGCTGAGGGATTGCATTTGTACATCAATTGTGTTCAGCAGCAGCAGGCCTAGTCTGTAATAGAATCATGTTGGCTGTGATGTGTAGTGGCTAGGCTAGCTCCCTGGGACTAATGGCTGTGCTGTGTAGTGGCTATGCTAGCTCCCTGGGACTAATGGCTGTGATGTGTAGTGGCTATGCTAGCTCCCTGGGGCTAATGGCTGTGATGTGTAGTGGCTATGCTAGCTCCCTGGGACTAATGGCTGTGCTGTGATGTGTAGTGGCTAGGCTAGCTCCCTGGGACTAATGGCTGTGATGTGTAGTGGCTAGGCTAGCTCCCTGGGACTAATGGCTGTGATGTGTAGTGGCTAGGCTAGCTCCCTGGGACTAATGGCTGTGATGTGTAGTGGCTATGCTAGCTCCCTGGGGCTAATGGCTGTGCTGTGATGTGTAGTGGCTAGGCTAGCTCCCTGGGACTAATGGCTGTGCTGTGATGTGTAGTGGCTAGGCTAGCTCCCTGGGACTAATGGCTGTGATGTGTAGTGGCTATGCTAGCTCCCTGGGGCTAATGGCTGTGATGTGTAGTGGCTATGCTAGCTCCCTGGGGCTAATGGCTGTGCTGTGATGTGTAGTGGCTAGGCTAGCTCCCTGGGACTAATGGCTGTGATGTGTACGGTAGCTAGGGTAGCTCCCAGCACTGATAAACAGAGGAATAACTGTGCTGTGCTGTTTAGGCTAGCTAGAATAGCTCTCCTGGACTCCCAGCTGTACTGTGTAGGGTAGCAGTAGCCAGGCTAGCTGTACTGTGTAGGGTAGCAGTAGCCAGGCTAGCTGTACTGTGTAGGGTAGCAGTAGCCAGGCTAGCGCTGTACTGTGTAGGGTAGCAGTAGCCAGGCTAGCTGTACTGTGTAGGGTAGCAGTAGCCAGGCTAGCTGTACTGTGTAGGGTAGCAGTAGCCAGGCTAGCTGTACTGTGTAGGGTAGCAGTAGCCAGGCTAGCTGTACTGTGTAGTGGTAGCAGTAGCCAGGCTAGCTGTACTGTGTAGGGTAGCAGTAGCCAGGCTAGCTGTACTGTGTAGGGTAGCAGTAGCCAGGCTAGCGCTGTACTGTGTAGGGTAGCAGTAGCCAGGCTAGCTGTACTGTGTAGTGTAGCAGTAGCCAGGCTAGCTGTATGTGTGGGTAGCAGTAGCCAGGCTAGCTGTACTGTGTAGGGTAGCAGTAGCCAGGCTAGCTGTACTGTGTAGGGTAGCAGTAGCCAGGCTAGCTGTACTGTGTAGGGTAGCAGTAGCCAGGCTAGCTGTACTGTGTAGGGTAGCAGTAGCTAGGCTAGCTGTACTGTGTAGGGTAGCAGTAGCTAGGCTAGCTGTACTGTGTAGGGTAGCAGTAGCCAGGCTAGCTGTACTGTGTAGGGTAGCAGTAGCCAGGCTAGCTGTACTGTGTAGGGTAGCAGTAGCCAGGCTAGCTGTACTGTGTAGGGTAGCAGTAGCCAGGCTAGCGCTGTACTGTGTAGGGTAGCAGTAGCCAGGCTAGCGCTGTACTGTGTAGGGTAGCAGTAGCCAGGCTAGGCTGTACTGTGTAGGGTAGCAGTAGCCAGGCTAGCTGTACTGTGTAGGGGTAGCAGTAGCCAGGCTAGCTGTACTGTGTAGGTAGCAGTAGCCAGGGCTGTACTGTGAGGGTAGCAGTAGCCAGGTAGCTGTACTGTGTAGGGTAGCAGTAGCCAGGCTAGCTGTACTGTGTAGGGTAGCAGTAGCCAGGCTAGCGCTGTACTGTGTAGGGTAGCAGTAGCCAGGCTAGCTGTACTGTGTAGGGTAGCAGTAGCCAGGCTAGCTGTACTGTGTAGGGTAGCAGTAGCCAGGCTAGCGCTGTACTGTGTAGGGTAGCAGTAGCCAGGCTAGCTGTACTGTGTAGGGTAGCAGTAGCCAGGCTAGCGCTTGTACTGTGTAGTATAGGCTAGCTGTCTGGGACTCCCAGCATAGCACAGACAAACAGAGGAATAATTGAGGAGACATTGATGGATGACATCGGCACTCATACATCACATCACCACGATGACCATAATCACTTTAACACTGCTTGATATCTCGGGGGCCCATAGCCATCCAATTATCACACCAGCTAGCTACCCAGCCCCAGCCCTCAGCCTCAGACCTATAACAGATTCCTCAGTCCCTGGCCTTATACTCAAGCCCCAGCCCTATTCCGCCCTATAGGCTAGATATCCCAGCCCTATTCCGCCCTATAGGCTAGATATCCCAGCCCTATTCCGCCCTATAGGCTAGATATCCCAGCCCTATTCCGCCCTATAGGCTAGATATCCCAGCCCTATATACATTTACATTTACATTTTAGTCATTTAGCAGACGCTCTTATCCAGAGCGACTTACAGTTAGTGAATACATTTTTTTTTTTATACTGCCCCCCCGTGGGAATCGAACCCACAACCCTGGCGTTGCAAACACCATGCTCTATCAACTGAGCTACATCCCTGCCGGCCATTCCCTCCCCTACCCTGGACGACGCTGGGCCAATTGTGCGCCGCCCATGAGTCTCCCGGTCGCGGCCGGCGGCGACAGAGCCTGGATTCGAACCAGGATCTCTAGTGGCACAGTTAGCACTGCGATGCAGTGCCTTAGACCACTGCGCCACTCAGGGATTCATCCCAACACTACAGGCTCCAGGTCTATAGGACAGTAGTACTGACCCAGCTACCAGAGACGGGCTGAACACTACAGGGTCCAGGTCTATAGGACAGTAGTACTGACCCAGCTACCAGAGACGGGCTGAACACTACAGGGTCCAGGTCTATAGGACAGTAGTACTGACCCAGCTACCAGAGACGGGCTGAACACTACAGGGTCCAGGTCTATAGTACCGTAGTACTGACCCAGCTACCAGAGACGGGCTGAACACTACAGGGTCCAGGTCTATAGTACAGTAGTACTGACCCAGCTACCAGAGACGGGCTGAACACTACAGGGTCCAGGTCTATAGTACAGTAGTACTGACCCAGCTACCAGAGACGGGCTGAACACTACAGGGTCCAGGTCTATAATACAGTAGTACTGACCCAGCTACCAGAGACGGGCTGAACACTACAGGCTCCAGGTCTATAGGACAGTAGTACTGACCCAGCTACCAGAGACGGGCTGAACACTACAGGGTCCAGGTCTAGAGGACAGTAGTACTGACCCAGCTACCAGAGACGGGCTGAACACTACAGGGTCCAGGTCTATAGGACAGTAGTACTGACCCAGCTACCAGAGACGGGCTGAACACTACAGGGTCCAGGTCTATAATACAGTAGTACTGACCCAGCTACCAGAGACGGGCTGAACACTACAGGCTCCAGGTCTATAGTACAGTAGTAGTCTCTGATATAGAGAACATTGAGACCTGTGTCAAGGCAGTGGAAAGTGAAAGTGAAAACCTTGACTAGAAGTGTTGTTTGAGAGTGAACCCTGTATTGAACCCTGTAGTGACCTTTATGTGACCTTTATGTGACTTTCACTCAGGAAGTGTTGTTTGAGTCAGAACAGTAACAGTTACAGTTCTGTACTTGAAGGGAACTAGACAGGGGTGGTAAAACACTGACCCTAATAGTAGATAACTGCTGCCTGTTAACCTAATAGATCTTCACAAGTAGGCCGATTAGGTATATATATATAGAACATTTTAGCTAAGCATATACCTTTAACCTGGTCCTAGGTCTGTGTGTTCTATCATTCCAACTCCTTGTCACGTTTTGCACGACAAGAAGTGGCAAGGAGAGGAATGCTGGTACCCAGGCTAATATACCCAGGCTAATATACCCAGGCTAATATACCCAGGCTAATATACCCAGGCTAATATACCCAGGCTAATATACCCAGGCTAATATACCCAGGCTAATATACCCAGGCTAATATACCCAGGCTAATATACCCAGGCTAATATACCCAGGCTAATATACCCAGGCTAATATACCCAGGCTAATATACCCAGGCTAATATACCCAGGCTAATATACCTTGTGGGGTTGGTGCTCCAACAGTAGTGTGTTTCTGACTGTTGTGTGACTCCTGTCCTCCAGCTCTGATCAAGTACATCAGACCAGTGTTTGTCTCGAGGTCAGACCAGGACTCCCGTAAGAAGACTGTTGAAGAGATCAAACGCAGAGCCCACTCTGGAGGACAATGGCCTCAGGTACAGTTTTAATATCTCTCTTTCGCTCTCTCCAGCTCTGTCTCTCTGTATCTGTATATCTCTGTATTTATCTCTATCTGTATATCTCTCTCTTTCTGTCTCTCTCTCTCGCTCTCTCTCTCTTGATCGCTCTCTCTTTCTCTCTTTCTCTTTCTCTCTCTCGCTCTCTCTTGATCGTTCTCTCATTCTCTCTCTGTCTCTCTCGATCTCTCTCTCTCTCGCTCTCTCTCTCTTTCAATTTTAATTTAAGGGCTTTATTGGCATGGGAAACGTGTGTTAACATTGCCAAAGCAAGTGAAGTAGATAGTAAACAAAAGTGAAATTAACAATAAATATTAACAGTAAACATTACACTCAGAAGTTTCAAAAGAAAAATACATTTCAAATGTCATATGATGTATATATACAGTGTTGTAACAATGTGCAAATAGTTAAAATACAAATGGGAAAATAAATAAACATCAATATGGGTTGTATTTACAATGGTGTTTGTTCTTCACTGGTTGCCCTTTTCTTGTGGCAACAGGTCACAAATCTTGCTGCTGTGATGGCACGCTGTGGTTTTTCACCCAGTAGATAAGGGAGTTTATCAAAATTGGATTTGTTTTCGAATTGTTTGTGGATCTCTGTAATCTGACAGAAAATATGTGTCTCTAATATGATCATACATTTTACAGGAGGTTAGGAGCAAACAAAGAACCATGATCTGCCGTTCAGCAAACAAACTAGATTTGGAGAACAGCCACCTAACGATGTTCAGTATGTACCCAATTAGATTAGTACATTACCATGTAAACATGTGTCTAATAATGTTACAAATGCACTCCTCTCTCCAGATAATGATTTTCCCAGAGGGGACGTGCACCAACAGGTCCTGTCTCATCACATACAAACCAGGTATGTTATTGAGATAGGACAGTGACGACAGACAGGAAAGGTAGGAGAGTTTGAGAGACAGAAGGGCCTGGATCAGAACCCATGTTGACTGGTACCACTAGGCTATACATGTTGGATCAGAACCCATGTTGACTCTGGTACCACTAGACTATACATGTTGGATCAGAACCCATGTTGACTCTGGTTCCACTAGGCTATACATGTTGGATCAGAACCCATGTTGACTCTGGTTCCACTAGGCTATGCATGTTGGATCAGAACCCATGTTGACTCTGGTTCCACTAGGCTATGCATGTTGGATCAGAACCCATGTTGACTCTGGTTCCACTAGGCTATACATGTTGGATCAGAACCCATGTTGACTCTGGTACCACTAGACTATACATGTTGGATCAGAACCCATGTTGACTCTGGTACCAATAGACTATACATGTTGGATCAGAACCCATGTTGACTCTGGTACCACTAGGCTATACATGTTGGATCAGAACCCATGTTGACTCTGGTACCACTAGACTATACATGTTGGATCAGAACCCATGTTGACTCTGGTACCACTAGGCTATACATGTTGGATCAGAACCCATGTTGACTCTGGTACCACTAGACTATACATGTTGGATCAGAACCCATGTTGACTCTGGTACCACTAGACTATACATGTTGGATCAGAACCCATGTTGACTCTGGTACCACTAGACTATACATGTTGGATCAGAACCCATGTTGACTCTGGTACCACTAGACTATACATGTTGGATCAGAACCCATGTTGACTCTGGTACCACTAGGCTATACATGTTGGATCAGAACCCATGTTGACTCTGGTACCACTAGACTATACATGTTGGATCAGAACCCATGTTGACTCTGATACCACTAGGCTATACATGTTGGATCAGAACCCATGTTGACTGGTACCACTAGACTATACATGTTGGATCAGAACCCATGTTGACTCTGGTACCACTAGGCTATACATGTTGGATCAGAACCCATGTTGACTCTGGTACCACTAGACTATACATGTTGGGTCAGAACCCATGTTGACTGGTACCACTAGACTATACATGTTGGATCAGAACCCATGTTGACTCTGGTACCACTAGGCTATACATGTTGGATCAGAACCCATGTTGACTCTGGTACCACTAGACTATACATGTTGGGTCAGAACCCATGTTGACTCTGGTACCACTAGGCTATACATGTGTACTAGGGTCTCCAGCCCTAACCACTGGGGCATATTGTTCCATACTTTAGAGGCTTTGTCTGTGGCCACTGCCAGTCTAGTGCCAGTCTGCTGCCAGTCTAGTGCCAGTCTAGTGCCAACCTACTGCCAGTCTACTGCCAGTCTAGTGCCAACCTACTGCCAGTCTACTGCCAGTCTACTGCCAGTCTAGTGCCAGTCTAGTGCCAGTCTAGTGCCAGTCTACTGCCAGTCTACTGCCAGTCTAGTGCCAGTCTACTGCCAGTCTAGTGCCAGTCTACTGCCAGTCTAGTGCCAGTCTAGTGCCAACCTACTGCCAGTCTACTGCCAGTCTAGTGCCAACCTACTGCCAGTCTACTGCCAGTCTAGTGCCAGTCTAGTGCCAGTCTAGTGCCAGTCTAGTGCCAGTCTACTGCCAGTCTAGTGCCAACCTACTGCCAACCTACTGCCAGTCTAGTGCCAGTCTAGTGCCAGTCTACTGCCAGTCTACTGCCAACCTAGTGCCAGTCTAGTGCCAGTCTAGTGCCAGTCTAGTGCCAGTCTAGTGCCAGTCTACTGCCAGTCTAGTGCCAGTCTAGTGCCAGTCTAGTGCCAGTCTAGTGCCAACCTACTGCCAGTCTAGTGCCAGTCTAGTGCCAGTCTAGTGCCAGTCTAGTGCCAGTCTAGTGCCAGTCTAGTGCCAGTCTACTGTCAGTCTAGTGCCAGTCTAGTGCCAGTCTAGTGCCAGTCTACTGCCAATCTAGCCGAATCTTTAAGCAAATTTCCTGCAATTCTACATATTTTGCCATGGAGCTGAGAGAAAATGTTGCAGTTTGACAGCTAATTTCCTGCAATTTTATGCAAACCCCCTGTTTTTTTTATCTTTTCCAAATCCTTGTCACGTTTCGCATAAACCAAAAAAGGGGCCCAAGGAGGGGAAATGGGTACCAGGGCCCTAATATCCCTTGTGGGGGTGCCCCAACAGAAAGTTGTTTCTGACTGTTGTTTTGACCCCGGGTCCCCCCAGCTTGTTTCAAGTACATCGCCCCGGGTTTGTCTCGGGGTTCAACCGGGGAATCCCGTAAAAAGACTTTTAAAGAGTTTAAAACCGCGAGCCCACTCTGGAGGAGAATGGCCTCAGGTAAAGTTTAATATCTCTTTCGTTTTCCCCAAGCTCTTTTCCCCGTTTTCTTTTTTAATTCTGTTTTATCTTCTTTTAAAATTTTTGATCACCCTTTTCCTTTTGATCCCCTTCTCTCTTGATCTCTCTCAAATCTTCATTCCCCTTTTTTTATTTTTATCCTTTTCTTTTCTCGATCGATCTTCTTGATCGCTCCCCTTCGGATCTCTCTTTCTTCTGTCTCTTCTTTTCTTCCCCCTTCTTCTTTTTTCTTCTCATTCTCTATCATTTTCTCTCTCTCTTTTTTATTCTCTCTCTCGATCTTCATTTCTCTCTGTCTCTCTCTTTTCTCTCTCAAATTCGATTTTCCCCCTCTCTCTCATTCTTCTTTATCCTCTTTCTCTCTTTTCTCCTCTCTCTCGATCTCTCTTTTTTTTCCCCTCTTTTTTTAAATTTTAATTTAAATTAAAGGGTTTTATTGGCAGGGAAAACGTATTTTAACTTTGCCAAAGCAATTGAAGTGATAGAAAAACAAAAGTAAAATTTAACAAAATTTAACAGTAAAATTCCCCACCCCGAATTTCCCAAAAAGGAAAAATACATTTCAAATGTCATATTATGTTTTTAAAAAGGGGTTTAAGATGTGCAAATAGTTAAAGTAAAAAAGGGAAAATAAAAAAACATAAATAGGGGTTTGTTTTTCCCAATGGTTTTTGTTCTTCATTGGTTGCCCTTTTTTTTTGGCAAACAGGTCCCCAAAATCTTGCTCCCGTGATGGCCATTTGTTTTTTTTCACCCCGTAGATAAGGGATTTAAAAAAAAATTGGGTTTTTTTTCAAAATTCTTTTTTGGATCTCTGTAATCGGGGGAAATGTGTCTCTAATATATCCAACTTTTTCCCGGAGGTTGGGGGCAAACAAAAAACCCATAAATCTCCCTTTCCCAGCAAAAAACCCTGGGTTTTGGAGAACAGCCCCCTAACAATTTTTCGTATGTCCCCAATTAATTAGACTTCCCCATGTCATCTTTGGTTCAAATAATTTTACAAATGTTTCCCCTTTCTCTCCGGGTTTAATGATTTTCCCAGAGGGGACTTTGAACCAACGGGGTCCGTCTTTTTCACTAAAAACCCGGGGGTATTTTATTGAGAAGGACGGGTGGGACGCCCAGCAAAGGTAGGAGATTTTGAGAGCAGAAGGGCCCGGATGGGAACCCAGGTTGGATGGAAACCAAACTAGGCTTAATGGGTAAAACCCCCATTTTGGGACTCGGTTTCCCCACTAGGTATAAATGTTAATCAGAACCCATTTTGAGGGTTTACCATAGGCTATACATGTTGGCCCAAAAACCCATTTTGATCTGGGTCCACTGGTTACGTGGGGGAAAAAAAAAGTTTTTTAACCCCTGTATTTTGTCTTTTGGGCCCACTGACAAAGACAGGGTTCGGGTTAAAATTTTAATGGTGGTTATTAAAACAGTGAGAAAAGAATAACAAAAACAAAACCCAAAAAAAACCATGTCAAAAATGTTTAAAATTGATTTCCCTTTTAAATGAGGGAAAAAAGTTTTTGCCCCCTCTAAACCCCAAAAAGGGGATTTCTGGCCCCAAAGGTGTTTTTTTATATGGGTTTAACGAGCTGAGATTAGGGCACACTTTTAAAAAAGGGAGTTTCCTAATTCGCTTGTTCCCTTTTAAAAAACCCACCTTTTCCACAAAAGGGCAATAATTAAAATAAGTTTCCCAAAAACTCCCCACCATGGCCAAGCCCAAAAAGCTTTTCCCAAGGTTTGTCGGGGGACAAGATTGTGACCTAAAAAAGGTGGAAGGGGGCTACAAGACCATCGCCAAGCACTTGGTGAAAAGGTGACAAAATTTGGGTTTTTTGATTATTCGAAAAGGGAAAAAAAGAAACACAAAATACCTATCAATTTTCCCTAGGCCGGGGCCCCAGGGAAAGATCTCACCCGGGGAGTTGCAATGATAAATGAAAACGGTGAGGAATCGGGCCCAGAACTCCCCGGGAGGATCTTGTCAAGGGATCTAAGGGCCCGCGGGCCCCCATAGTCCCCCAAAAGAAAAAAAATTGGGTTTAACCCCCTACGCCGTGAAGGACTAAATTTCCCTGAAGCGCCCGAAAGGTCCCCCTCCCTCAAAAAAACCACATTACAGGACTGTCTGAATTTTCCAATGAACATTGAATGATTCAGAGGGGGAACTGGGTGAAAAGTGTGTGGTCAGATGGGGACTAAAATCAAGCTCCTGGCATCAACTCAATTTGCCTTTGGTTGGAGGGGGAAAAAAAATGCTGCCTCCCAAGAAACCCCCCCCCGTTAAACCCCCCGGACCCCCCCCCCTTTTCCCCCCTTTTTTTTCCCCAAAAGGGGTTTTTTAAAAAAAATTCCCAAAAAAATTCCCCCCCCCCAAAAAATTTTCCCCCCCAAAAAAAAAAACATGGGGCCCCAAAAAAATCCTTAAAACCCCCCCCCCCTTCCCCCCCCCCCCCCTTTTTTTTCCTTTGGGGAAAAAAAACACCCTTTTTTTCCCCCCCCCCCCAAAAAACACCCCAAAGGGGTTTCCCGGGGGGTTTAAAATTTCCTTTTTCCCCCCCTTTTCCTTTAAAATTTTTTAATTTAAAAAAAAAATTCCCAAAAAAACAAAAAAAAAAAAGGGGGGGCCCCCCCCCCCAAAAAAACCAAAACCCCCCCAAAAAACCCCCCCAAAAGCAACTTTTCAGGGAATTGGCCCCCAAAAAAAAAGGGAAAAAAAAAAATTTTTTTTTTAAAAAATTTTTTTAAAAATTTTTTTTAAAAAAAAAAGGAAAAAAAAGGCACTTCCCCCCCCCCCCGGGGGGAAAAAACCCCCCAAAAATTAAAAAATTAAAAAACCCCCTTTTTTTTCCCCCCCCTTTTTTCCCCCCCCCCTTCCCCCCCCGCCCCCGCCCCCCCCCCCCCCCCCCCCCCCCCCAAAAACCCCGGGGTTTTTTAAAAAACCCCCCAAAAAAAAAAGGGGGGGTTTTTAAACCCCCCCCAAAAAACCCCCCCCCGGTTTCCCCCCCTTTAAAAACCCCTTTTTTTTAAAAAAAAAAAAAAAAAAAAAAAAAAAACCCCCAAAAAAAAAAAAACCAAAAAAAAAAAAAAAAAAAAAAAAAAAAAAAAAAAAAAAAAAAAAAAAAAAAAAAAAAAAAAAAAACAAAAAAAAAAAAAAAAAAACCCCAAAAAAAAAAAAAAAAAAAAAAAAAAAAAAAAAAAAAAAAAAAAAAAAAAAAAAAAAAAACCCCAAAAAAAAAAAAAAAACCCAAAAAAAAAAAAAAAAAAAAAAAACCCCAAAAAAACCCCCCAAAAAAAAAAAAAAAAAAAAAAAAAAAAACAAAAAAAAAAAAAAAAAAAAAAAAAAAAAAAAAAAAAAAAAAAAAAACCCCAAAAAAAAAAACCCCCAAAAAAAAAAAAAAAAAAAAAAAAAAAAAAAAAAAAAAAAAAAAAAAAAAAAAAAAAAAAAAAAAAAAAAAAAAAAAACCCCAAAAAAAAAAAAAAACAAAAAAAAAAAAAAAAAAAAAAAAAAAAAAAAAAAAAAAAAAAAAAAAAAAAAAAAAAAAAAAGGGCCCCTTTTTTTTTGGGGGGGGGTTTTTTTTTTTTTTTCCAAATTTTTTTTAAAAATTTTTTTGGCCCCAAAAAAAAAAAACCCCCCAAAAACCCCCCCTTTCCCCCCCCCTTTTTTCCCCCATGGGAAAAAAACCCCCCCCTTTTTAAAAAAATTTTAAAAAGGCTTAAAAAAGGCCCGGTTTTTCCCCCCAATTTCCCCCCCTTTCCCTTTCCCCCCTTTTTTTCCCCCCCGCCCAAAACCCCCCGGTTTTTTTTCCCCCCCCCCCCCCAAATCCCCCCTTTTTTTTTTAAAAAAAAACCCCCCCGTCTGGCCCCTTTTTTGGGGGCCCCCCGGGGGGCCCTTTTTTTAAATTTTTCCCTTTTGGGGCCCTTAAAAACCCCGGAAAAGGGGAAAATTTTTAAAATTCCCTTTTTTGGGGAAAAAAAAAAATTCCAAAAAACCCCCCCAAACCCCCCTTTTTTTTCCCCCCAATCTCTTTTTGGAAAAACCCTTTTTCCCCCCCCCCCAAAAAAAAATTTTTTTTTTTTTAATTTTTTGGAAAAACCAAAAAAATTTTTCCCCCAAAAGGCTTTTCCCCAAAACCCTTTTTTAAAAAATTTTTTTTAAAAATTTTTTTTTGGTTTTTTTTCCCCAAAAACCCCCCTTTTTTTTTAAAAAATTTTTTTTTGGCCCCGGTTTTTTCCCCTTTTTTAAAAAAGGTTAAAAATTAAAAAAAAAGGAAAAATTGGGGGAAAAAAAAAACCTTTTGGGGGTTTTTTTTTTAAAAAGGGTTTCCCCCGGGGGTTTTTCCCCCCCCCCCTTTGGGGAAAAAACCCCCCCCCCCGTTTTTGGGGGGGGGGGAAATTTAAACAAACCCCCAACCCCCCGGGCCCAAAAAAATTTTTTAAAAAAAAACCCCTTTTTTCCCAATTTCCCCCCCCCCCAAATTAAAAAAAACCAAAAAAGGGGGGGGGTTTTTTTTTAAAAAATTAAAAAAAAAACCCCGGGGGAAAAAAAAACCCCCAAAAAGGGCACGCTCGGCAAATCCCCGCCTTATCTTAGCTCATTGGTCACCATAGCAACACCCACCCGTAGTCTGCGCTCCAGCAGGTATATCTCACTGGTCATCCCCAAAGCCAACACCTCCTTTGGCCGCAATTCCTTCCAGTTCTCTGCTGCCAATGACTGGAACAAATTGCAAAAATCTCTGAAGCTGGAGACACTTATCTCCCTCACTAACTTTAAGCATCAGTTGTCAGAGCACCTTACCGATCACTGCACCTGTACACAGCCCATCTGAAATTAGCCCGCCCAACTACCTCATCCCTATATTGTTATTTATTTTGCTCATTTGTACCCCAGTATCTCTATTTGCACATCATCTCTTGCACATCTATCATTCCAGTGTTAATACTAATTGTAATTATTTTGCACTATAGCCTATTTATTGCCTTACCTCCATAACTTGCTACATTTGCACACACTGTATATATATGTATTTCTGTTGTATTTTTGACTTTGTTTTGTTTTACCCCATATGTAACTCTGTGTTGTTGTTTTTATCGCACTGCTTTGCTTTATCTTGGCCAGGTCGCAGTTGTAAATGAGAACTTGTTCTCAACTGGTTTACCTGGTTAAATAAAGGTGAAATAAAAATAAATAAAAAACATGGGGGTGGAAACATTATGCTTTGGGGGTGTTTTTCCTGCTAAGGGGACAGGACAACTTCACCGCATCAAAGGGACGATGGACAGGGCCATGTACCGTCAAATCTTGGGTGAGAACCTCCTTCCCTCAGCCAGGGCGTTGAAAATGGGTCGTGGATGGGTATTCCAGCATGACAATGACCCAAAACACACGGCCAAGGCAACAAACGAGTGGCTCAAGAAGAAGCACATTATGGTCCTGGAGTGGCCTAGCCAGTCTCCAGACCTTAATCCCATAGAAAATCTGTGGAGGGAGCTGAAGGTTCGAGTTGCCAAACGTCAGCCTCGAAACCTTAATGACTTGGAGAAGATCTGCAAAGAGGAGTGGAACAAAATCCCTCCTGAGATGTGTGCAAACCTGGTGGCCAACTACAAGAAACATCTGACCTCTGTGATTGCCAACAAGGGTTTTGCCACCAAGTACTAAGTCATATTTTGCAGAGGGGTCAAATACTTATTTCCCTCATTAAAATGCAAATCAATTTATAACATTTTTGACATGGGTTTTTCTGGATTTTGTTGTTGTTATTCTGTCTCTCACTGTTCAAATAAACCTACCATTAAAATTATAGACTGATAATTTCTTTGTCAGTGGGCAAACGCACAAAATCAGCAGGGGATCAAATACTTTTTTCCCCTCACTGTACATGTTGGATCAGAACCCATGTTGACTCTGGTACCACTAGGCTATACATGTTGGATCAGAACCCATGTTGACTGGTACCACTAGGCTATACATGTTGGATCAGAACCCATGTTGACTCTGGTTCCACTAGGCTATACATGTTGGATCAGAACCCATGTTGACTCTGGTTCCACTAGGCTATACATGTTGGATCAGAACCCATGTTGAATCTGGTACCACTAGGCTTTACATGTTGGACCAGAAGCCATGTTTACTCTGGTACCACTAGGCTATACATGTTGGATCAGAACCCATGTTGACTGGTACCACTAGGCTATACATGTTGGATCAGAACCCATGTTGACTCTGGTTCCACTAGGCTATACATGTTGGATCAGAACCCATGTTGACTCTGGTTCCACTAGGCTATACATGTTGGATCAGAACCCATGTTGAATCTGGTACCACTAGGCTTTACATGTTGGACCAGAAGCCATGTTTACTCTGGTACCACTAGGCTATACATGTTGGATCAGAACCCATGTTGACTCTGGTACCACTAGGCTGTACATGTTGGATCAGAACCCATGATGACTCTGGTACCACTAGGCTATACATGTTGGATCAGAACCCATGTTGACTCTGGTACCACTAGGCTATACATGTTGGATCAGAAGCCATGTTGACTCTGGTACCACTAGGCTATACATGTTGGATCAGAAGCCATGTTGACTCTGGTACCACTAGGCTATACATGTTGGATCAGAAGCCATGTTGACTCTGGTACCACTAGGCTATACATGTTGGATCAGAAGCCATGTTGACTCTGGTACCACTAGGCTATACATGTTGGATCAGAAGCCATGTTGACTCTGGTACCACTAGGCTATAAATGTTGGATCAGAACCCATGTTGACTCTGGTACCACTAGGCTATACATGTTGGATCAGAAGCCATGTTGACTCTGGTACCACTAGGCTATACATGTTGGATCAGAAGCCATGTTGACTCTGGTACCACTAGGCTATACATGTTGGATCAGAAGCCATGTTGACTCTGGTACCACTAGGCTATAAATGTTGGATCAGAACCCATGTTGACTCTGGTACCACTAGGCTATACATGTTGGATCAGAACCCATGTTGACTCTGGTACCACTAGGCTATACATGTTGGATCAGAAGCCATGTTGACTCTGGTACCACTAGGCTATACATGTTGGATCAAAACCCATGTTGACTCTGGTACCACTAGGCTATACATGTTGTATCAGAAGCCATGTTGACTCTGGTACCACTAGGCTATACATGTTGGATCAGAACCCATGTTGACTCTGGTACCACTAGGCTATACATGTTGGATCAGAACCCATGTTGACTCTGGTACCACTAGGCTATACATGTTGGATCAGAAGCCATGTTGACTCTGGTACCACTAGGCTATACATGTTGGATCAGAAGCCATGTTGACTCTGGTACCACTAGGCTATAAATGTTGGATCAGAACCCATGTTGACTCTGGTACCACTAGGCTATACATGTTGGATCAGAACCCATGTTGTATCTCCTAGTCCACATACTGCCCTGTATCTAAAACTTTGGACCATTTTTGTGTGGTTTTAGTCAGTCATTTTTTCGCGTTAAATAATTAATATTTACTTTTTTAACTTCCATCATCCCCTCATATAGATGGCATATTGCAATTGTAGCAAACTGTAACCAATGCCAGCCGTGATTTACCATATAGGCTACAAAGCCATGGCTACAGGTTAAACAATTTAGGCATACAGCTCTTTTCTCTCAATCATAACTTTAGGATGGGGGTAAATAACAGTGATTCCCTTCAAAAGGGGAGACACTGAGCTTTCCAACAATGCCAGAATTATTACTGTATTCCTAATATTCAGCAAATATAATTAATATATTGAGAAAAAGAAAGAAATAATAAAACTGCACCCTCAACACATGAATAACAGAGCACATGGGAAAATAAAGCTTCTGATGTGATCAAAGCAACAATAGCCTACATGAAAATAAGACAGAGTCAACATTGTTTCTAGTTTAGGTCAGTTACAATTAAAGTGTCCTGGCTGCGCATCAGTTCAAAAGATTGACGAGTGTCTGAAGTGACCTCCCAGGAGCTGTGTGGGAGAGCCGGGCAGATCAACTCAATCAGACCGCCTAACTGATAGATGTTAATTCTGCCAATGAGAGGATTACATGACATATTCTGCAAAGGACTGCATGCTTATGATTGGACAAAACAGATGAAAGGGAGCTTCATGACCCTCCTGTAGCTCAGTTGGTAGAGCATGGCGATTGCAACGCAAGTGTTGTGGGTTCGTTTCCCACGGGGGGCCAGTATGAAAAATGTATGCACTCACTAACTCTAAGTCGCTCTGGATAAGAGCGTCTGCTAAATGACTAAAAAACAAACAAATGTAATGTCCATTAATATCTAAATAATGATGATATATGCCATTTAGCGGACGCTTTTATCCAAAGCGACTTCCAGTCATGCATGCATACATTTTACATCTGGGTTAGCTAGTGTCACCGTGGGCCAATGCTCTCCAATACCTTATTTGTATGTGGTCTAGAATATTCTAGTTTCTTAGTTTAGTGGACTGTACTCCAGTATGTGTAATGGTGTTGGTTTTGTCTTGTCACACACAGGAGCGTTTATTCCAGCGGTGCCAGTTTTTCAAAAAAAACCTTTGGGTTAAAAAATTAAAAAAAACCCCCAAAAAAAAAATTGGGTACAAAAAAAAAAAAAAACAAAAAAAACAAAACAAAACAAAGGGGCAATCATCTTGGGGGGGGGAAAAAAAAAAAACCAAACAAACAAACCTTTTAAGAAAAAAAAAACACAAAAAAAAACAAAAAAAAACCCCCCCAAAAAAAAAAGGCAAAAAAAACAATAAAAAACCCCTTTCAAAAAAAAAAAAAAAATTCTTAAAAAAACCCCCCCACAAACCCAAAAAAAAGCCCAACCAAAAAAATAAAACAAAAACCTTAGAAACACAATTTCCCCCCGAAACCAAAAAAGAAAAATACAATACTTTTTTCTACAACCCCAATACAAACCCAGCAACAAAATACAACCCTGCAACACAATAAAAACACCTTCCACAAACAACACCTACAACACAACAGCACTAGCAATACAATACTTTTCCCTAGAAACACAAGAAAGACTACTAAAACAAAACCCCAAAGCAACACAATACAACACCTAGGAAAAAACAATAAAACACCAAAGAAACACAACCCAATACAAAACCTAACCCCAATACAAACCTAGCAACCCAATAAAACCCCCTAGCCACAATACAACACCTGGGAACAGAATAAAAAACACCTGCTACACAATACAAAAAACCTACAGGGGGCTTGCAAAAGTATTCACCCCCTTGGTTTTTCCTTTTGTTGCCTTACAACCCTGGAATTAAAGGGAAATTTTTTGGGGGTTTGTATCATTTGTTTTTACACCCCCTGCCTACCCCCTTTGGATGAAAAATTTTCCCTTATTTTGAAACAAAAAAAAGAAATGGGAAAAAAAACCAAAACTTGAGTTTGCATAACTTTTTAAACCCCCCAAAAAAGGTCAATTTTTTGTAGACCCAAAACCTTTTGCAGAAATTAAAACTTGGAAAATTCTCTTGGGGTATTTTCCCCTTTTTAAGTTGGAAACATCTAGCCCTTTGGGATGTTTTCTCATTTTTCGAGCAAAACTCCCTTCCAGTTTCCTTAAAGAATTGGAAGGGTTTTCCGCTGGTTTACACAATCTTTAACATCCCACAGTTCTAAATTGGTTGAATTTTGGGCTTTGACTAGGTCTTCCAACTTTAAATTTTTCCCCCCCTTAAAACCACTAAATTTTTTTCTTTCCCTATGCTTAGGGTCTTTGGTCCCCCCTTTGAAGGTGAACCTCCGTCCCAGTCCAATCTCGGGAAAGACTAAAACGGTTTCCCTCAAAAATTCCCCCCTTTTTTTTAAAAGGGGCCATCCCCTTCCTTCAATGGTTTTTTTTCTGGCCACTCGCCCTAAAGCCCAGCTCTGTGGAGTGTAGGTTTTTAAAGGGTTTCCCTTTTGGACAATACCCCAAATTTCCCCGGGGATTCCCCCCGGCTTTTTTGGTCTTTTCCCCCAGCCCCTTCCCTTTTTCCCCAAAGGGGGTTTCTTTTTTTGGCCCCTTCTTTCCCCCAGTTGCCCTCGGGGTTTGTTTCAACCTTTCCTTTTGGCCCTGAATTAAATTTTTTTAAAATTAACCAAACCCTTATTTTTTGGGTTAACTTTTCTTCCCCAATTTTTTTTTTTCCCTTGAACCTTTTTGGGAAAGAGCCTTCGCCTTTGGAAAATTATTGGTTGCCGGGGGGTGCTTTGGGGGGTGCCCTTCTTTAGTTGGTTGTTTAAAAAAAAAGCCCCTTTCCCCCCCCCCCTTTCCAGAACCCAAAAAAAACCCCTGAAATACAACATTGAAACCTTAACCACACGGGTCCCTTTAAACCCCCAAAGGATTTCAATAATTTTGGGCCCCAAAAAACCCTTAACCAAAAACAAAGGGAAAACATACAACGGCCAACCTTTTTTAAAATTTTTTTTGGAAACAAGAAAACCTTTAAAAACCAAATTTTACAACCCTTTACAAAATACAAAATAAAAACCAAATTACAGTTTTAAAAAAAACAAAAATAAAAAAAACCCCACTAAATAAAATTTAAAACCCCTTACAACCCCCAACAAAATCTTTCTAGCAACACTACAAAACCTAGCAACAATACAAACCAAAAAAACACAAAAAAACCCCTTCCAACAATAAACACCTAGACAATAACACCTGGGCAACAAAAAACACAACACACAAACACAAAACCGGGCAAACAAAACCCTCCCCAAAAAAAACACCCTGAAACAAAATCTCTTTACAAATAAACTTAAACAAAACCTTTTGGGCTCTTCTTTTTTAAAACCCGCAACTTGTAAAAAAACCCCAAAACCTAAACATTTAAAAAATTAAACCCTGGAACCCTCCCTTTGAACCCCTTAAAAGGGCCCTCCCCATCGGCCTTTCTTTAAGCACCCCAACATTGGCAACAAATTCCTGGGGGCCCCAAAATCAACCCTTTTTTCCCAATCAACCCCTTTTGCCCAAAATTTTAACCCCTTCCCTTTTTTTTGAAAAATTTTTTATTTTCCCAAAAAATTACCCATCTGAACCCAAACCCCATTTAACAAAAACCCCCCTTTTTCTAGAACCCCTGTAAATAGAACCCCCCAAACACCCGGTTGGTCAACATCCCTGTAAACATCCCCTTTCATGCCCCCCATTTTTTTCTTTTACATTTGAATTTGGGGCAGAGGCTTTTTCCGGGTTGTTTAGGGTCTTTTTTTTTTTTAACCCCCCCCAGGGGGGGCCAACCCCAAAACCCTGGGGTTGAACGAGGGCCCCCTTCCAACTGGGGCTCCATTTTTGGTTTCCCTCCCCTCCCCTTTTGGCTAAGGGCTGGCCAAGGGTGGCCCCCAGGTTTTCCCTTTTTCCCCGGCAAAACCCTTTAATTTCAACCCAGTTTTTTTGGCAATTTTTTGATGGATCCCAGGTGTTATACATGGCCACCGAAGTTTTTCCCCCTGCCCAAAGCAGCCCCTCCCCAAGAAATCCCCTGTCAAAACTTTCCCCTTTCATAGCATCCCTGTCAAAACATCCCCTTCATAGCATCCCCCTTTTTTTGTCTTTAGCAGCCCTTAATAAAACCCCTTTCATTAGGTTCCTTTTTTTTTATAGCCCCCCCGGGAAACCCCCCCAAAACCCTCCCTTGTCAACCCCCTGCTCATCCAGGGCTAGCACCCCCGGAATTCCCCCCCTATTTTTAACCCCCCCCACAGGCGGCCCCGTCGCCCCCATACCCCCGGGGTCCGCGGCCCCAAAAACCCCCTAATTACCAATCCCTATAACAATTTAAAACCACTCGATCTTCCCCTTAAAACCCATTCCACTAACTCCCCCTTTAAAATCCCCGGTAAAAATTTCCCCGCCCTACTCCCCTGATAAAATTTAAACCCCCCTTTCTACCCCCCCCTGATAACCTTTAAAAACAAAAACCCCGCTAGCTCCCCTAAAACCCCCTTAAACCCCCCTTTCAAAAAGGCCCCCCTTTGTAACTTTAACCCCTTTCTATCACCCTGATAACGAAATTTTAAAGCATTGGTTGGTTGGGTTGACCCGGGTGTTTTTTTAATAAAGCCCCCTGTGAATAACATTTGGGAACCAAAACCAAATTTTTATCCTTGTAATTAATTTTTCCCTCCTCCCCTGCCAAAAAAAAAAAACCCCTAACTACGGGGGGGGCCGGGATTAACTTTTAAAAATTAAACCCCTAAATTTAACCCCTGAAAATTAAAAACCCTTCCATCAAACCTAAAAAAACCCTATTTAAAATAAAAATAGAAAAAATTTTTAAAAATAATTAATTTTGGGGGGAAAAAAAACCAAAAATTATAGGGAAAAACCCCAAAAAAAAAGGGGAATTTCAAGGTGCTTTTTTGGGGTGCCCTTGGGGGGTTTTTTGGGAGAAAAAGGAAAAAAAAAAGGTATTTGGGGGGGTTATTTTTTTTTAAGGGAAAGAAAGGAAGGGGGCAGGGGGGACGGAAATCCCCCCTAAACTCCCCAAAAGGCCTTTCCAGGCGTAAGGGTGTCCCCTCTGACTGCACGGACCAAGGGGGTTTAACCCTTTAACTCTAACCCCGGGATTTTCCATTTTTTCAAAACCTCAAATTTTTAAACCTGGACCGATAGAAATTTGGGCCCTGGCCCCATTTGTCAACCTCTACTGTACGGGACTGAGGGGATTTTAAAGTCCGGGTCCAGTTGTCTACCTCACGGGGCGGGACTGGAGGATATTAGTTTACCCTTTGGGGTCTAAACCTCATTTGAACTGGCTGAGGGGAAATATTATCCGGGTCTAAATTTCGGGAGGGTCCATTTTTCCTCAAACCTATGACCAAAAATAAAAAAAAAACTGTGACGGGAGAGAAAGCGGGTCCTTGTTATTAGGGCCTTTTTCCCTTTCGGGAAAAACCCCACAGGCAAAAAATTGGGGATGTTTTTTTGTTCTGTTTTCCTAAAACATCAGGGTATTGTTTTTTTTTTGGGCCCTGTGAAACCCAGTCAGTCAAACCACTACAGTACAGAAAATACGGTCTGTGTGTTAGCAAAAGGGGTAAACAAACAGCCCAGAACGGAAACAGGTGAACAGGGGCTTTTTTATCTTTCCCTTTCTTTCCAAAAAAACCTGCTTCCGCCCCTTCACCACTTTCTCCTGGGGGTGATTTTTATTATTCGGGGGGGTAGATTATTCTTTTATCACTTCTGCCCCACTGCCATAAAACATACTTTCAAGGTTTTGAAAAAAGCACACCATTTTTCTTCGGGAAAATTTAAACCCTTTTTTTTAAATTTTAAACACTTTTTTTTGTGTGATCTAACTTTTGGGGGGAAATTTGCTTGACTTTGATATAATTCCAAATTCCCCACAAGGCCCCAATGTCTTGTTTTTTTGATTTGCCCTTTGGGGTTTTTTTTTGGGGTGGGGGTTTAGTTTTCCTTTTGGTTTCCCCGGGAAAAAAAAGGGGAAAAAATAAAGGCAAAAATTGGGAAGGTTGGGAAAAAAAAAGAAAAACCAAAAAAAAAATGCGGGTTTAAAAAAAAGGCTCCAAAAACCACGTATCGGGAAATATTTTTTTTTTTTTTCAAATGTTAGTGGACAGAGAGATTTAAAGAACCACAGGTCTTCATGGATCCACCTGTACCCGATCCGGGACCCGAGCGGGTCCGGATCCAGAATTCTAAATAATGTCACAGGTCTGGGTCAGATCTGATATGATTGTCATGGGTCTCGGGTATGTGTAATTTTAACTGACTGATTCAAACGTGACTGCTGCAATAGAGAGAGAGAGACATTTTATCAAAAGTTAGGAGATATCTAATCAATGGAAGATGGAATTAAAATGACAGAATTAAAAGTTAAAGATGAAGGATAGGCTACAACGACCAAGAGCCAACAGGCAGGCTGCTACTTATATTCTGAATGGAGTTGTTGTTATGTGTAACTGTAGAATGAGAAGCGCACTGCGGCCTCAGTTAGCCTAGCTAGCTAACGTTAGCTAGCTTAACTAGCGTCTCCTGGTTTGATGCAGTTAAGACAGGTACTACGTAATCATATTTGATGATAAATAACCTAGCTATGGAAGCTATTAGTCTACTATAGAGCAAGTCGACTTGGTTGGTTGCTGTCTAGCGCTCTCCCTCCCTCCCTCCTCCCCGTGTCCACTCGCTCATAGTACGGCCCCTCCCCCGCCTGCGAGAGCCACACCTCCCTCTGCCTCTCGTGCTTTATCAGCTCCGGTTAATAAAGTAGCTTAAACTGGCTTTTCTGCTGCTTCCCCCACTCGTACCGGACCGGGTCTGGATCCGACCAGGTCTATAAGGAACAGGTCTAGTTGTCCTCGGGTCCGTTCAGAACGGGTCTCTATATTTTATAAATACATTTATGCAACTCGGGTCCGGGTGGGAAAGCCCCAGGTCCATTTCGGAACAGGTGATGACCTTTATAAAGAACTCCTTCAAAGATACTACAGTAGTTGACTTATTTTATACATTAATTTTTAGCGGTTTGTACTGTACTATGTCCCACACAAACAGGGGTACGTATTTGTCCCACACTACAGTTTTGTACTCTCTGTCCCCCCACACTACATTTTTTGTACTGACTTGTCCCCACCCGCGGGCAGTTTGGATTTGTACTATGTACCACCCCGGCATTTTGGTACTGTACTATTACCGAAAGCACAAACATTTGGGTCTTTACTATGTACCCCCCGCTCCCGTTTGACTGTACTATTACCAGAAACCCCAATTTTTGGACGGGTACTTTTGTACCAGCCTGCTTTTGAAACTGTACTATGTACCAGCCCAAATTTTTTTCCTGTACTATGTACCGGGGGGCTACAGTTTGTACTGTACTATGTACCAGCGCTGCAGTTTGTACTGTACTAGGGTCCCAGCGCTAAACTTTTGTACTGTACTATGTTAAAAACCAGCGCTAAAAGTTTGGTACTGTCTTGTACCCCACTAAAATTTTTTTCCTGTACTATGTCCCAGAAACCCTTTTTGTCTGTACTATGTCCCCAGCGCTGAAAGTTTGACGGGCTATGTACCAGCGCTACGGGTTTGGGTAGCTCTTTGGGTAGCTTGGTAAATAAATTTAAAGGCCCATGATTTTAAAAATGAGATGTTCAAAGGCAGGTGTCCACATATTTTTGGGAATAATGTATGTATCTGTGTCCAAAGGGGTTTGGGGGCCCCCCCCCTTTGCGTTTTAAAACACTTCCACTTTTCTGGGAAGGTTTTCCCAACTAGATGTTGGAACTTACTGCGGGGATTTTGCTTCCATTCAGCCACAAGACATTAGTGAGGGGGGGGCACTAAATGTTGGGCGTTAGGCCTGGCTCGCAGGGTTTTCCCCAATTCCCCCAAAGGTTTTTCCAGGGGTTTAAAGGCCCGGCCTTTGGGTGCGGGCCCTTTTCCCAATTTCCCTTCTAAAAACCGGGCCCTTGAAAAAACCTTTTCTGAAATGGACCTGGGTTTTTGTGCATGGGGCACGTATGTTTTTCCTTTGCTTTTCCCCCCCAAAACCCCCCGATTAAATCCGTGGGGACTGCCAGAGGGTAAAAGGCTTGATTCATCCCCTCCAGAAACCCTTTCCCCCAATCCCCCCCCGCTCCAAGCCCCCAATGGCGGCGACTTTAAAACCCACTCCATCAAAATTTTTTGGCATTGCACATGGAGATTTTTAGGCTTGTGACGGCTGCTCGGCCATGGAAACCCATTTAAAAAAGCCCCCCGACAAACAGTTTTGCGTTTGACGTTTCTTCTTTTCCAGAGGAATTTGGGGGACTTTCCAGTTTTTAGGGGGGAAGGGGGGTGGCCCAAACAAAAGGACCCGAGGGAAACCAGAACCAAAAATTTCAATGCCAATTTCAACCCCAAGCCATTTCCCAGTTTTTTCCCAAATTTTCATGGGGGCTTGTTTTTTTGGGGCCTTTCCAAATTGCGCCCAAAATTTGGGGTTCCAAAACTTTTACTTAAGTGATTAAATTTTCCCAAATTTTCTACAGGACAAAAAAGCTAACCTTTTAAATTTGGGGGTTTTTCAAAATACGGGTATTTTTTTTTTTTAAAAGCCCCTTTGGCTCCAAACCATTCTCGGGCCTTTTTTTCCAGGGTTTGCGGGCCCTTTGCCCCCTTTTAACCCTTTCCCCAGCCCGGGTTCCTGTCTGTCCCTTTTGGGGGTTCCCCTTCTGATTTTTAGTTAGGTTTTTCCCCCTTCCCAGTGTCCCCCAAAAACCTCCTTTTTTGGGCCCCCTTCCCCGGGTTTTTGGGGGCCCCCCTTTTTATTGCCCCTTGCCCTATTTCCCAAACTGGGGGGCCCTTTCCCTATTCCACTGCTCTGTCCCTTGCCCTAGTTCCACGGGTTTTCCCCTTCCCCTATTTTTACTGCTCTGCCCCCTTCCCTTTTAGCCCCAGTTGGGCCCCGCCCGGGCCAAACCGGGGGTTTTCCCTTGAAATTTACTTCGTCCCCCCTTTTTCCCTTTTTCCCCTTGCCCGGGTTCCCCTTTGTTTCCCCCCTTCCCCCTTATTCGATGTCGGGGTCCCTTTCCCTCTTGCCCCCCTGCTTCCCCCTTCCCTATTTCCCCCCTCCCGTCCCTTTCCCCAAGGAAAAAACCCCCCTGCTCTGTTTGGGCTCACCCTTTGGGCCTAGGAAAAAGGAATCCGGGGGAAATTTACCCGAAAAATTTTTTCATGTACAGGCCCCCCCGGGGCCTTTCCCCTGAAAACCATTTCACGGGCGGCCCAATGCCTTAAAACCAAGCCTAAGAAGAGGACACCCCCGTTTTTTTTCTTTTTTTAATTGTTTTTTTAAATTTAAAGGGAAAAGCCCTGTTTTTTTTTTTTAAAAACTTGTAGGGGCCGTGATTGTCCCAAACAGAAACCTTTGCATTGGGGTTAACGGGGGGTCCCTGGGGTGGGTTAATGGTGAAACCGTTTTTTGGCGGGGGTTTTAATTTTTTTTAAAGTGTTTTGGGGGTTTAAAAATTAACGGTGGGGTGTTTTGGGACAGTGGGGTTATTTACTCCATTTTATTCCCCCTTGGGCTTATTTAAAGGGGTTACGGGTTTTTTGGGTCAGTTTTTGGGCCCCTGCAGGGGTTAACTTTTTGTTAAGTGTTTGGGGTTCCAAAAAAGGTTGTGGCCCCTAAGAACTCCTTTTAAACCTCCCCCTTCAGGTTTCTATTCTGCCCTACTTTTCCCTCGGGCTCTAGATGGCCCCTTTCACAGATTTCTGGTTCTTCTCCCATGCTCTATTTGTCTACTGTTCCCGGGGTTTCTAATGGCCCCATCACGACACGGGTTTAAACCTCTCTCATCCCTCTAGTTTTTTCTCTTTTTCCTCAGGGCTCTAGAGGGGGCCCCCCCCCCCCGGGCCCCCCCCCCCCCCCCCCCCCCCCCCATAACAGATTTCTGGTTAACTCTCCCCTTCTTCAGCTCTAGTTGTCAAACCTGTTCCTCAGGGCCTCAAATTTGGCCCCCAAACAAAAGACTCTTTTTTTTAAACCCCTTTTCCCTTTTTAAAAGCTTTTTTTCCCATCTTTTTATTTCCCCAACCTGGGGCCCCTTTTCCAAAAAAATTTTTAAACCCTTTCCCTTTTATTTGCTAAGTTTAAAAATTTCAGGTTCTGTTGGAATAAAAAAATCGGGAAACCCTTTAACTTTTTTGGCCACGGGCACTTTTTTAGGCTTAAATCCCCCAGTTTTCCCTTTAACCCCTTTTTAAAATCCTATCCTTTTTCCAGGGCCCGGGGAACCCTCACTATTACTTTTGAATATTTCCCAAAAAAGGGCCCCCACAAAAAAAGGTTCAAATTTCCCTTTTTAAAAAGGGGGCCTGGGGAAATTGAAAAAAACTGTCCAGCGGGGGGGAGGTTTGGCAATTCCTTTTTGGGCTTAATATCGGTTTTTTTTTTTCAAGTTAAATCGGTTTTTTTCCCAACCCCCCCGGGGCCCCCCCCCCCCCCAAAAACCCCCCCCCCAAACCCCCCCCCCCCCCCAAAAAAAAACCCCCACCCCAGCCCCCAAAAACCCCAAACCCAAAAGCCCAGTTAAATGTAAAATGCTGATGAATATGCGGGGGAAACATTTTAAAGCCCAGATTGGTGATTTTCAGATTCAGAGTGTTTAATAGTCACATGTACAGTACAGGGTGCCAGGTGTGATTGCAGGGTACAGTGAAAATCTTAGGCTTGGAGCTCCAACTTGCAGGACTGAGTGAAATAAAATAATGAAAATGGTAATAAAACAACAACAGAAACAGTGCTATATACATCATAACTGTAGCAGTGATCAATAAATACATGTCCATTGGGGTGGAGGCAGAGTAAAGACTGTTGAGGGTGGGTTGGAGGACCATAGGGGGGGTAGGAGGGGGAAGGACGTAGCTGACTAGTGGTGGCTATTCAGCTGCCTGATGGTCTGGGGGTAGAAACTATTGGCCAGTCTGACAGTTTTTGCCATGATGCTCCTGTACTGCTCGCGTCTGAGTGAATCAAAAGGGGAGAACAGGGCATAGCTGGGGTCCCTGATGATCTTCTTGGCCTTCCTGTGACACCTGGTGTTGTAGGTGTCCTGTAGGGCAAGCAGTGTGCACCCAATGGTGCGTTCGTCTGCATGTATCGCCCTCTGAAGAGCCTTGCGGTCCGCAGCAGTGGAGTTGCCGCACCAGGCTGTGATGCAGCCTGACAGTATTCTCTTGATGGTGCTCCTGTAGAACACTGTGAGCGCCCTCGGGGACAGGCCGAATTTCTTCAGCATACTGAGGTTGAAGAGTTGCCGTCGTGCCTTCTTCACTACGGTGTCCGTGTGGTTACACCATTTCAGCTTCTCTGAGATGTGTACGCAGAGGAATTTGAAGTTATTGACCATTTCCACGGCGGCCCCATTGATGAAGATGGGGGCGTGTTTCCAGCCTGGTTCCTCCTGAAGTCCACAATCAGCTCTTTTGTTTTGCTAACGTTGAGGGGAGAGGTTGTTTACCTGGCACCACGCCTTCAGAGTGCCTACCTCCTCTCTGTAGTCCGTCTCGTTGTTGTTGGTAATCAGGCCTACTACTGTCGTGTCATCAGCGAACTTGATGATGGAGTTGGAACTGTGTGAGGCCACGCAGTCGTGGGTATACAGAGAATACAGGAGGGGACTGAGGACACACCCTTGTGGGGGCCCCCGTGTTGAGAATCAGTGTCGAGGAGGTAATGTTGCCTACCTTCACCACCTGGGGGCAGCCTGTCAGGAAGTCCAGGACCCAATAGCATAGAGAGGAGTTCAGACCCAGGGCCGTGAGCTTTGTAATGAGTTCAGATGACTAGCTATCTGGCTAAGTAAGGAGTCTGGTAAAAAACAGGTTACTACATTACTTTGGATAAGAAATCCTACTGACCCTAACTCAATGTCATAGTGATGGGCCTATATTAAAACACAACATATTCATCCTAGGATGTGTAAAAAGCGTTGGTGTCAATGTGCAGGTTGTGTGTGTGTGTCTATTTGAACTGTGTATATTTGTGTGTTTTTGTCTTGTGTTAGTGTGTCGTGTTGCAGCTGATTTTGTGCTTACATGACGGTGTGAATATGCAGTCTTAGAGTTATTGTGTTTATGGTAATTGCGCAGGTTGAAGCCGGTTGAAGCTGGTTTTGCATGAATGTGTTTGTCTTAACTGTGCAGCAGGCTCTGTATTAATGTGTTGATGTTACCTGGTCAGGTTGAACCCCAGAATGTAGAGACTCTGTATTATTGTGTTGATGTTACCTGGTCAGGTTGAACCCCAGAATGTAGAGACTCTGTATTAATGTGTTGATGTTACCTGGTCAGGTTGAACCCCAGAATGTAGAGACTCTGTATTAATGTGTTGATGTTACCTGGTCAGGTTGAAGCCCCAGAATGTAGAGACTCTGTATTAATGTGTTGATGTTACCTGGTCAGGTTGAAGCCCCAGAATGTAGAGACTCTGTATTATGTGTTGATGTTACCTGGTCAGGTTGAAACCCCATAATGTAGGGACTCTGTATTCATGTGTTGATGTTAACTGGTCAGTGTTGAACCCCAGAAGTTAGAGATCTGTATTAATGTGTTGAATGTTACCCTGGTCAGGTTGAACCCCCAGAATGTAGAGACTCCTGGTATTATGTGTTGATTTACCTGGTCAGGGTTGAACCCAGCATAATGTAGCGACCTTCTGTATTAAGTGTTGATGTTACCTGGTCAAGGTTGAACACCAGAATGTAGAGACTCTGTATTAATGTGTTGATGTTACCTGGTCAGGTTGAAGCCCCAGAATGTAGGGACTCTGTATTAATGAGTTTGATTTTACCTGGTCAGGTTGAAGCCCCAGAACGTGGAGAAGGGACTTCAGGAGTTTGGGAACTAGAGCCAGGAAGATGGAGGGAGAGAAGCTGCGTCTGGAAGACTTTGCCCATTACCTAGATGTCCCTGTGTCAGACATGCTCAGAGACCTCTTCTCTCTCTTCAACGAGGTTAGGAAACACACTGAATATATCATCATCCCATTAGGAGCTTTGAAGGCCTACGTTACATGTAGGTCAACTTCTAAAAACTCAGAAAACAGAAAAATATGTTACCCCTATATTGTGTATTTTAAAATTGAAATACAGATTTAGATATGAGATATTACATTTAGATATGTGCTTTGCTAGATTATTTCTAACCAGTGCATTTCCACTCTCACTCTGTTTTTCTCTCTTCTTCTCCAGCAGGAAGACAACATGATAGACATCAGAGAATATGTCATCGCCTTATCTGTTGTATGCAGACCTGCTAAAACTATGGAGACCATGAAACTGGCCTTCAAGGTATGTTCTGCTCCAGCTCTGGTTTCATGCTCTGTCAGGGGGCTTTTAGAGGGCTTACAACCACTGATATTTCTGATGTTCTCCATTTGAGAAGACGTCCTAATGACCTATGGTGTGAGTTGTAGAGTGTGTGTAGTTATGAAATTATGGTCTGAGCGCCAGCTGGCTCAACGGGTGTGAGTGAGATATGAAGGGGTCAGGGTCATCGTGTCATCTAATGTGTGTTGGTTATTATTTGCATATATCCCAGATGTTTGAGGCGGAGGAGGACGGTGCGATCACAGAGGCTGAGTTGGCCTGCATCCTAAAGACAGCGCTAGGAGTAGCTGACCTTAACGTCTCACGTCTCTTCACTGCTATCGACACAGAGGACACAGGGAAACTGACCTTCGGTAAGAAACAACATGTCTTAGCTTGTACTGCCCCCTTCAGTTTAGCTGCTCTTGGAGTATTCGTGTGGGATGATTTTGGAACGCAACAAATAATATGTCAAAGTTACGTTGTTTCTGTAATCTCTAGTTATTTTTTTATTTCATTTGTAAATATTAGGAGTGTGCCTATCTTTGTAAATGTGTACTTGTTTCCTTGTTTTTTTTAATGGCGTGTCACTGCATTTAACTTGCTTGGAATAACCTTACCGTTGTGTCTGGCACCCTCCTGTGGTTGTAACAGACAAGTTCAGGAGCTTTGCAGAGCAGCAACCAAACTTCAGTGAGGACTACCTGTCCACAGACAATACAGGCCTGAATGGCTGCCCTCACCAGTCCAACATCACGCCCAACGCCAAGCCCCAGACCAATGGGTTCTGCCCTGACTTCAGCCCGCCAGACAACCACCACAGCACAACGACGGACGGTTCAGTGAAGAAACACAACTGAGTCTGTTAGCCATCTCAGAATCCACCTCTCCTGGTGAGAGAGTGGTGCTGGTGGAGGGGGGAGGGGGGTAGTGTCGTTGTTGTTGATGGACTATATGTATGGTCAGTCAGATACACACACACACACACACACACACACACACATACACACACACACACACCCACATGAGAAATGTAGCCCTTATTAACCGTATCATAACGTTTATGTTGTTAGTTTTATCTTGGGGATCAAACGTTGTTGTTTTTGTTGAGTTTGTCTGTATTTGTTCTGAGAGAGGAACGTGCATTTCAATGCCAAAAGATGGCTCCTGATGATTGAAGAGAAAGAAGCGTGAACACATGAAGGTCAAGCACTTATTACGTTTCCTCCATGTTGGGGTTTGAGTGTGGTTGATACTGACCATGCATGTGTTTAGTGAATTCAGTGTTTTAACTGTTTCTATGTTTAATCTTCTTCTTCCTTATGGCAGCGGCCATTTTAAATGACAGGTTTGAGTCCGCATGGGTTCATTACTGTCAGTGAGCAGTATTGAGGGAATCTGACTGAATAGAACAGCCTTGGAGCACCAATGACATTGTCTGACCCCACTTTGGCTTTGATTGAACTCCATTTCTTTTGGTAGGTCAGATTTGAGGTGCATATGGCTGATACAAGATGTAGGATCTTAATTTGAGCCAGTTTGCTACAGCAGGAAAATAATCCTGCAGCAATAGAAAATGTGAAATATTATATAGATTATAATTAATGGCAATTTTTATGGGGGTTAATACATTTTTCGTAAGGGAAAATAAAGTCAGAAATTTCAAAGTGGAAATTACAAACTTCAAAAGCTATTTTAAACCTCAAATACACTACACGTTTTTAAATGTCCTGCATTGCAGGAAAGTTCTCCTGCAACAAGGTGATCAAATGAAGATCCTACACTTGTAAAATGGGTCAGATTTGAGGTGTGATATGGCTGTTATAAGATGGGTCAGATTTGAGGTGTGATATGGCTGATATAAAATGGGTCAGATTTGAGGTGTGATATGGCTAATATCAGAAAGATGGCGGACATCAGATGCTGGTTGAAATCAAAATGAGCCGGTCATGTTTTTTTATCTCAGGGTTCAGTAACAAGACTTATTAAACTACAAATATGTAATTTATCATCATGTCCTTGACCACAGTCCTGGAAAACACATCAGGGTTGTCTCATGTTATTATACCATAATGATGTTGTCTTTCTGGACAAAATCAATTGCTGTGTCTGAAATGGTACCCGATTCCCTATATAGTGCACTACTTTTGACCAGAGCCCTATGGGCTCTGTATAGGGAATAGGGTGCCATTTGAGACTGACCCATGGTCCCTCTCTCCTCCATGGACACATCTGTTTTCTTCTTCACACAACCCTCCCAACTCTATTTTTCCATTGAGATATACAGAGCTATTTTTCAATGTCAAAATGTGCTAATATACTGTTACGGACCAAAAATGGTGTGAGTGAGTATGCGGTTAACTTTAGTTGGTAGTACAGTCGTGGTCAAAAGTTTTGAGAATAACACAAATATTAATTTTCACAATGTCTGCTGCCACAGTTTTTATGATGGCAATTTGCATATACTCCAGAATGTTATGAAGAGTGATCAGATGAATTGCAATTAATTGCGAAGTCCCTCTTTGCCATGAAAATTAACTTAATCCCCAAAAAACATTTCCACTGCATTTCAGCCCTGCCACAAAAGGACCAGCTGACATCATGTCAGTGATTCTCTCGTTAACACAGGTGAGAGTGTTGACGAGGACAAGGCTGGAGATCACTCTTTCATGCTGATTGAGTTAGATTAACAGACTGGAAGCTTTAAAAGGAGGGTGGTGCTTGAAATCATTGTTCATCCTCTGTTAACCATGGTTACCTGCAAGGAAACACGTGCCGTCATCATTGCTTTGCACAAAAAGGGTTTCACAGGCAAGGATATTGCTGCTAGTAAGATTGCACCTAAATCAACCATTTATCGGATTATCAACACCTTCAAGGAGAGAGGTTCAATTGTTGTGAAGAAGGCTTCAGGGCGCCCAAGAAAGTCCAGCAAGCGCCAGGACCGTCTCCTAAAGTTGATTCAGCTGCGGGATCGGGGCACCACCAGTGCAGAGCTTGCTCAGGAATGGCAGCAGGCAGGTGTGAGTGCATCTGCACGCACAGTGAGGCAAATACTTTTGGAGGATGGCCTGGTGTCAAGAAGGGCAGCGAGGAAGCCACTTCTCTCCAGGAAAAACATCAGGGACAGACTGATATTCTGCAAAAGGTACAGGGATTGGACTGCTGAGGACTGGGGTAAAGTCATTTTCTTTAGGTGAGCGCTACCATCAGGTGAGCGCTACCATCAGTCCAGTGTCATGCCAACAGTAAAGCATCCTGAGACCATTCATGTGTGGGGTTGCTTCTCAGCCAAGGGAGTGGGTTCACTCACAATTTTGCCTAAGAACACAGCCATGAATAAAGAATGGTACCAACACATCCTCCGAGAGCAACTTCTCCCAACCATCCAAGAACAGTTTGGTGACGAACAATGCCTTTTCCAACATGATTGAGCACCTTGCCATAAGGCAAAAGTGATAAATAAGTGGCTCGGGGAACAAAACATCAACATTTTGGGTCCATGGCCAGGAAACTCCCCAGACCTTAATCCCATTGAGAACTTGTGGTCAATCCTCAAGAGGTAGGTGGACAAACAAAAACCCACAAATTCTGACAAACTCCAAGCATTGATTATGCAAGAATGGGCTGCCATCAGTCAGGATGTGGTCCAGAAGTTAATTGACAGCATGCCAGGGCGGATTGCAGAGGTCTTGAAAAAGAAAGGTCAACACTGCAAATATTGACTCTTTGCATAAACGTAATGTAATTGTCAATAAAAGCCTTTGACACTTATGGAATGCTTGTAATTATACTTCAGTATACCATAGTAACATCTGAGAAAAATATCTAGAAACACTGAAGCAGCAAACGTTTTGAAGACCAATACTTGTGTCATTCTCAAAACTTTTGACCACGACTGTAGTAGTGCCCAGAATGGAACCAGCCATGTATAAGGCTTTAAGGGAAAACATAATGGAACCAGCTGTGTATAAGGTTTTAAGGGAAAACAGAATAGAACCAGCGGTGTATAAGGCTTTAAGGGAAAACAGAATCGAACCAGCGTTGTATAAGGCTTTAAGGGAAAACATATTTTAATTTTTATGCTGAATGTCTACCTTTTATGGTACAAGTTCTCAACAATGCATTTTGTTTTTAGCATACAGTGGCCAAAAGTTGTTTTTTTCTCTCCAGAGAAAACCCTAATATCCAGGATAATATCATCATGCCTTCCATTGTAATTGAGCATGTTGATACAGTGGGGGGAAAAAGTATTTAGTCAGCCACCAATTGTGCAAGTTCTCCCACTTAAAAAGATGAGAGAGGCCTGTAATTTTCATCATAGGTACACGTCAACTATGATAGACAAATTGAGAATTTTTTTTCTCCAGAAAATCACATTGTAGGATTTTTAATAAATTTATTTGCAAATTATGGTGGAAAATAAGTATTTGGTCACCTACAAACAAGCAAGATTGCTGGCTCTCACAGACCTGTAACTTCTTCTTTAAGAGGCTCCTCTGTCCTCCACTCGTTACCTTTATTAATGGCTCCTGTTTGAACTTGTTATCAGTATAAAAGACACCTGTCCACAACCTCAAACAGTCACACTCCAAACTCCACTATGGCCAAGACCAAAGAGCTGTCAAAGGACACCAGAAACAAAATTGTAGACCTGCACCAGGCTGGGAAGACTGAATCTGCAATAGGTAAGCAGCTTGGTTTGAAGAAATCAACTGTGGGAGCAATTATTAGGAAATGGAAGACATACAAGACCACTGATAATCTCCCTCGATCTGGGGCTCCACGCAAGATCTCACCCCGTGGGGTCAAAATGATCACAAGAACGGTGAGCAAAAATCCCAGAACCACACGGGGGGACCTAGTGAATGACCTGCAGAGAGCTGGGACCAAAGTAACAAAGCCTACCATCAGTAAAACACTACGCCGCCAGGGACTCAAATCCTGCAGTGCCAGACGTGTCCCCCTGCTTAAGCCAGTACACGTCCAGGCCCGTCTGAAGTTTGCTAGAGTGCATTTGGATGATCCAGAAGAGGATTGGGAGAATGTCATATGGTCAGATGAAACCAAAATAGAACTTTTTGGTAAAAACTCAACTCGTCGTGTTTGGAGGACAAAGAATGCTGAGTTGCATCCAAAGAACACCATACCTACTGTGAAGCATGGGGGTGGAAACATCATGCTTTGGGGCTGTTTTTCTGCAAAGGGACCAGGACGACTGATCCGTGTAAAGGAAAGAATGAATGGGGCCATGTATCGTGAGATTTTGAGTGAAAACCTCCTTCCATCAGCAAGGGCATTGAAGATGAAACGTGGCTGGGTCTTTCAGCATGACAATGATCCCAAACACACCGCCCGGGCAACGAAGGAGTGGCTTCGTAAGAAGCATTTCAAGGTCCTGGGGTGGCCTAGCCAGTCTCCAGATCTCAACCCCATAGAAAATCTTTGGAGGGAGTTGAAAGTCCGTGTTGCCCAGCGACAGCCCCAAAACATCACTGCTCTAGAGGAGATCTGCATGGAGGAATGGGCCAAAATACCAGCAACAGTGTGTGAAAACCTTGTGAAGACTTACAGAAAACGTTTGACCTGTGTCATTGCCAACAAAGGGTATATAACAAAGTATTGAGAAACTTTTGTTATTGACCAAATACTTATTTTCCACCATAATTTGCAAATAAATTCATTAAAAATCCTACAGTGCGATTTTCAGGATTTTTTTTCTCATTTTGTCTGTCATAGTTGACGTGTACCTATGATGAAAATTACAGGCCTCTCTCATCTTTTTAAGTGGGAGAACTTGCACAATTGGTGGCTGACTAAATACTTTTTTTCCCCACTGTACATTATTCTAAGTTACCCCACTCCAACCCATCCACGCTCCCATTTCAAACTTTCAACGTTGTGATTAGCCTGAGCCTAATAGTTGTTCTTGGGGGCTAGATAGATGAAATAATGACTTTTCAGCATCACTGGCATCCTTTATTTAACCTCATTTTAATCATCTCATATAACTTCTCTCCCATCATCTTTCATTTGTTTTGTTGTTTGTTCACGTCATGGAGTCAGCTGTATACTTTAGTTCATCTGACGCTGAAGAACAAGTATTTACAGAGTCTGCACCTTGATTAATGTTTGGGGATCTATTTATTTCTACGTTTGAGGTGCCCCGCTCACACTTATTCTGTGCAGAAAGTGTTTTTCCACCAATCTCATTAAGGAGTATTTCAATGTTAAGACATTACATTTGTATCATGAAGTTTTCGTATGCACTCCAATTATTATCAACCTCCTAAACCGCATGACGTTTGATTGTTATGCTGTTATACACCACATCAAACTGCTCATTAAGAATGTCTTAAGAATTTAATATTTCTTAAGAATTAAGAAATTCCTAACACTGAATGGCTAATTTCGCACTCAATTAACATAATAACTTATTCTAGGTGTTTTAACTCACTGACAATAGTCATGTATTATATTTAATAGTTGTTTTAATTCAAACATTCTCTGAAATGTGTTGCTCTTTTCAATCAGTTGTGGACAATTGAGAGAACCTTTTTTGGGGGCAAATATCACTGTAGGTAGGCTAAACTTGCTGGTAGAAATGTATGCTGGATGGAAAGACCAAGCAAGATGCTGTAAACTGTATTTCTCCTTAGTTAATACATTGTCTTCCGTATAGATGAACTGAATGGATTGTAACGCGACTGCGTTGCCATTAATCATCAGCGCAGACGGCCATCTGACGTAAGACAATGGATGCACTTAATACATGAGATTTGAGTTAATATATGAGATATTAGCTGGATTACATTGTGGTTTTGTTTTTAAGGTACAGTACCCTGTTTTAAATAGATGTAAAGATTGAGTGGAAAAGGGAAATATCTAATCTCGCATTCCTGTCTCAAGTTGACCTATTTACTCATTTCTAATAGCTTTGTTATATGAATCTGTGTCCATATGGCTCCTGTCAAAAGTAGTGCGCTATATAGGGAATAGGGTGCCATTTTGAACACAGCCAGTCTATCCACTGTTAATAACCTGAATGTTACTACAGAGGTCTATCAACTGGTGTGTTATAACGGGTTCTATAGAGAGGGGTTTGCCATCTAAAAGAGCTATGAATTCTGAATACAATTTGTTTCTATAACCGTTCTATCGCTTACATAACCATAACCCCCAAAGAAAGCTTTATAACGAAGCAATATTTTACATCGTCAACCGCCTCTCAAGTTCTCCTTTTGAAGAGTTCAAATGATATGTGTTTTGAATATTCCAAATGCGGGTATTTAGTGAATTTTTTGGTAATACGTAAATGATTTTTATTTCACTGCCTGCCATGAGAAAGATGTGATCTTCTATCCTGTGGATTGTGCTAATGCTCAAAGTAAGCTTGTTCGTGTTCCTTTGTATGATGAACTGAATGGATTTGTACTGTATTACTCAAACATAGCCCAAAATCTATTGTTAATATAACGGTTGTTATTATTATTATTATTATTATTATTATTATTATTGACTGCTTAGATACTAAATGCATATTTTAATACCAATAGCCTTGAATCTATCTATCTATATACAGTGAGGGAAAAAAGTATTTGATCCCCTGCTGATTTTGTACGTTTGCCCACTGACAAAGAAATGATCAGTCTATAATTTTAATGGTAGGTTTATTTGAACAGTGAGAGACGGAATAACAACAACAAAAATCCATAAAAAAGCATGTCAAAAATGTTATAAATGTATTTGCATTTTAATGAGGGAAATAAGTATTTGACCCCTCTGCAAAACATGACTTAGTAATTGGTGGCAAAACCCTTGTTGGCAATCACAGAGGTCAGATGTTTCTTGTAGTTGGCCACCAGGTTTGCACACATCTCAGGAGGGATTTTGCAGATTGCAGATCTTCTCCAAGTCATTAAGGTTTCGAGGCTGATGTTTGGCAACTCGAACCTTCAGCTCCCTCCACAGATTTTCTATGGGATTAAGGTCTGGAGACTGGCTAGGCCATTCCAGGACCTTAATGTGCTTCTTCTTGAGCCACTCCTTTGTTGCCTTGGCCGTGTGTTTTGGGTCATTGTCATGCTGGAATACCCATCCACGACCCATTTTCAATGCCCTGGCTGAGGGAAGGAGGTTCTCACCCAAGATTTGACGGTACATGGCCCCGTCCATCGTCCCTTTGATGCGGTGAAGTTGTCCTGTACCCTTAGCAGAAAAACACCCCCAAAGCATAATGTTTCCACCTCCATGTTTGACGGTGGGGATGGTGTTCTTGGGGTTAAAGGCAGCATTCCTCCTCCTCCAAACACGGCGAGTTGAGTTGATGCCAAAGAGCTCCATTTTGGTCTCATCTGACCACAACACTTTCACCCAGTTCTCCTCTGAATCATTCAGATATTCCTTGGCAAACTTCAGACGGGCCTGTATATGTGCTTTCTTGAGCAGGGGGACCTTGAGGGCGCTGCAGGATTTCAGTCCTTCACGGCGTAGTGTGTTACCAATTGTTTTCTTGGTGACTATGGTCCCAGCTGCCTTGAGATCATTGACAAGATCCTCCCGTGTAGTTCTGGGCTGATTCCTCACCGTTCTCATGATCATTGCAACTCCACGAGGTGAGATCTTGCATGGAGCCCCAGGCCGAGGAAGATTGACAGTTATTTTGTGTTTCTTCCATTTGCGAATAATCGCAACAACTGTTGTCACCTTCTCACCAATCTGCTTGGCGATGGTCTTGTAGCCCATTCCAGCCTTGTGTAGGTATACAATCTTGTCCCTGACATCCTTGGAGAGCTCTTTGGTCTTGGCCATGGTGGAGATTTTGGAATCTGATTGATTGATTGCTTCTGTGGACAGGTGTCTTTTATACAGGTAACAAACTGAGATTAGGAGCACTCCCTTTAAGAGTGTGCTCCTAATCTCAACTTGTTACCTGTATAAAAGACACCTCCTGGGAGCCAGAAATCTTTCTGATTGAGAGGGGGTCAAATACGTATTTCCCTCATTAAAATGCAAATCAATTTATAACATTTTTGACATGCGTTTTTCTGAATTGTTTTGTTGTTATTCTGTCTCTCACTGTTCAAATAAACCTACCATTAAAATTATAGACTGATCATTTCTTTGTCAGTGGGCAAACGAACAAAATCAGCAGGGGATCAAATACTTTTTTCCCTCACTGTATCTATCTATCTATGGTTTTCATGATTATGAAAAGAGAATGTATAGACAATCTGTCATCATATAGAGCTACTCAAAACGCTGATATAACAATGAACTTAAATCAAACCTATATGTCTGACCCTTGTCAAAGTGTACAGGTTGAATTGAACAGAGTTGTGATAGTTGTGTGTATTAAGCCTTGAGGTGCAGATCCCTGCCAAATGACAGGCCTACGCACCAACCTAACCAGAGTGTATCCACACATTTCAGTGGGACTTATGCTAGAATCCACCATCGCACTATCTGTTCTCCATGAATATGTTTATATCCTTTTTATGTATTTGTTTAGATTGTATTCTCTCTTTTTTTGTAAACAATTCTTCCTGAGGGGAAATGTGACGTGGCGAAGGCTGTTGCTTCTCATGTCATGGTATAGGTTACTGTGGCTATGCTATGGTCGTTTTTTATTATGTTTCATATTTGTTATTAAATGGAGTGCATGAGAATAGAGATCTCAAATTCCGGTTAGGTGGCTTGTATCCCCACGTTCACTCCTTTTTGTCTTGTAAAGAAAGAGATCTGTATACTATATTTAGCTCCGTTTTCTAGAACTGTGTCGTGTCAGGATCTTTGATGTGTACTAACACAAGCTTGCTAACTGTTAACGGTTTAACGGACCGAAAGAGGAAGCTTCTGAATGGCTTTATTCGAACACAGATGTTTGGTTTGGATTGTGAAATGAAGACTCCTGACTGAAACGTAAAAGGTTGTTGTTTAAAACAAAAGTTGTTCCACCTAGTTCTCATACTTTTACTCTTGAGTCATTCATTCAATCATGTTTTAAATATCTCACAACACACAAGAATCATTCTGTTTCTATCTGTTTTTTAAATGGTTCTGAAGACAAACCGTAAGAGCTGATATCTTATTTATGCTACTGCTACTGCTGCCTGCTTCTACTGTGTCCCACACTGAACTGAAGACGAAATATCTACCTGTGTAATGTGTGTTCCTCTGGACTGGTACCTAGCTAGCTGGCTTTCTGATGGTTCCTCTGGACTGATACCTAGCTAGCTGGCTTTCTGATGGTTCTGCTGTGTGGACCAGGATCATATTGCTGTAATTTCAATTTTTTTCCTCTGAGTTTTATTTTAAGGTACTTGGAACAGTCATTTACTGCAAGATACTTTGAAATGGCTGTTTGGGACAGCTATGATGATATAACTTGTCAATGTGACTCTTTTAAAAATAAAAAAAGAAGGAGAATTTAACAGCAGATTTCTGTGTTCTGATGTTATTTCAGTGTTTCTTCATGTAATGCTGTCACTCTGGGCTCCATGTAGACTGGTGTTCTATGAGAAGGTTGAAAACGGTTGTTGACAAACGGCACACATCTGTCTCCCTCTTGTGGCCACAACTAACCGCAGATGGGGAAGTGTGTCTGTGCATTACCATCTTGAGTGGCAGCTCTACTCTGAAAGAAATACAATATCACAGAATTATATCATAAATGATGTTTATTTAATCCAATAAAAAGGAACTCCCTTTTATATTGTTCTGAGGAAACAACCTGGCCTCAGGGCAATTTGTAGGATTTGGGACGTACATTTGGTTTCCCTCCATTTAGTATGATATATTACGTTACATTTGGTTACATTATGAATGGAATATGGTTGTATAATATCTTTGCAAATTAGATGTATAGTATTATACGTCTTTCTCTGAGACCAGGCAGCTTGTTGCGTCATAACAACAAAGGAGAATTACTTGGAAAATGTACGTTGCTGATTAGAAGAACTAACAACAAAGGTTTGGAGAATTTACTGGAAGGGTTAGCTAAAATGTTACTGTTGCTTGTAATGTAACATACAGTATCATACTTAATGGAGTTGCACAAATGTACTTCAGATGGCCAAAGTGAGTCCAGTCTGGAGGAATGCATCATCAGCACTATCCCCCAGTCATTTCAGATCAACCTATTGTTGATCAGAGCTGCCCAACCTCTGCCCAGCCTTTGAAATGATGTCAATGTTTCCCATTTCTACTATGGTTCATGATAATGACTATGTATACACACCACCCTTCATTTTGACAGCCATTGATCACAACTAATATACTGGTGCAGGTTGTCCTCCTTTGACAACATGCTAACAGTTGAGGACGTGTTGTTGACATGTTGTTGACGTGTTTTTTTGCTTGACGCCTTTTCTTTGATGTGTTGTAGATGTGTCGTCCCTCTGTGTCATAGAAAGCCCCGAAGGCAACTTCAGCATGGTTACGTTAAGACCATAACTCAACGGTTAAGACAGTGATTTAATGATTGTTGCCCTCAATATATCTCAGACTCACTTCCATAATATCCATCACCGTATCCACCACTGTTACCGGGCCGGAGTGGGATTGCATTAGAGCAGACACAGTGGCTCCATCCCAAACTGCACCCCATTCCCTATATAGTGCACCACGAAAGAAATGCACTAGGAAACAGGGTGCCATTTGGGACCGAGCCAGTATCATTTTTAAAAAAAAGCTTGGTGCTGTTTGCCTGAAAACAAGAGCTGGGAGAGAAACCACTAGCTTTCATGATGTGTAACCTGATCTTAAACCACGGCACTCTCATGGTGTGGGAGGAAACTCCATCTCAATGGGAACACTTACTGTATGGAGGCTTTTTACAGTTTACTCTATTATAACATAATTCACTACTGTAAGTTACAGTAGTGAATGATGTTATAATTCAAACTACCTTACAGTAGTGAATGATGTTATAATTCAAACTACCTTACAGTAGTGAATGATGTTATAATTCAAACTACCTTACAGTAGTGAATTATGTTATAATTCAAACTACCTTACAGTAGTGAATGATGTTATAATTAAAAGTGCCGTAAAGTAGTGAATTAAGTTATAATTCAAATTAAGGCACTTTTAATTATAACATAATTCACTACTGTAAGGTAGTTTGAATTATAACATCATTCACTACTGTAAGGTAGTTTGAATTATAACATAATTCACTACTGTAAGGCACTTTTAATTATAACATCATTCACTACTGTAAGGTAGTTTGAATTATAACATCACTCACTACTGTAACTTACTTAGGTTGGAGTCATTAAAACTTGTTTTTCAACCACTCCACAAATTTCTTGTTAACAAACTATAGTTTTGGCAAGTCGGTTAGGACATCTACTTTGTGCATGACAAGTAATTTTTCCAACAATTATTTACATTTACATTTTAGTCATTTAGCAGACGCTCTTATCCAGAGCGACTTACAGTTAGTGAGTGCATACATGTTATTTTTTTTTTTTCATACTGGAATCGAACCCACAACCCTGGCGTTGCAAATGCCATGCTCTACCAACTGAGCTACATCCCTACAGACAGATTATTTCACTTATAAAATTGACTGTATCACAATTCCAGTGGGTCAGAAGTTTACATACACTAAGTTGACTGTGCCTTTAAACAGCTTAGAAAATTCCAGAAAATGATGTCATGGCTTTAGAAGCTTCTGATAGGCTAATTGACATAATTTGAGTCAATTGGAGGTGTACAGTGAGGTAAAAAAGTATTTGATCCCCTGCTGATTTTGTACGTTTGCCCACTGACAAAGAAATGATCAGTCTATAATTTTAATGGTAGGTTTATTTGAACAGTGAGAGACAGAATAACAACAAAAAAATCCAGAAAAACGCATGTCAAAAATGTTATAAATTGATTTGCATTTTAATGAGGGAAATAAGTATTTGACCCCCTCTCAATCAGAATGATTTCTGGCTCCCAGGTGTCTTTTATACAGGTAACGAGCTGAGATTAGGAGCACACTCTTAAAGGGATTGCTCCTAATCTCAGTTTGGTACTTGTTTAAAAGACACCTGTCCACAGAAGCATTCAATCAATCAGATTCCAAACTCTCCACCATGGCCAAGACCAAAGAGCTCTCCAAGGATGTCAGGGACAAGATTGTAGACCTACACAAGAATGGAATGGTCTACAAGACCATCGCCAAGCAGCTTGGTGAGAAGGTGACAACAGTTGGTGGCCTGGGGCTCCATGCAAGATCTCACCTCGTGGAGTTGCAATGATCATGAGAACGGTGAGGAATCAGCACAGAACTACACGGGAGGATCTTGTCAATGATCTCAAGGCAGCTGGGACCATAGTCACCAAGAAAACAATTGGTAACACAATACGCCGTGAAGGACTGAAATCCTGCAGCGCCCGCAAGGTCCCCCTGGTCAGGAAAGCACATATACAGGCCCGTCTGAAGTTTGCTAATGAACATCTGAATGATTCAGAGGAGAACTGGGTGAAAGTGTTATGGTCAGATGAGACCAAAATCGAGCTCTTTGCCATCAACTCAACTCGACGTGTTTGGAGGAGGAGGAATGCTGCCTATGACCCCAAGAACACCCTCCCCACCGTCAAACATGGAGGTGGAAACATTATGCTTTGGGGGTGTTTTTCTGCTAAGGGGACAGGACAACTTCACCGCATCAAAGGGACAATGGACGGGGCCATGTACCGTCAAATCTTGGGTGAGAACCTCCTTCCCTCAGCCAGGGCATTGAAAATGGGTCGTGGATGGATATTCCAGCATGACAATGACCCAAAACACACGGCCAAGGCAACAAAGGAGAGCCTCAAGAAGAAGCACATTAAGGTCCTGGAGTGGCCTAGCCAGTCTCCAGACCTTAATCCCATAGAAAATCTGTGGAGGGAGCTGAAGGTTCGAGTTGCCAAACGTCAGCGTCGAAACCTTAATCACTTGGAGAAGATCTGCAAAGAGGAGTGGGTCAAAATCCCTCCTGAGATGTGTGCAAACCTGGTGGCCAACTACAAAAAACGTCTGACCTCTGTGATTGCCAACAAGGGTTTTGCCACCAATTACTAAGTCATGTTTTGCAGAGGGGTCAAATACTTATTTCCCTCATTAAAATGCAAATCAATTTATAACATTTTTGACATGCATTTTTCTGGATTTTTTTGTTGTTGACATGCATTTTTCTGGATTTTGTTGTTGTTATTCTGTCTCTCACTGTTCAAATAAACCTACCATTAAAATTATAGTGGGCAAACGTACAAAATCAGCAGGGGATCAAATACTTTTTTCCCCTCACTGTACCTGTGGATGTATTTCAAGGCCTACCTTCAAACTCAGTACCTCTTTGCTTGACATCATGGGAAAATCAAAATAAATCAGCCAAGTCCTCAGAAAAAAAATTGTAGACCTCCACAAGTCTGGTTCACCCTTGGGAGCAATTTCCAAACGCCTGAAGGTACCACGTTCATCTGTACAAACAATAGTATGCAAGTATAAACACCATGGGACCACGCAGCTGTCATACCGATCAGGAAGGAGACGCGTTCTGTCTCCTAGAGATGAATGTACTTTGGTGCGAAAAGTGCAAATCAATCCCAGAACAACAGCAAATGACCTTGTGAAGATGCTGGAGGAAACAGGTACAAAAGTATCTATATCCACAGTAAAACGAGTGCTATATCGACATAACCTGAAAGGCCGCTCAGCAAGGAAGAAGCCACTGCTCCAAAACCGCCATAAAAAAACCAGACTACGGTTTGCAACTGCACATGGGGACAAAGATCGTACTTTTTGGAGAAATGTCCTCTGGTCTGATGAAACAAAAATAGAACTGTTTGGCCATAATGACCATTGTTATGTTTGGAGGAAAAAGGGGGTCGCTTGCAAGCCGAAGAACACCATCCCAACCGTGAAGAACGGGGGTGGCAGCATCATGCTGTGGGGGTGCTTTGCTGCAGGAGGGACTGGTACACTTCACAAAATAGATGGCTTCATGGGGAAGGAAAATTATGTGGATATATTGAAGCAACATCTCAAGACATCAGTCAGGAAGTTAAAGCTTGGTCGCAAATGGGTCTTCCAAATGGACAATGACCCCAAGCATACTTCCAAAGTTGTGGCAAAATGCCTTAAGGACAACAAAGTCAAGGTATTGGAGTGGCCATCACAAAGCCCTGACCTCAATCCTATAGAAAATGTGTGGGCAGAACTGAAAAAGTGTGTGCAAGCAAGGAGGCCTACAAACCTGACTTAGTTACACCAGCTCTGTCAGGAGTAATGGGCCAAAATTCACCCAACTTATTGTGGGAAGCTTGTGGAAGGCTACCCGAAATGTTTGACCCAGGTTAAACAATTTAAAGGCAATGCTACCAAATACTAATTGAGTGTATGTAAACTTCTGACCCACTGGGAATGTGATGAAATAAATAAAAGCTTAAATAAATCATTCTCTCTACTATTATTCTGACATTTCACAGTCTTAAAATAAAGTGGTAATCCTAACTGACCTAAACAGGGAATTTTTACTAGGATTAAATGTCAGGAATTGTGAAAAACTGAGTTTAAATGTATTTGGCTAAGGTGTATGTAACCTTCCGACTTCAACTGTATCATTAGACACTATCTACAGTAGTATCTACATCTTCAACTGTATCATTAGACACTAGCTACAGTAGTATCTACATCTTCAACTGTATCATTAGACACTATCTACAGTAGTATCTACATCTTCAACTGTATCATTAGACACTATCTACAGTAGTATCTACATCTTCAACTGTATCATTAGACACTATCTACAGTTTTATCTACATCTTCAACTGTATCATTAGACACTATCTACAGTAGTATCTACATCTTATGTCCAGGCAGTAAACATAGCCTTTTGATCTGCAGTACTGACTTTAACTGTATGTTGTAGATTTTACTTGAAGAATTGACATACCCTAGATCAGGGGTGTCAAACGTCCGGCCCGCGGGCCGGATCAGGCCCGCAAACGGGTTTAATCCGGCCCGCGAGATGATTTTGTAAAGTATAAAAATGCGCTGCAATTTTTCAATAAAATAAACTGCTGTTCCAATTGCGTCCACTGGATGGCACAATAGCAATTGTGTTAAGCAAGCAAACTGTTTATACCGGGGCAGAGCAAGTAGGTCAAGTCTGTGTTTACTCACAGCTGAGACATCAGTGACGCTGCAGTGAAAGCTAGCTACCTCATTGCTAATGAAATCGCAGTGGCTTCAAAACCATTTAGTGAGGGTGAATTTGTAAAAACATGCATGATGAAGGCAGCAGAGATTGTGTGCCCTGAAAAGCGTCAGGCTTTTGTAAATATCAGCCTGACAAGAAACACAGTTGCAGACAGGATTTCCGATCTTTCAGTGGATTTGGACAGCCAGTTGAAGCAAAAAGTAAAGTCATTTATTGCGTTTTCGGTTGCAATTGATGAAAGCACGGACATTACAGATGTTGCACAACTGGCCATTTTCATCCGCGGAGTTGATGACACATTGACCGTCACGAGGAGTTCGTGGAGTTGGTGCCGATGACAGATACAACGACAGCAGCTGATATTTTTACCGCACTCGTCGGCGCGCTGGACAGGGTCGGAGTGGACTGGTCCCGCGCTGTCAGCCTGGCTACAGCCTGGCTTTCCCTCAATGATCGGGAAAAAAGCAGGCGTTGTGACAAAGTTCAGAGAGAAAGTGCAATCTGCAAATGGAGGACGTGATTTTTTGACTTTTCACTGTATTTTGCACCAGGAGGCTTTGTGTTGCAAGTCATTAAAGATGGATAACATCATGAAGGTGGTCATCCAAACTGTTAATTTCATCCGATCCAGAAGCCTGAATCACCGTCAGTTTGACAGCCTTCTCAGAGAGAAAGACCACATCTATGGCCTGCCATACCACACTGAGGTGAGATGGTTAAGCCGAGGTGCTGAGGCGTTTATTTGATTTACGAGAAGACATTGAACAGTTCATGGAAGAAAAGGGCAAACCAGTGTTAGAATTCCATTCCGCAGAATGGATGCAGGACCTTGCATTTATGGTGGATGTTACAGTGCACCTGAATAACTTGAACAAACAGCTGCAAGGGCGCAACAAAGTTGTCACGCAGTATTATGACAGCATACGTTCTTTCAAGTTGAAGCTGTCATTGTGGGAGACGCAACTTGCCGGTGGTGATGCAGCTCACTTCCCCTGTCTGAAAAATGTGTGCGCGACCCAACATGTGGCAGACATGAAGCGGTCTGATAAAATAACGGGACTGTTACGGGAGTTTGAGCAACGCTTTCAGATTTTTGGTGAACTGGAGAAAGACTTCAACGTTTTTTGCTCGCCATTCACCGTGAATCCCTTTGATCTGCCCGTCAGCATCCAACTTGAAATAGACTTGCAGTGTGACTCGGATTTGAAGGGCAAATTTGCCGCAGCTGGCTTGGACACATTTAATCAGAATCTCTTGCCAGGTTACCCCAACTTGACAGCCCTCGCTGCAAAACTGTTGTGCATGTTTGGAACCACATATCTTTGTGAGCAAGTTTTCTCTGTAATGAGCATAAATAAAACAAAGCTGCGCTCAAGGCTCACGCACAAGCACTTGAATCACATCCTGAAGTTGGCTGCCACTCAGGATGTGACGCCTGATATTGATGCGCTGGTGAAAGCTAAAAGATGGCAGGTATCAGGAGTCAAATAAACTATGCAACCCCACTTAAAGTGCTACATGAGACACCCTGATATAGTTCTGTGATCTGTGATATACTTCTGTGAATCACTGAGGCATTGTGTGTTTGTGTGTTCTTTGTCCTCAGAACTTTCAAATAACTTGAGGTGTTTTATGATTAATAGTGATGTTGTGCTTTTGGACACACTGTCCTCAGGCTCCAGCTTTATGTTTATATGTTTTTATGTTGATGTGCTATTGTTTTTAATTGTTTTTATTTTATTTGTATATTTAACCTATTCTTGACTCTGTGGTTCTTGCACTTGTTTGGGGAACAGGATTTCATTCTTTTTATCTACATTTCTGCCTGAGAAATGACCCCCTGATATAGTTCTGTGATCTGTGAAACAGTTCTGTTAATCACTGAGGCATTGTGTGTTTGTGTTCTTTTTCTTTAGAATTTTCAAATAAACTTGACGTGTTTTATGATTAATAGTGATGTTGTACTTGTACTATTTTGGACACACTGTCCTCAGGCTCCAGCTTTATGTTGTATGTTGATCGTATTAAAACAAAGAAAACAATCTGAAGTTGTTGTTTTTAAGTTATATATACCATGATTTTTCCGGTCCGGCCCACTTGGGAATAGATTTTCCTCCATGTGTCCCCTGAGCTAAAATGAGTTTGACACCCCTGCCCTAGATACTTAATTGAGGATATTTTGTGTAAGACCAATGGCATGGAGTTACTCTGTTAAAATGTCTCATTAATTTCTCAACCAAGTCTTATTCAGTTAATTTTCTCTGAGTGAACCAGTCAGTAAGCATCATCAGTGTAGCGAGCCATTGACCTGTCATGAGTGATGGTGTAAATGTTGTTGTCCGCTGCAGCGCCAGAACACAGCCTCAAACCACCACACATTTACTCAAATTCCAAAAAGGACACCGTAAACTAACGACCTCAAAAAAAGGGCAGCAATTACGCACATCGCCAAAACACTAAAAAACAACAATAACGAACACCACACAATACAGCGAACAACAACACCAACTAATCCAAACAAACCAGGGAACTTATAGGACCTATAACACAAATCAGACACAGGTGCTAAGGACAGACAAAAGCAATCGCACATGGAAATGGTCCAACGATGGCAGCTAGTACTCCGGGGGCGGCGAACGCCTTTGCCTGCCCGAACCAGGAGGAGAGCAGTCTCGGCCGAAACCGTGACAACCACCTCCAGGATTGTCTGGGGCCACTGGCTTTAGCCATGACTCCATGGAGAAAAAATGTATCATTGTTTCCCTGCATGTCAAGCTGTCACAAACACACATGCACATACACAGACGCACACACGCGCACACACACACACACACACACGCACACACCCACTGTCAACAACAACTATAGAATATATGCTGGCAGCAAACACAAGCTACGCCAATACATAATACTAACACGTTTATATGTATTTTTCACCGTGAACACTTGCAGTGTGCTTTGGTAAACGGTACTGAATCGATGGTGTGCTGGCCCTTGTCTCCCTGTGTCCCTGTTGTTGCCTAGAGAGATCCCATCAGTGACAGCATGATACAGAATGGAACCATCCATCAGGTTCTGTCCCAAATGACACCCTATTTCCCATAGGGCTCTGGTCAAAAGTAGTGCACTATATAGGGAATAGGGTGCCATTTGGGACAGGAACACCTGTCTGTTAGTAGCATGATGAGATGGTAATAGTCATGTATCAAGTTAGCGCAGGATCCTCCTCTCAGTCCCCTGGACCACAGGTGTTGTGTTACGGATACAGGGGCCGCATCCCATAAGGCTCTGGTCCAAAGTAGTGCACTATGTAGGGAATAGGGTGCCATTTAGGATGCACAAAGGAAACAGCCCACTGGATTACTGTTCTGTCCTAGACTATTGATACCACATCTATCCAGCCATACAGGTCATACCACATCTATCTATCCAGCCATACAGGTCATACCACATCTATCTATCCAGCCATACAGGTCATACCACATCTATCTATCCAGCCATACAGGTCATACCACATCTATCCAGCCAGCCATACAGGTCATACCACATCTATCCAGCCAGCCATACAGGTCATACCACATCTATCCAGCCAGCCATACAGGTCATACCACATCTATCCAGCCAGCCATACAGGTCATACCACATCTATCCAGCCATAAAGGTCATACCACATCTATCCAGCCAGCCATACAGGTCATACCACATCTATCCAGCCAGCCATACAGGTCATACCACATATATATATATGCAGCCATACAGGTCACACTGCATCTATCTATCCAGCCATACAGGTCATACCACATCTATCCAGCCATACAGGTCATACCACATCTATCTATCCAGCCATACAGGTCATACCACATCTATCCAGCCAGCCATACAGGTCATACCACATCTATCCAGCCAGCCATACAGGTCATACCACATCTATCCAGCCAGCCATACAGGTCATACCACATCTATCCAGCCATACAGGTCATACCACATCTATCCAGCCAGCCATACAGGTCATACCACATCTATCCAGCCAGCCATACAGGTCATATCACATCTATCCAGCCATACAGGTCATACCACATCTATCCAGCCAGCCATACAGGTCATACCACATATATCCAGCCAGCCATACAGGTCATACCACATCTATATATGCAGCCATACAGGTCATACCACATCTATCTATCCAGCCATACAGGTCATACCACATCTATCTATCCAGCCATACAGGTCATACCACATCTCTCCAGCCATACAGGTCATACCACATCTCTCCAGCCATACAGGTCATACCACATCTATCTATCCAGCCATACAGGTCATACCACATCTATCTATCCAGCCATACAGGTCATACCACATCTATCTATCCAGCCATACAGGTCATACCACATATATCTATCCAGCCATACTGGTCATACCACATCTATCCAGCCATATAGCTCAAAATGAAACCATTTGTGATAGGACGTGGTGTGTTGATTGATGAGGTTTTTAAGAGAATGATTGTGTCCTTTTGATTTTAATGTAAAATGGTTCTCATAGTGTGACCTGGTGGTTCATCACACCCATGGCTCTCTGATCTTGAGTCATAAATATCATACTGTTACCCTGTGGTTCATCACAGCCATGGCTCTCTGATCCTGAGTCATAAACATCATACTGTGACCTGGTGGTTCATCACAGCCATGGCTCTCTGATCCTGATCCTGAGTCATAAACATCAGCCTGGGAGGGTGTGTTATTATTGTGCTGTTTGATGCACCTGTTTGGAGATGATGGGGGGGCTTAGTGTTAGCATTGATTATATTAGGGGCCTGTCAGACATTATAGGATGTCACGCCCTGACATAGAGTTTGCTAGTTGGTTTGGTCAGGGTGTGAATATCTATGTATGTGAGTTTCTATGTGTACATTCTATGTTTGTAGATCTATGTTGGCCGGGTGTGGTTCCCAATCAGAGGCAGCTGTCGATCGTTGTCTCTGATTGGGGATCATACTTAGGTAGCCATTTTGCCTACCTATGTTGTGGGATCTTGACTCTTGTTTTGGCTTGTTTGTGTGTAGCCATTGTGAGCGTCACGTTACGATTGAAAGATTGAAAGACAGACTTACAGTAAAAGGATGAGACATGATAGGGTAGGACTTCCTGACGGGCAGACCACAGGCTGTGGGGATTGGCAGACGGACATACAGTAAAAGGATGAGACATGATAGGGCAGACCACAGGCTGTGAGGATTGGCAGACGGACATACAGTAAAAGGATGAGACATGATAGGGTAGGACTTCCTAATGGGCAGACCACAGGCTGTGAGGATTGAAAGACAGACTTACAGTAAAAGGATGAGACATGATAGGGTAGGACTTCCTGACGGGCAGACCACAGGCTGTGAGTATTGGCAGACGGACAATTTTTTAATTTTATTTATTTTTTGTTTAGCCAGGTAAGCCAGTTGAGAACAAGTTCTCATTTACAACTGCGACCTGGCCAAGATAAAGCAAAGCAGTGCGATAACAGTAAAAGGATAAGACATGATAGGGTAGGACTTCCTGACGGGCAGACCACAGGCTGTGAGGATTGGCAGACGGACTTACAGTAAAAGGATGAGACATGATAGGGTAGGACTTCCTGACGGGCAGACCACAGGCTGTGAGGATTGGCAACAACACCTCCTCCATAATGACTCTTAACACAGGGTCCTCAGCCCTCTGCTGTACTCCCTGTTCACCCACACCTGCGTGGCTTTGCACGACACCAACTCCATCATCAAGTTTGCTGACAACACCATGGTTGTAGGCCTGGTAACCAACAATGACGAGTCAGCCTATAGGGAGGAGGTAAGTGAACTGGCATTGTGGTGCCAGGACAACAACCTCTCTCTCAACGTCAGCAAAACAAATGATTTCTTCAGGAAGTAGAGGAGGGAACATGCCCCGATCCAAATCAATGGGACTGCAGTAGAGAGAGTCAGCAGTTTTAAGTTCCATGGCGTCCACGTCACCGAGGACTTGACATGGACCAACAACACCACCACTCTTGTCAAGAGGGCGCAACAGCATCTCTACTTCCTAAGGCGGCTGAAGAAATTCAGCATGCCGCCCCGCGTCTTCTCCAAATACTACCACTGCACCATCGAGAGTACCCTGACTGCTTCCATCGTGGCCTGGTACAGGAATTGCTTCTTCCACGACCGCAAGGCCCTCCGGTGGGTACATCACGGGGACCGTGCTCCCACCCAACCAAGACATATACTCAAAACGGTGCCTGGGGAAGTATTAACAAGGACCCCACACACCCCAGCCACGTGCTGTTCACTCCCTTACCGTAGGGCAGACTGATACCAACAGGCTCAGAGACAGTTTCTATCTACAAGCCATCAGACTGCTGAACACTTGAACTGGACTGACCACTTGCTCTGATTCTCTGCACCTTAGCACACATGCACTCACTCACATACACACGCACACGCACACACACACACACACACACACACACACACACACACACATACATTCATGCTACACACACATCACAACTGCTGCTACCAGATTCTTATTATAATTCCTAAATACAGCACAATTTAAACACTTGCCCCCCCCAATCCCCCCTTCCCCAAAACATATATTTTACTATAGATTTGTGCCTTCCTGTATTATACTAAAATGTTTATTCTACTGAGCCATTTACTTTATGTTGGCATTATACTTTATTATTTCTTATTTTTGTTGCATTGTCGAGAAGGAACCTGCACGTAAGCATTTAGTTGGACGGTGTATACCATGCGTATCCTGTACATAGGACTAATACAACTTGAAACTTGAAAAATGACCACATGCCTAGAAAAGGATGATATGTTTTGAAGACCACAGTGATCAACCACAAAAGAGCTATGTCCTATAGAGCTGGGATAGCCTGCTGTTTCATCACTAATTGTACTTAATTGTACAGCTTTTCTTCTCTCTGTGTGTGTGTGTGTGTGTGTGTGTGTGTGTGTGAGAGAGAGAGAGAGAGAGAGAGAGAGAGAGAGAGCGAATCAGATACCATTTACACACACATCATTCTATCTATATTTGCACACAGCAACAGGTGGCAGTGTGTTGTACAGAAGATATACTGACCATCAGAAAATACATGAAAATTAGGAAGGAAGGAAGGAAGGAAGGAAGGAAGGAATAGGAGAGAGAGAGAGAGAGAGAGAGAGAGAGAAGGGAGAGAGCGAGAGAGAGAGAGGAGGGAGGGAGAGGGAGAGGATGTAGGGATCTAGGATTGGATCTTCTCTTTCTCGCGTGGTAGTCGCTCTACCGCGTCTTTTATTTTTTTCTGGGTAACTAGTTGAGATACTAGCCAGAGAACGGATAAGAGAGGGGGTTGGTGGGTTGGTGTCTCTTATTTCTAGTGGTCCCACAGATCCCTCCTTACAGACTTACAGAACAACAGGTGAAGCGGACCATACAGGGCAGTCTAGTCCCCAACCCAGGGGTCCACACACGTCCAAACCAAAGACAAATACTCTCCATCTCTCTCTCTTTCTCCTTGTCTACTCCTCTCTGTCTCCTCATTTGCCTCCTTGGGTTCCAGGTCTGAGTTCCAACCATCCAAGGTCTTCAATGATGTTCATCAGTAACAGAGTCTGGATGGAGGAAGAGCAGCAACGCAGTTGGAATTAAAACGGTTTGAAGCTACTACTTGGACAAGCTGACAAGGTTTTATTCGTCCTCATCTATAAAGGTGAGGTTTTTTTGTTAAACATTTTTAAAATTCTGGTTTTAATTCATTTTGTAGGAATTTGTCAATATATTCTTATGTTTAATATCAACAAATGGATTTACATCAAATCATGTTTTATTTTCATGTTTTCCCCCAAATGATTGGCTTGGCAAATGCATCCAGTAAAAATTAGTTTGAATTTGAATTTGAATATATTGCAATTTATAGAGAATTGTTTGTTACAATGATGTAAAAATTTTGATTTTCAATGTGAACATTTATTTACTAAATTCTGTGTCGTTTTTTAAATTCATTTAAACTTTGAAAAAATGCAAACAATTACAAAAGGAAAACATAATAATATCAACATTGTTTCCAAATGTAAATGGTTATATTATTATTATTATTATTATTATTATATTATTGTGATGTTGGTGTCACTAGTAGTCATAATCTACTAAATTCATACATATATGAACATATATTTGAGATATTTTCCCTTTTATGAAAATATATAAAAGTAGTACAGCGTCCCTGGAGCAAATGAGGGTTTAGTGCCTTGCTCAAGAGCAGATTTTTCAGCTTGTCGGCTCAGGTATTCAAACCAGCGACCTTTCAGTTACTGGCCCAACTCCCTAACCGCTAGGCTAACTGCCACCCCTTAAGTACCTTGCTCAAGGGCACATCGGCAGATTTTTAACCTTGTCGGCTCTAACCGCTAGGCAACATTGAACAAAAATATTTGGCAACATCATTTTGGACCAGTTTCTGTTAATTGTATAAAGATATAAATCCATGCATCCATATATGGGGATTTTCAGTGAGCAGCAAGTGTTTAGAGCCTATACTGGCTGAGACTGCTCCTAACCAGAACAGGGTCGTGTTCAGTAGGTACACAACGTGGATGGATGGGGAGGGACTACCTGAACTGGGCCAATAAGAAACAAGTATTTTCATTTTCCGTTGCAACACGTTTAAAAACACTTTGCAACGTTGTGCTGAACAGGACCTAGGAGTCTGATCACCCCCCCTCTCTCCTATAAGGTGTAGGATTGAGACAGAGGCTGGTTTTTATATCTGTAATGTATCTAGGTTCCTTCAAAGCGTGTCTAAGGCTGTCTGTGTCTGTGGCTCAATCCCTCTGCAGCCATGGAGCAGCCCATGCTGAAAGCCAGATCGCCAGTGGGTCAGATGTGTTCGGTGGTGGCCCCCGCCTCGGCCAAGCAGCCTTCCTCCGCCAGCTCTCCCTCTACATCCAACACCATTGGCCCCAAGGAGGTGAGAGACAGAGGATGCGTCCCAAATGGTACCCTATTCCCTATATAGTGCCCATAGGGATCTGGGGCTCATAGAGCTCCGATCAAAAGTATATATGGATTCGGGCGCCATTTGGGATGAAGTCAGATAAATTGTCCTTTGTTCCTGTGTGGTTCAGCAATACCAAGATCATGGGTTTGATTCCTGCTGGGGCCAGTTGTTTTGGATAAAATTGTCAATATCAGTGTTTCCCAGTCCTGATCCTGGGGACCCGAAGGGGTGGACATTTTAGTTGTTGCCCTAGAACCAACAAATTTGATTTAACTGATGACCTCTTCATCAAGCCTTTAGTTGAATCAGGTATGTTACTTATATGTTACCCCTTTGGGTCCCCAGGACCAGGATTGGGAAACACTGGTCTAAATTACTTGAATTATTATATATTAAGTTAATTAACTTCCAGAATTGACTGGGTTCAATTCACAGTGACATAGCTACATTACATACAGTATATTCTGATATATTAGGTGGAGCTGATTCTGGTGAAGGAGCACAACGGGGTCCAGTTTACCACCTCCACCTTGGTCAGCCCTGCTGGTCACCCCCACGGCCATGGCCATGCTCTGGGCCCCAGCCACGGACACACCCCTGTCCCTGGAGAAGAGAGGGAGACCTGGGGGAAGAAGATCGACTTTCTCCTGTCGGTGATAGGGTTCGCTGTGGACCTGGCCAACGTGTGGAGGTTCCCCTATCTCTGCTATAAGAATGGAGGAGGTGAGAAGGAGGGAGGAAGGGTGTGGGGGAGGGAGGAAGGTGCCAGAGAGGGAGGGAGAAAAGGTGGGAAAGAGGGAGAGAGAAACAAAGAGAGAGAGAAAGAGAGAGAGACGAGAGAGACAAAGAGGGAGAGAGAGAGAGCGCGAGAGAGAGACAGAGAGAGAGAGAGACAAAGAGAGATAGATAGAGACAGAGACAGAGAGAGAGAGAGAGAGAGACAAAGAGAGAGCGAGAGAGAGAGAAAGAGAGAGACAAAGAGAGAGAGATAAAAAGGAAGGAAGAGAGTGAAATGAAGAGAGAGAATGATGAAGCCTTATCTATGTGTGTTTGAGCAGGCGGTAGGTATGGGGTGAGTGTGAGGCCTTACCCTTTAAAGATAAAAGAGATCTCCCCAGCTGATCAAACTGCTGATTATCTACAAAAATTAGGAACACCTATTATGGTTGTTTAACATAGAATGTTAATTGAGTTAAAGGGATGGTGAAATAACATTATAGCATTTTATTATTTACCAGGATGCCGGTCAATTCAATTTCAATTCAATTTCATCATGCATGCTTATGAATGTGCTATGTATTGTAATGAATGTTTAATGAAGCCCTTATGTAGGTTCCCTTCAAATAAGGTGTCACTGCCGGTATTGTCATGTAATGTCATGTACTCTCAGTCTCAACAAGATCAGATTTGGAAGGATGGCCGCGCAAGACTATGTCATGTAATCCTGTCCTATCTCTCTGCCTTCAAAAGGAGCGTTCCTGGTGCCTTACCTGTTCCTATGAACGCTCTAAGTATGGTTATGACTGTGTTATGAAGTCCTTATGTAGCCCTTATATCTCTGTGCCCTTATAGGAGCATTCCTGGTGCCCTACCAGTTCGTCATGCAGATAGCAGGCATGCTTATGAATTGCTTATGTATAGGTTATGACTGTGTTATAAAGCCATTATGTAGGTACTGTCCTGTCTCTCTCTGTCCTCTATATGAGTGTTCCTGGTGCCCTACCTGTTCTTCATGGTGATAGCGTTATGGATAGGCTATGAATGTGTTATGAAGGCATTATGTATGTACTATGTCATGTCATCCTGTCCTGTGTCTCTCTGTCCCCTCTAGGAGCGTTACTGGTGCCCTACCTGTTCTTCATGGTGATAGCGTTATGGATAGGCTATGAATGTGTTATGAAGGCATTATGTATGTACTATGTCATGTCATCCTGTCCTGTGTCTCTCTGTCCCCTCTAGGAGCGTTCCTGGTGCTCTACCTGTTCTTCATGGTGATAGCGTTATGGATAGGCTATGAATGTGTTATGAAGGCATTATGTATGTACTATGTCATGTCATCCTGTCCTGTGTCTCTCTGTCCCCTCTAGGAGCGTTCCTGGTGCCCTACCTGTTCTTCATGGTGATGGATAGGCTATGAATGTGTTATGAAGGCATTATGTATGGTTATGAATGTGCTATGTATGTGTTATGAATCTTAATGTAGCCTTATGTCTCTCCGTCCCCTCTAGGAGCGTTCCTGGTGCCCTACATGTTCTTCATGGTGATAGCAGGCATGCCTCTGTTCTACATGGAACTGGCTCTGGGTCAGTACAACAGAGAGGGGGCTGCAGGCGTCTGGAAGATCTGCCCCATATTCAAAGGTAGGAGAGAGAGAGTGTGTGTGTCTGTGTGTGCATGCGTGCGTGTGCATGTGTGTGTGTGTGTGTGTGTTAAGATAACTACCATTGTTTATCCCCAAACAATGCCACTCACATGGAAGACTGAAAATTGGCTTTTAGAGTCTCTCTGTCTTTGGTGATAAACACATTTTGGGCCAATCTTCCTGTACTTTCCAACACATCGATAAACACTCCGGTGAGCGGAAACCATAGAATTAACATGACAAGTGTCAAAAGAAGACTGTGACCTTCTCTGTCTTGTTCAAACCCCCCTCCCCCCCATCAAAACCACGGTGCTGTGCTGCAGACATTGCTCTGGACATTGATCTTCTGTTGTTGACCTGTCAGTATTTAATGTGTTTACTGGGTGTCTGGGGACAGCTGAGAGGTTTCATAGTCTCTCCACTTAAAGGTTTCAGTGTAATGTGAGGTAAAGTCCTTGTTTCAATGTTGTTTGTGTTTTTTATTGTGAAGCCAAGTTTGAAGGCAGCCTGTCTGTCTGACTGTCCGTTCACCCCCCTCTGTCTCTCCATCCGTCCATCCATCTATTCATCCACCCACCCACCCACCCACTCAGCCATCCAGCCAGCCACCCACCCACTCAGCCATCCACCCACCCACCCACCCACTCAGCCATCCAGCCAGCCACCCACCCACTCAGCCATCCAGCCAGCCACCCACCCACTCAGCCATCCAGCCAGCCACCCACCCACTCAGCCATCCAGCCAGCCACCCACCCACTCAGCCATCCAGCCAGCCACCCACCCACTCAGCCATCCACCCACCCACCCACCCACTCAGCCATCCAGCCACCCACCCACCCACTCAGCCATCCAGCCAGCCACCCACCCACTCAGCCATCCAGCCAGCCATCCATCCATCTGTCCATCCGTCCGTCCAGCCCCCTAGCTGAGACAGAGCGAATAGCTGCTGTCACTCACCAGGGAATCACTGTAATTACATCTGATCACCATATTTGTTTCCTAACGATCAATGATTTCAAAAGACTACAGGATCACACGTGGTGCTAATAATTCTGCCTCAACAAATATCACTTCTCCTAGATTAAAGAGCCATGGAAAAGAGCCAGGACATCATATGGCCATCAGAATGAAAGAGATAGACACTTGTTAGTCCTAAAGGTCAGGATGAAAGTGAACAGTAGAGCGTGGACACGGTGCTAAAGACACAGAAATGGCAGATCTGGGGATAAATAAAGCATAGAGAGGAGACTGCAGAGGCAACCTTTAGAAAGTTTGGCTGTTATTGTCTTTCATTTTAAGCGCTCTTTAAATTCTGTGTTATCAAGTGTTCTGTCTAGTTTACTTCTGAAAGTGTTTATGTAAACATGTAAGAATGTAGAGTGTTGAGGGTCAAAGAAGGTGATAGGAAGGCTAGGGAGTACATAGGAAGTTCACAGATGGTTTTATTTGAGGTATCTAGGAGCAGATTTGACCTTTGGCCTTTGTGATACTTCCAGTTAATATCAATTATTTATTGTGATATGTTGCCCTGTTTTGTGTTTTCTGTCTACCTCTGCTATAGTCTGAGCCGGTATTCTAAGCCATTGTGTAACCCTAAGAATGGACAATAAAGTTTTGAACTTTGATCTTGAACAATAACCTTTCACCTCTCACCTTTTCCCCAGGTGTTGGTTTCACAGTGATCCTGATCAGTCTGTATGTGGGCTTCTACTACAACGTGATTATAGCTTGGGCCCTGTTCTACCTGTTCTCTTCCTTCACCGGGGACCTGCCCTGGGTCCACTGCAACAACACCTGGAACAGCCCCAACTGCTCCGACCTCTGGGCCTTCAACAACTCCCTCAACGACACACACAAGTCCACCCCCGCAGCCGAGTACTTTGAGTGAGTCTGGAGTTTCGTCTCTAGATCCTAACCTCTACTCCCTGCCCCCTAGCCAAACCTGCCTCTGAGTATTATGAGTGAGTTCCTACTCCCTAGCCTCTACTCCCTGCCCACTAGCCACCCCTGCCTCTGAGTACTATGAGTGAGTTCCTACTCCCTAGCCCCTACTCCCTGCCCCCTAGCCACCCCTGCCTCTGAGTACTATGAGTGAGTTCCAACTCCCTAGTCCCTACTCCCTGCACCCTAGCCAAACCTGCCTCTGAGTACTATGAGTGAGTTCCTACTCCCTAGCCCCTACTCCCCCTAGCCACCCCTGCCACTGAGTACTATGAGTGAGTTCCTACTCCCTTTACCCTACTCCCCCTAGCCACCCCTGCCTCTGAGTACTATGAGTGAGTCTGAACAGAGACTGTTGACTTCTTTCTTAAAGTATTTTTGGTCTGACATGTCACGTATGGGCACTTTGAGAGGGACTGGCTTCATCTTTTTCTCTCTTTGGCATTAAATTATACATACAGTGGGGGAAAAAAGTATTTAGTCAGCCACCAATTGTGCAAGTTCTCCCACTTAAAAAGATGAGAGAGGCCTGTAATTTTCATCATAGGTACACAAAAACTATGACAGACAAAATTAGATTTTTTTTCTCCAGTAAATCATATTGTAGGATTTTTTATGAATTTATTTGCAAATTATGGTGGAAAATAAGTATTTGGTCAATAACAAAAGTTTCTCAATACTTTGTTATATACCTTTTGTTGGCAATGACACAGGTCAAACAGTTTTCACACACTGTTGCTGGTATTTTGGCCCATTCCTCCATGCAGATCTCCTCCAGAGCAGTGATGTTTTGGGGCTGTCGCTGGGCAACACGGACTTTCAACTCCCTCCAAAGATTTTCTATGGGGTTGAGATCTGGAGACTGGCTAGGCCACTCCAGGACCTTGAAATGCTTCTTACGAAGCCACTCCTTCGTTGCCCGGGCGGTGTGTTTGGGATCATTGTCATGCTGAAAGACCCAGCCACGTTTCATCTTCAATGCCCTTGCTGATGGAAGGAGGTTTTCACTAAAAATCTCACGATACATGGCCCCATTCATTCTTTCCTTTACACGGATCAGTCGTCCTGGTCCCTTTGCAGAAAAACAGCCCCAAAGCATGATGTTTCCACCCCCATGCTTCACAGTAGGTATGGTGTTCTTTGGATGCAACTCGGCATTCTTTGTCCTCCAAACACGACGAGTTGAGTTTTTACCAAAAAGTTATATTTTGGTTTCATCTGACCATATGACATTCTCCCAATCCTCTTCTGGATCATCCAAATGCACTTTAGCAAACTTCAGACGGGCCTGGACATGTACTGGCTTAAGCAGGGGACACGTCTGCCACTGCAGGATTTGAGTCCCTGGCGGCGTAGTGTGTTACTGATGGTAGGCTTTGTTACTTTGGTCCCAGCTCTCTGCAGGTCATTCACTAGGTCCCCCCGTGTGGTTCTGGGATTTTTGCTCACCGTGATCATTTTGACCCCACGGGGTGAGATCTTGCGTGGAGCCCCAGATCGAGGGAGATTATCAGTGGTCTTGTATGTCTTCCATTTCCTAATAATTGCTCCCACAGTTGATTTCTTCAAACCAAGCTGCTTACCTATTGCAGATTCAGTCTTCCCAGCCTGGTGCAGGTCTACAATTTTGTTTCTGGTGTCCTTTGACAGCTCTTTGGTCTTGGCCATAGTGAAGTTTGGAGTGTGACTGTTTGAGGTTGTGGACAGGTGTCTTTTATACTGATAACAAGTTCAAACAGGTGCCATTAATACAGGTAACGAGTGGAGGACAGAGGAGCCTCTTAAAGAAGAAGTTACAGGTCTGTGAGAGGCAGAAATCTTGCTTGTTTGTAGGTGACCAAATACTTATTTTCCACCATAATTTGCAAATAAATTCATAAAAAATCCTACAATGTGATTTTCTGGAAAAAAAAATCTCAATTTGTCTGTCATAGTTGACGTGTACCTATGATGAAAATTACAGGCCTCTCTCATCTTTTTAAGTGGGAGAACTTGCACAATTGGTGGCTGACTAAATACTTTTTTGCCCCACTGTACCTAATCAAAACTTTATTTGAAACCTGGACCCAGAAGACATTATGCCAGAGAGAGACAGAGGTTCACATCCTGGTCTATGTGTGTCCATTTCTTCATACTCCTTGTCGTCCATGGAGATACTGTATCCATACCTTCATACTCCTTGTCGTCCATGGAGATAATGTATCCATGTCTTCATACTCCTGGTCGTCCATGGAGATACTGAATCCAGTGTTCTTGATAGATTAACAGGTGTCTCATATGTTTTAGCAAAGGCGGTTTGTTTTGACAATTCAGGCCTGTCATGGACAGACAGGCAGTCACTATCTTTATCTCCACCTGGGAGCAATTTAAATCTAGTCTCAGTCAGGGCCATTCAGTTGATAGAAAGTTTTCTTCTTCTTCTTCTTCTTCTTCTTCTTCTTCTTCTTCTTCTTCTTCTTCTTCTTCTTCTTCTTTCTTTCTTTTCTTCTTCTTCTTCTTTCTTTCTCTTCTTCTTCTCTTTCTTCTTCTTCTTCTTCTTCTTCTTCTTCTTCTTCTTCTTCTTCTTCTTCTTCTTTCGTCATTTTTAGTTGATATTTACTGCAGTGTTTCTCCACTTAGTGTGCTGTGTTGTTAGTTATAGGTTGTTAATTAGTTGTTGTGGTTAGTCATTGGTAACAGTGTTGTTGTGTTAGTTATAGGTTGTTAATTAGCTGTTGTGGTTAGTCATTGGTAACAGTGGTGTTGTGTTGTTAGTTATAGGTTGTTAGTTGTTGTGGTTAGTCATTGATAACAGTGTTGCTATGTTGTTAGTTATAGGTTGTTAATCAGTTGTTGTGGTTAGTCATTGGTAGTGTGCTGTGTTGTTAGTTATACGTTGTTAGTTGTTGTGGTTAGTCATTGGTAACAGTGTTGTTGTGTTAGTTATAGGTTGTTAATTAGTTGATGTGGTTAGTTATTGGTAACAGTGTTGTTGTGTTGTTAGTTATAGGTGGTTAATTAGTTGTGGCTAGTCATTGGTAACACTGTTGTGTGTGTTGTTAGTTATAGGTTGTTAATTAGTTGTTGTGGTTAGTCATTGGTAACAGTGTTGTTATGTTGTTAGTTATAGGTTGTTAATTAGTTGTTGTGGTTAGTCATTGGTAACAGTGTTGCTGTGTTGTTAGTTATAGGTTGTTAGTTAGTTGTTGTGGTTAGTCATTGGTAACAGTGTTGCTGTGTTGTTAGTTATAGGTTGCTAGTTAGTTGTTGTGGTTAGTCATTGGTAACAGTGTTGCTGTGTTGTTAGTTATAGGTTGTTAGTTAGTTGTTAAGGTTAATCATTGGTAACAGTGTTGCTGTGTTGTTAGTTATAGGTTGTTATTTAGTTGTTGTGGTTAGTCATTGGTAACAGTGTTGCTGTGTTGTTAGTTATACGTTGTTAGTTAGTTGTTGTGGTTAGTCATTGGTAGTGTGTTGTGTTGTTAGTTATAGGTTGTTAGTTAGTTGCTGTGGTTAGTCATTGGTAGTGTGTTGTGTTGTTAGTTATAGGTTGTTAATTAGTTGTTGTGGTTAGTCATTAGTAACAGTGTTGTTATGTTGTTAGTTATAGGTTGTTAATTAGTTGTTGTGGTTAGTCATTGGTAACAGTGTTGTTGTGTTTTTAGTTATAGGTTGTTAATTAGTTGTTGTGGTTAGTCATTGGTAACAGTGTTGTTATGTTAGTTGTATGTTGTTAAATAGTTGTTGTGGTTAGTCATTGGTAACAGTGTTGCTGTGTTGTTAGTTATAGGTTGTTATTTAGTTGTTGTGGTTAGTCATTGGTAACAGTGTTGCTGTGTTGTTAGTTATAGGTTGCTAGTTAGTTGTTGTGGTTAGTCATTGGTAACAGTGTTGTTGTGTTGTTAGTTATAGGTTGCTAGTTAGTTGTTGTGGTTAGTCATTGGTAACAGTGTTGTTGTGTTGTTAGTTATATGTTGTTAATTAGTTGTTGTGGTTAGTCATTGGTAACAGTGTTGTTATGTTGTTTGTTATATGTTGTTAATTAGTTGTTGTGGTTAGTCATTGGTAACAGTGTTGCTGTGTTGTTAGTTATAGGTTGTTAGTTAGTTGTTGTGGTTAGTCATTGGTAACAGTGTTGCTGTGTTGTTAGTTATAGGTTGCTAGTTAGTTGTTGTGGTTAGTCATTGGTAACAGTGTTGTTGTGTTGTTAGTTATAGGTTGTTAATTAGTTGTTGTGGTTAGTCATTGGTAACAGTGTTGTTGTGTTGTTAGTTATAGGTTGTTAATTAGTTGTTGTGGTTAGTCATTGGTAACAGTGTTGTTGTGTTGTTAGTTATAGGTTGTTAATTAGTTGTTGTGGTTAGTCATTGGTAACAGTGTTGCTGTGTTGTTAGTTATAGGTTGCTAGTTAGTTGTTGTGTTTAGTCATTGGTAACAGTGTTATTGTGTTGTTAGTTATAGGTTGTTAATTAGTTGTTGTGGTTAGTCATTGGTAACAGTGTTGTTGTGTTGTTAGTTATAGGTTGTTAATTAGTTGTTGTGGGTTAGTCATTGGTAACAGTGTTGCTGTGTTGTTAGTTATAGGTTGCTAGTTAGTTGTTGTGGTTAGTCATTGGTAACAGTGTTATTGTGTTGTTAGTTATAGGTTGTTAATTAGTTGTTGTGGTTAGTCATTGGTAACAGTGTTGCTGTGTTGTTAGTTATATGTTGTTAATTAGTTGTTGTGGTTAGTCATTGGTAACAGTGTCGCTGTGTTGTTAGTTATAGGTTGTTAGTTAGTTGTTGTGGTTAGTCATTGGTAACAGTGTTGTTGTGTTGTTAGTCATAGGTTGTTAGTTAGTTGTTAAGGTTAATCATTGGTAACAGTGTTATTGTGTTGTTAGTTAGTCAATTAGTTGTTGGTTAGTTGGTAACAGTGTTGCTGTGTTTGTTAGTTTTAGGTTTGTTAATTAGTTGTTGTAGTTAGTCATTGGTACAGTGTTGCTGTGTTGTTAGTTCTAGGTTACTAGTTAGTTGTTGTGGTTAGTTTATTGGTAACAGTGTTGTTGTGTTGTTAGTTTATAGGTTGTTAATTAGTTGTTGTGGTTAGTCCATGGTACCAGTGTTGTTGTGTTGTTAGTTATAGGTTTGTTAGTTAGTTGTTGTGGGTTAGTCCATTGGTAACAGTGTTTGTTATGTTGTTAGTCATAGGTTGTTAGTTAGTTGTTGTGGTTAGTCATTGGTAACAGTGTTGTTGTGTTGTTAGTCATAGGTTGTTAGTTAGTTGTTAAGGTTAATCATTGGTAACAGTGTTATTGTGTTGTTAGTTATAGGTTGTTAATTAGTTGTGTGGTTAGTCATTGGTAACAGTGTTGCTGTGTTGTTAGTTTTAGGTTGTTAATTAGTTGTTGTAGTTAGTCATTGGTAACAGTGTTGCTGTGTTGTTAGTTATAGGTTGATCATTAGTTGTTGTGGTTAGTCATAGGTAACAGTGTTGATGTGTTGTTAGTTATAGGTTGTTAATTAGTTGTTGTGGTTAGCTATTGGTAACAGTGTTGTTGTGTTGGTCCAGGAGTGGGGTGCTCCACCTGCAGGACAGTGAGGGTATATCTGACCTGGGTCTGTTAGTTAGCTAGATGTTTGTTGGTTAGTTGTTACAACCTGTTATAACTGTTATGTTCCAGGCGTGGGGTGCTCCACCTGCAGGACAGTGAGGGTATAGCTGACCTGGGTCTGCCTCGTTGGCAGCTGACGTCCTGTCTAGCTGTGGTCATCGTGGTTCTCTACTTCAGCCTCTGGAAGGGGGTCAAGACCTCAGGGAAGGTAGGTGGTCCTCTGAATCTGTAGTGGCTCCATATCAACATCTTTTAAGGGTACATAAATCTACCTCTGTGCTAAATGTAGTACTTTTATCTAAAAATAGTGTGTTTTTAGATTGTGTTACCGTTGACTGACATTTTGTAAGATGGCTGCCACGGTCCCCAGCGTCCAAATCGCTGATGGCTCCATATGTAACTGTTTCAGGGTACATAAATGTACTTATGTTTTTAAAAAATGTAGTGATCTATTTTTTACTTAAGACTTATTTTTCTTAAAACTGCATTGTTGGTTAAGGGCTTGTAAGTACACTTTTCACTGTAAGGTCTACACCTGTTGTATTCGGCGCATTTGACAAATACAATTTGATTTGATTTGATTTTATCATAAAATGTGCAATTGTTACGGATATTAAAGCTTAGTCACCCCACTATAGAGGAGGATGTCCAGGTGAAGTCAGCTCAGATCTGGCCTGGCCCTGTGAGCAGAACAGAACACCAGATCAGGGCCACTGAGTCCATGGCTGCATCCCAAATGGCACCCTATTCCCTGTGTGGTGCACTACTTTTGACTTTTGCCTTAAGCTCTATGAGCAGGGTATTAAGTCCCTGCCTTTAGCTCTATGAGCAGGATATTAAGTCCTGGCCTTTAGCTCTATGAGCAGGGTATTAAGTCCTGTCCTTAAGCTCTATGAGCAGGGTATTAAGTCCTGGCCTTTAGCTCTATGAGCAGGGTATTAAGTCCTTGCCTTAAGCTCTATGAGCAGGGTATTAAGTCATGGCCTTTAGCTCTATGAGCAGGGTATTAAGTCCTGGCCTTTAGCTCTATGAGCAGGGTATTAAGTCCTGGCCTTTAGCTCTATGAGCAGGGTATTAAGTCCTGGCCTTAAGCTCTATGAGCAGGGTATTAAGTCATTTAGCTCTATGAGCAGGGTATTAAGTCCTGGCCTTTAGCTCTATGAGCAGGGTATTACGTCCTGGCCTTTAGCTCTATGAGCAGGCTATTAGGTCTTGGCCTTTAGCTCTATGAGCAGGGTATTACGTCCTGGCCTTTAGCTCTATGAGCAGGGTATTAAGTCCTGGCCTTTAGCTCTATGAGCAGGGTATTAAGTCCTGGCCTTAAGCTCTATGAGCAGGGTATTAAGTCATGGCCTTTAGCTCTATGAGCAGGGTATTAAGTCCTGGCCTTTAGCTCTATGAGCAGGGTATTAAGTCCTGGCCTTTAGCTCTATGAGCAGGGTATTAAGTCCTGGCCTTAAGCTCTATGAGCAGGGTATTAAGTCATTTAGCTCTATGAGCAGGGTATTAAGTCCTGGCCTTTAGCTCTATGAGCAGGGTATTACGTCCTGGCCTTTAGCTCTATGAGCAGGCTATTAGGTCCTGGCCTTTAGCTCTATGAGCAGGGTATTACGTCCTGGCCTTTAGCTCTATGAGCAGGGTATTAAGTCCTGGCCTTTAGCTCTATGAGCAGGGTATTAAGTCCTGGCCTTTAGCTCTATGAGCAGATTGTTGAGTCCATGTGTATAGAACAGAACAGAGTGGGCCAGGTTGTTGAGTCCATGTGTATAGAACAGAACAGAACAGAACAGAGTGGGCCAGGTTGCTGCATCCATGTCTATAGAACAGAACAGAGTGGGCCTGGTTGCTGAGTCCATGTGTCCCTGTGCAGGTTGTGTGGATCACAGCCACCATGCCCTACGTGGTCCTGACTGTCCTGCTGCTGCGTGGTGTCACCCTCCCTGGAGCCATGGATGGCATTAAGGCCTACCTCAGCGTTGACTTCCGACGACTCTGTGAGCCTCAGGTGAGAGAGAGAGAGAGAGAGAGAGAGAGAGAGAGAGAGAGAGAGAGAGAGAGAGAGAGAGAGAGAGAGAGAGAGAGAGAGAGAGAGAGAGAGAGATTAGAGAGAGAGAGAGAGAGAGAGGAGAGAGAGAGAGAGAGAGAGAGAGCATCTCTAGAGCGAGAGAGAAAGATCTCGGCGAGAGAGGACATCGAGATCAGATAGGCGCCTAGAGGCTACGCGATCAGCCTATTAGATCGCTAAGAGGAATTCCAGGTGATAAAAGTCTGTTTCCTTACAGAGTTTCACAGACACACTAGTATTACAGCGCTGGTCCAGTCCTTGGCTCTCATGAGGTTGGAGACACTCTCCACCAGCTGAGGCACCTTTCTGTTTTGTGTGTGTGAGAGAGAGAGTTGCTGATGTTTATTTCTGTATTTTAATGCCACAGGTATTATTTTAGTGCATGAAAATAAAGGTTAGAAAAAATATTTAATATTTCAGTATCCTTGAAATCCCAACTGATGAAATGTATATCTGAATAATTTGCCTTAATAAGGGCGCTGTAAGAATCTCCAGCTGTTTCCCTTCCAGTAGCAGCTCACCACAAGGACTCAAAGCAGCAATTTGAGAATTAGATTAGACACATGCATGCAGCAACAATTTGCTAAATTACCCCGTATTCACAAGTGTCTTTCATCTTTCTGTTGAATGAGTTTCCTGCAATTATCTCTAATAACAGCTTTTTCTCTGTCTTTTGTCCTCTGTCCCCCGGCTGTTTGTTGTGTAGGTCTGGATAGATGCTGCCACTCAGATCTGCTTCTCTTTGGGAGTGGGGTTTGGTGTGCTAATAGCCTTCTCCAGCTATAACAAATTCAGCAACAACTGCTATAGGTAAGCTAGAAGCCGAGAACAACCGGAGTGCGTCCCAAAAGGCACCTTATTCACTATATAGTGCACTACTACGACTAGGAACCATAGGGCTCTGGTTGAAAGTAGTGCACTATATAGGGAATAGGGTGCCATTTTGTATGCAGCCTCGGTGTTGATAGTCTCTAATAGAGAGGCTGATAGAGCGTACAAGCTGCTGCTGAGCTGGTGAATTACAATACCTTTGAAGCCCCTTACCTACCGCCCATGTCTTTCACACCAGTCTGTTCCATAGAGGATAGTAATACCTACCGCCCATGTCTTTCACACCAGTCTGTGTTCTGGTGTATGACACTAATATTGACATGAATCAGCAGACATTGGATCTTTGATCTTAAACAGATGCTCCCTGTCTGTTCTGGATCTACCAGATATAAGAATATGTTCTTGTCATCTGCTCTCTCTCTTCCAGAGATGCCATCATCACCAGCTCCATCAACTCTCTGACAAGCTTCTTCTCTGGCTTCGTCATCTTCTCCTTCCTGGGGTACATGTCCCATAAACACAGTGTACCACTCGACAAGGTGGCCACAGACGGTCAGTATTCTTAATACTCTGGACAATGTGGCCACAGACGTTCAGTATTCTTAATGCTCTGGACAAGGTAGCCACATACGGTCAGTATTCTTAATACTCTGGACAATGTGGCCACAGACGTTCAGTATTCTTAATGCTCTGGACAAGGTGACCACAGATGTTCAGTATTCTTAATGCTCTGGACATGGTGACCACAGACGGTCAGTATTCTTAATGCTCTGGACATGGTGGCCACAGACGGTCAGTATTCTTAATGCTCTGGACAAGGTGACCACAGATGTTCAGTATTCTTAATGCTCTGGACAAAGTGACCACATATGTTCAGTATTATTAATGCTCTCGACAAGGTGACCACAGACGGTCAGTATTCTTAATGCTCTGGACAAGGTGACCACAGACTGTCAGTATTCTTAATGCTCTGGACAAGGTGGCCACAGATGTTCAGTATTCTTAATGCTCTGGACAAGGTGGCCACAGATGTTCAGTATTCTTAATGCTCTGGACAAGGTGGCCACAGATGTTTAGTATTCTTAATGCACTGGACAAGGTGGCCACAGATGGTCAGTATTCTTAATGCTCTGGACAAGGTGACCACAGACGTTCAGTATTCTTAATGCTCTGGACAAGGTGACCACAGACGGTCAGTATTCTTAATGCTCTGGACAAGGTGGCCACAGATGTTCAGTATTCTTAATGCTCTGGACAAGGTGGCCACAGATGTTCAGTATTCTTAATGCTCTGGACAAGGTGGCCACAGATGTTCAGTATTCTTAATGCTCTGGACAAGGTGGCCACAGATGTTCAGTATTCTTAATGCTCTGGACAAGGTGGCCACAGATGTTCAGTATTCTTAATGCTCTGGACAAGGTGGCCACAGATGTTCAGTATTCTTAATGCTCTGGACAAGGTGGCCACAGATGTTCAGTATTCTTAATGCTCTGGACAAGGTGGCCACAGATGGTCAGTATTCTTAATGCTCTGGACAAGGTGGCCACAGATGTTCAGTATTCTTAATGCTCTGGACAAGGTGACCACAGATGTTCAGTATTCTTAATGCTCTGGACAAGTTGACCACAGATGGTCAGTATTCTTAATGCTCTGGATACTTTTCTCAGATAATGATGGAGACCTGAAATGATTGTTTTGTTCTTTATAAAAATAGCTAGATTTTTTAGCTATTCATTATTTGGGTGTGGGATCTATAAATTGCTGTCATGTCCACTTGTCTTTCTGACATGCAATATTAATTGCTGTATATCTACTGCAAAATACCCATGTTTAGCTGCACTGGACTTGGTGTCAGGGCTGATTGGAAATCTATATGTATTTATCAGCACAAATTCATAATGTGGTCTATATTGTCACCATTGTTGATTGCTGATTAAACAAATGTTTGATTTGCTGCCTTCATCAGACAAGTCTCCCACACAAAAGAGATCTCAGTGTAATCTACCTGTTTGATTAACACTAGATAACTAAATCATTAATCTGTGTTGTTGTGTCCCATCCAGGTCCTGGTCTGGTGTTCATCATCTACCCAGAGGCCATAGCTACATTACCAGGCTCCTCAGTCTGGGCAGTTATCTTCTTCATCATGTTGCTGACCCTGGGCATCGACAGTGCTGTAAGTACACCCCTCACCATTATAGAATAACCTAGGAACTGATGAACTACCAGTTTCTGAGGTGCAAGCGTGCTATAGGCTAGCAGTGACAAACCCTACTCCTGGGGAGCTAATAGGTGTGCAGGCTTTTGGCCCGACCCAGCAGGATTAGGATTGGCTGCACCTGCTATAGGTAAAGTGCAGGGACCAAGTTCAGCTAAATGATGGTGTTCTATGTTCTGTGTTCTGTGTTTGGTCTCTAGATGGGAGGGATGGAGTCAGTGATCACAGGATTGATGGATGAGTTCAAGTTTCTCCACAAACACCGGGAACTCTTCACCCTCTTCATCGTTGTGTCCACCTTCCTCATCTCACTGTTCTGTGTCACTAACGTAAGTGGACGAAGAAGATGTGGAAAATATATGTAAAGTTATTTTTCAAGCATCTAAGGAACTTGCATGAATGACACATCAAAGTACAGGGCTAATATAATGGACATCAAATGGAACCTCTCCTCTCCTCTCCTCTCCTCTCCTCTCCTCTCCTCTCCTCTCCTCTCCTCTCCTCTCCTCTCCTCTCCTCTCCTCTCCTCTCCTCTCCTCTCCTCTCCTCTCCTCTCCTCTCCTCTCCTCTCCTCTCCTCTCCTCTCCAGGGTGGTATCTATGTGTTCACTCTGCTGGACCATTTTGCTGCTGGGACATCGATTCTCTTTGGAGTGCTTATTGAGGCCATCGGAATCGCCTGGTTCTACGGTAAGGAGGGGGGAGGAGGGGAGAGGAGGATGGGAGGAGCAGGGGAAGGGGAGAGGAGAGGGAGGAGGGAGGAGGAGCGGGAGGAGGGGGACTCCTTCCTGATTCTATAGAAGAAGAGGGGTAAGGAGGAGGTGGGATGGGGGGGGGGGACTCCTATCTGATTCTACAGAAGAAGAGGGGTAAGGAGGAGGTGGGATGGGGGTGGTGACTCCTTTCTGATTCTACAGAAGAAGAGGGGTAAGGAGGAGGTGGGATGGGGGGGGGGGACTCCTTTCTGATTCTACAGAAGAAGAGGGGTAAGGAGGAGGTGAGATGGGGGGGGACTCCTATCTGGTTCTACAGAAGAAGAGGGGTAAGGAGGAGGTGGGATGGGGGGGTGACTCCTTTCTGGTTCTACAGAATAAGAGGGGTAAGGAGGAGGTGGGATGGGTGGGGGGGGACTCCTATCTGGTTCTACAGAAGAAGAGGGGTAAGGAGGAGGTGGGATGGGGGGGGGGGACTCCTATCTGGTTCTACAGAAGAAGAGGAGGGAGGAGTAAGGAGGGAGGAGGAGGAGGTGAGGAGGGGGGACTCTTAGCTCTTCATGGCCAGCCAAGCTGATGCCACATTAGGCCAGTGATTGGGTCTGATGGGATATCAGGCTGGATATTCCTCTGCTGTGCCGCCATGCAACACTATCTCATTAGCTTTCAGAGGACAGGAAGGTAAAAAGCCTGTTTCTGGTGTGTTTCTGCCACTCAGAGTGTGTGGTCCATATTACTATTTAGTGTTTAGGTGTTTGGAGTGGACAGAGACATAGACAGATCAGATCCAAATAATAGTATATTGATATTGAATATCTGAGGTCAATGATAAAACACACATCCCAGCCTGTGGTGTAAAGATTGACGTTTTGGTCTATTGTGGTTCTGATGATACTTGGATGGCAGCAAAGGGATAGTTCACCAAAATTACAAAATTACATCCTGGTTTCCTAACCCTGTAAGCAGTCTATGGATAAGGTATGACAGCAATCCATACTTTGGTTTTATTTCCCTGGCACTGTTTCCAAATGCTAACATTTTAGCATTTGTGTCCCAAATCCCATTCAAGTTATGGTATCGATATTAGCATTTTTCGAGCATCATTTTCAAATCATCCGAAAGTATCTCAAATTGATTGTGGAGCCCAACAAAGTCACTTATAAGATAGGTTTCCATCCAATTGACGACAGATTTTCATGAGAATATAAAAAAATCGCATAAATCCGCATAAAAACAATATGCTAATTTCCCCACCAGAGATGTGTTTACATCAAATTGACTTGTTGCTGATTGAAGGCTGTGCGTGATGATATAATGCAAATTAAAATAACTTTTGCTGTTAAATTCCCATGTACTTAAAAAATAAAAGTATGCTAAATGAATTTCCATCACATTTTCAACTCTGCTGATGGTTTTGTCACAACAAATGTTGCGTTATATGTGCCCACTCTGGTCTTGGCACGTGTGCTCTAGCCAACAGCTCGCAGATACAGTGCGGGTAGGCTACCTTCTGAGATAATTATGGATAAGAGCAAGATTTTTATTTGTCAAACGGTAGCCAAGCTTGTCACCAGAATAAGACCCTCAATGTTTATTGGAAAGGAGCATCAAGCTTAAGTCTTTTCTTTACAATTCTTGAGCGCTACACTACAGTATGAGCAACTTGCTTTGCTCAGATAACATTGAAGTTATCTGAAACCTCATAATACAGTAATGTCTCCAAAGTGAGTTCAGGTTAGAAAATAACGTCTCCAAAGTGAGTTCAGGTTAGAAAATAACGTCTCCAAAGCTCACTTCTGGTTCAGAGTTCTAGTCTGATCTACTGTACTGCTGGTCAGATCAATATTGGGGTCCAGACAGTGTTGTGTGTGTGTGTGTTCATTCATGCGTGTGTTTGTGTATGTCTAACCAGCCTTGTGGCTCTGGGGTCAGTGTGGTCAGCTTGCTGCCCTGTCATGTTGGCCTCAGCCTGGGAGGACAGACTACTTTAGCCCCAGGCTTCTCCGGGCCTTTTCCCTGGCTCCATCTCTACTGACAGGTGGCTGTGGCCCCTGTGCCCTCCACAGGAACACCAGCCTGCCCTCCACAGGAACACCAGCCTGCTCTCCATAGGCGCCAGTCACATTGGGATTCTGCCTGGGCTTTGAGTAGTACCTCCCAGGCAGGGAACAAAGAGAGACGGTGGAGCGAGGAGAAGCATCAATGAGGAAAGGGATTTGATGCTGGTGGTATTAAACACGCTACCAGAATGTTATATCCTTGTATTTCAAATGTACTGTAGTTTCCTCAAAATGAGGAGACCTATGAGAGAATGCAAAGTAACGCAACATTGTTGCCGACTATGTTTCATCCTCAAGGGTTCCTATCTGCTGTGGTGTAAACTTTCCCTTTCCCTCCGTTTGATCTGTGAATGACAACTCAATGGTTTTGATCAGGGTTGGGGTCCATTCGAATTGAAGGTAGTCAATTCAGGAAGTGATTTGAATTTGAACTTCAAAAATGGAAACACTTTTAAAATAAATAGCTTTTACTTTTAAGTCTATTGAGAAGTCATTGAAAATACTAGTACTCCTGAGTAGCGCAGTGGTCTAAGGCACTGCATCGCAGTGCTAACTGTGCCACTAGAGATCCTGGTTCGAATCCAGGCTCTGTCGCAGCCGGCCGCGACTGGGAGACTCATGGGCGGCGCACAATTGGTCCAGGGTAGGGGAGGGAATGGCCGGCAGGGATGTAGCTCAGTTGATAGAGCATGGCGTTTGCAACGCCAGGGTTGTGGGTTCGATTCCCACGGGGGGCCAGTATAAAAAATATATATATATATATTCACTAACTGTAAGTCGCTCTGGATAAGAGCGTCTGCTAAATGACTAAAATGTAAATGTAAAATAGATATCCTTAAAAAAGTTTTTAGTAAAAAATCTGAATTGACTGCTTTCAATTCGAATTGACCCCAACCCTGGTTTTGATGACGAACCGTCAAGGGTTTTTAACTGCTATGGTTTAAACTATTCCCATCAGGAGTGGATCGGTTCAGTGATGACATTGAGGAGATGATTGGACAGAGGCCAAGCCTGTACTGGAGACTGTGCTGGAAGTTTGTCAGCCCATGCTTCCTCCTGGTGAGTTCATAAAGAGACAAACACTAGCAGACCTGGGTCAAACATGTCAAATACTTTTAGTTTACCTGGTGCAATGGAACCAGTTAAATAGTCCCGAAAGTGCAAACTCCAAGCTAATTCAAGCACACCTCATGCACACCAAGGTCTAAGCACTAACTACATTGTTTTATGGAACGGGGTTGCTAGTTTCAGTAGAGGCTGGTCCATAACTGTCCTTGTGGTTTGAAACAGAATGTGTCCCAACCCCAACCCTCTGTTTCTCCAGTTCATGGTGGTGGTGAGCTTCGTGACCTTTAACCCTCCTAACTACGGGACATACACGTTTCCCATATGGGCCAACATGATTGGCTGGTGCCTGGCTATATCCTCCATGACCATGGTGCCTCTCTATGCCATCTACAAGATGTGCACCTTACCTGGAAAGTTCTGTGATGTAAGTCTGATTTACAGTGAGGGAAAAAAGTATTTGATCACCTGCTGATTTTGTACATTTTCCCACTGACAAAGACATGATCAGTCTATAATTTTAATGGTAGGTTTATTTGAACAGTGAGAGACAGAATAACAACAAAGAAATCCAGAAAAACGCATGTCAAAAATGTTATAAATTGATTTGCATTTTAATGAAGGAAATAAGTATTTGACCCCTCTGCAAAACATGACTTAGTACTTGGTGGCAAAACCCTTGTTGGCAATCACAGAGGTCAGACGTTTGTTGTAGTTGGCCACCAGGTTTGCACACATCTCAGGAGGGATTTTCTTCCACTCCTCTTTGTAGATCTTCTCCAAGTCATTAAGGTTTTGAGGCTGACGTTTGGCAACTCGAACCTTCAGCTCCCTCCACAGATTTTCTATGGGATTAAGGTCTGGAGACTGGCTAGGCCACTCCAGGATCTTAATGTGCTTCTTCTTGAGCCACTCCTTTGTTGCCTTGGCCGTGTGTTTTGGGTCATTGTCATGCTGGAATACCCATCCACGACCCATTTTGAATGCCCTGGCTGAGGGAAGGAGGTTCTCACCCAAGATTTGACGGTACATGGCCCCGTCCATCGTCCCTTTGATGCTGTGAAGTTGTCCTGTCCCCTTAGCAGAAAAACACCCCCAAAGCATAATGTTTCCACCTCCATGTTTGACGGTGGGGATGGTGTTCTTGGGGTCATAGGCAGCATTCCTCCTCCTCCAAACACGCCGAGTTGAGTTGATGCCAAAGAGCTCGATTTTGGTCTCATCTGACCACAACACTTTCACCCAGTTCTCCTCTGAATCATTCAGACGTTCATTGGCAAACTTCAGACGACCCTGTATATGTGCTTTCTTGAGCAGGGGGACCTTGCGGGCGCTGCGCAGGATTTCAGTCCTTCACTGCGTAATGTGTTACCAATTGTTTTCTTGGTGACTATGGTCCCAGCTGCCTTGAGATCATTGACAAGATCCTCCCGTGTAGTTCTGGGCTGATTCCTCACCATTCTCATGATCATTGCAACTCGACGAGGTGAGATCTTGCATGGAGCCCCAGGCCGAGGGAGATTGACAGTTATTTTGTCTTTCTTCCATTTGTGAATAATCGCACCAACTGTTGTCACCTTCTCACCAAGCTGCTTGGCGATGGTCTTGTAGCCCATTCTAGCCTTGTGTAGGTCTACAATCTTGTCCCTGACATCCTTGGAGAGCTCTTTGGTCTTGGCCATAGTGGAGAGTTTGGAATCTGATTGATTGATTGCTTCTGTGGACAGGTGTCTTTTATACAGGTAACAAGCTGAGATTAGGAGCACTCCCTTTAAGAGTGTGCTCCTAATCTCAGCTCGTTACCTGTATAAAAGACACCTGGGAGACAGAAATCTTTCTGATTGAGAGGGGGTCAAATAGTTATTTCCCTCATTAAAATGCAAATCAATTTATAACATTTCTGACATGCGTTTTTCTGGATTTTTTTGTTGTTATTCTGTCTCTCACTGTTCAAATAACCCTACCATTAAAATTATAGACTGATCATTTCTTTGTCAGTGGGCAAACGTACAAAATCAGCAGGTGATCAAAAACTTTTTTCCCTTACTGTATGTAAGTCTGGTTTATACAAGTCTGATTCATATAAGTCTGGTTTATATAAGTCTGAATTTTAACAGAGCCATCTACAAGATGTGCACCTTACCTGGGAAGTCTAGTTTATATTGATATATGATACTATGGTGATTTAGCAGACACCTTTAACCAAAGTGATGCACACTTTTATCCACATCAATGCACAGAAATGTCAACACTGACAATGACACATATATATTCGGTACATGAGCAATATGGTTTATGAGCTACAACATCACCAGCAAATATGAATATCCAGCTTGGTAATTCACAATGATTCGTATAATGAAGATACGTTAGTTTCTTTGGTAACTGATTCCCGTCCTGTCTTCCTGTAGAGACTGGCCTACGCCATAACACCTGAGCATGAACACCACTTGGTGGATAATGGAGAAGTTAGGAGGTTTACGGTAAGCTGCTCTTCACTATTTACTTGACGTTACTTAACCTCCCCTACTTACCATACCTTACTTTACCCTACCTTACTTTACCTTACCATACCTTACTTTACCATACCTTACCCTACATTACTTTACCTTACCTTACCTCGCCTACCTTACTTTACCTTGCCTTACCTTACCTTACCTTACCTTGCCTTACATTGCCTTACTTTACCTTACCTTACCTTACATTACTTTACCTTACCTTACCTTGCCTTACCTTACTTTACCATACCTTACCTTGCCTTGCCTTTCCTTACCTTACTTTACCTTACCATACATTACCTTACCTTACCTTGCCTTACCTTACCTTACCCCACCTTACTTCACCTTACCTTGCCTTACCTTACCTTGCCTTACCTTACTTTACCTTACTTACCTTACCTTACCTTACCTTACCTTACCTTACCTTACCTTACCTTACCTTACCTTACCTTACCTTACCTTACCTTACCTTACCTTACCTTACTGTATTTATTGTCTTTCCCATTGGTTTCCACCTTACCTTACTGTATTTATTGTCTTTCCAATTGGTTTCCACCTTACCTTACTGTATTTATTGTCTTTCCCATTGGTTTCTACCTTACCTTACTGTATTTGTTGTCCTTTCCCATTGGTTTCCACCTTACCTTACTGTATTTATTGTCTTTCCCATTGGTTTCCACCTTACCTTACTGTATTTATTGTCTTTCCCATTGGTTTCCACAGCTCCAACACTGGATGGTGATCTGAGCCCAGGAGGAAGGCAGAGAGGTCCGTTCACATGGAGGAGGGAGGGATGGATGGATGGAAGGAGTCACAGCAGACATGTGAAGAGAGTATATACACTGTAACAAGAGGAGAGATAAGTGTTTTAAATGGCAACAAAGCTGTAAAATCGTAGTGGTCTTTAATTTCCTCAATGGACGTGTGGTTGTGTGCTGTAATCTAGATCAGGATGTTGTTGACGTTCGGTCAATACAGAAATAAATATCAATCTTAAACTCTATTTACAATGACTGTTATGATGATGGATAATGTTGTACACCAATATCTTCATGTTTATTTTGTGAGCTGAGAAAAATCAGAGCATTTGCTTAGTGTAAAATGCTGATGATATATTAAATTATTATCTGTTGTAGAGAAAACTAAGATAAATAGTATTTCAGAACCAATATGTCATAGCCAATAACAACATTACATTCCTGCATTTTATTGTATCTGTACATGTTTTAAATTAAGTTTGTTATAACACATAACAGCTACATAGTAAGCTAGCTTTTTATATTTTGCCAACAGTTTCCTTTGACACTTGAAAAATGTGTTGTCTGTTACTTCTCCTATGGAAATGGTTTCAAATGTACCGGGGGTCCGAAATGATTGACACCCTTGATAAAGATGAGAAGATTAAAGATTAAATACATAATTTAAATACTGAACTATATTGTATGCTATTTTTTTTTATTAGATTATTGTATACTAATAGAATTGCTCAGAGAAAGAGATTTCGTTCAACAAGAACTTTTTTCCTCAAAAAGGTAGTCAAAATAATTACACTCCTATTTTCAATACCTTTCCATTTTGACGTGTGCTTGGGGTTATTGTCTCGCTGGAAGATCCACTTGTGGCCAGGTTTCAGCCTCTTGGCAGAGGCAACCAGGTTTTTGGCTAAAATGTCCTGGCACTGGGTAAAGTTCATGATGCCTTTGACCTTAACAAGGCCCCAGGACCAGTGGAAGAAAAATAGCCCCATGTGTTTGTTTAATATATAATATATACCAATAATATAATAATATATTAGGATGTTAAGGACAGGACTCACTTCAGACAAATGTATGCTTTTGATTGATAAAACCCCCACTTAAACAGACAGAGAGAGAGAAGCCAGTAGCCAATGTAGGCTAAATGCCTTTATCTAGAGTGCAACCCAATCAACAGGACATATAAACCACTCTAGACCTTATCTGACAGTCAAACTATTAATACACTATCCTGCATCCCTTCAACAACTCTTCAGACAAACACAGGCTACAGTCAATTGTGTTTGATCAATACAAAATTACTAACTGAAATATGTTTTCTCTTTAAGACAAGACAGACATTAAAGTCATGTTTGCCAGAAGGAAAACATAAACAGCTCGGTAAAGGTAATTGGTTTGGCCTTTTCCAGATATCTGGAATGGTCCTGAATTCACTCAGTTCATTATGGGAGGAGTGCAATACAATACAATACAATACAACACAACACAATACAATAAAACACAACACAATACAATACAACATCACACCACACCACAACAAAACAAAGCACACCACACCATACCACACCACAACAAACCACACCACACCATACCACACCGCACCCCACCACAACAAAACAAAGCACACCACACCATACAACACCACACCACAACAAAGCACACCACACCCACACACAACAAATAACCACACCATACACACCAACACAAACACACAAAATCAACAAACCACACAACCATTACCACACCACACCACTCCACAACAAAGTATACCACACCACACCAAACAACATCACACCACACCATACCACAACAAAGCACACCACACAACCCCATACCACACCACACCACACCACAACAAAGTACACCACACCACACCATACCACACCACACCACACCATAACAAAGTACACAACACCACACCATACCACACCAACCACACACCACAACAAAGTACACCACACCACACCATACCACACCACACCACAACAAAGCATATCACATCACACCACACCACACCATACCACACACCAACACAACAACAAGGACACCACACCAACAACACCACACCATACCACCAACACAACAAACACACAACACACACACCACACCACACCATACACAACAACCACACCACAAACAAAGGACAAAAAAAACCACACCACACCACACCACACCACACCATACCACACCCAACACCCACAACCACAACAGTACACCACACCACACCATACCAGACCATACCACATCACACTACACCATAACAAAGCACACCACACCATACCACACCATACCACACCACACCATAACCACACCATACCACCAACAACACACACAACATCACACAACACCACATCATACCACACACACACCCACACCACACACAACAAAGTACACCACACCATACCACACCACACCATACCACACCACACCACAACAAAGGACACCACACCATACCATACCACACCATACCACTCCACACCACACCACACCACACCACAACAAAGTACACCACACCATACCACACCATACCACACCACCCCATACCATACCCATACCACCACACCACACACACCATAACAAAGTACACCACACCACACCCAACACCACCATACCACACCATACCACACCATACCATACCACACCACACCACCAACACCACACCACACCACACCACACCACACCATACCACAACAAAGCACACCACAACATACCACACCATACCACACTACACCACAACAAAGTACACAACACCATACCACACCACACCATACCCACCACCACCACACCACAAACAAAGTAACACACCACACCACACCACACCATACCACCACCACACCAACAACAAAGTCAACCCACATCATACCACACCATACCACACCATACCACACCACAACAAAGTACACCACACCACCACCATACCACACCACACCACAACAAAGTACACCACACCACACCATACCACACCATACCACAACAAAACACACCACATCACACCACACCACACCATACCACACCACACCACAACAAAGTACACCACACCATACCACACCACAACAAAGTACACCACACCACACCATACCACACCACAACAAATACACCACCACACCATACCACACCACACCATACCACACCACAACAAAGTACACCACACCATACCACAACAAAGTACACCATACCACAACAAAGTACACCATACCACACCACACCACACCATACCACACCACAACAAAGCACACCACATCATACCACACCACACCACAAGGTACACCACACCACACCACAACAAAGTACACCACACCACACCATGCCACACCACACCACACCATACCATACCACACCACACCACACCACAACAAAGTACACCACACCATACCACACCACACCATACCACACCACACCACACCATACCACACCACAACACAACAAAGCACACCACACAACAACACAACACAATACAAACCATGTGGATGTCTCAGAAAATGATCTGTCTGCTGTTGGTAGAGGGGTCAATAACAACACCTGAAAACATTTAAGAAATATTGATAATATTGATGATTTAAAAAGCATGACAACAAGCATCTTGTTTTTTAAGTAGGGACGGAGGAGGAGGGGGTTGAAGACACAATAATAACCTGATTGATTTGTCATTTTCAGGTTATATTGATTTGACTACACAATGCATCCAACTGATTATGGATGAGAGAACAGTGTTTGGAGTGGATCAGGAGAATTTTCATACGTGATGCATGGACGGGAATCCTTGGGAAACTACACTCTGATTGTGACTGTTTATGTCATCGTAATCTGTCATCCTCTTCCTCTCTCTCTCCTCTCTCTCTCTCTCTCTCTCTTCCTCTCCCCTCTCTCTTCCTCTCCCTCTCTCTCTCTCTCTCTCTCTCTCTCTCTTCCCCTCTCTCTCTCCCTCTCTCTCTCTCTCCCTCTCTCTCTTCCTCTCTCTCTCTCTCTCCTCTCTCTCTCTCACGCACTGCTGCTATTAATACATCCAATAAACACCACCTCTAGGATAGGGTTTAACTGCTGCTATTACTACATCCAATAAACACCTCTAGGATAGGGTTTAACTGCTGCTATTACTACATCTAATAAACACCACCTCTAGGATAGGGTTTAACTGCTGCCATTACTACATCCAATAAACACCTATAGGATAGGGTTTAACTGCTGCTATTACTACATCCAATAAACACCTCTAGGATAGGGTTTAACTGCTGCTATTACTACATCCAATAAACACCTCTAGGTTAGGGTTTAACTGCTGCTATTACTACATCCAATAAACACCTCTAGGATAGGGTTTAACTGCTGCTATTACTACATCTAATAAACACCTCTAGGATAGGGTTTAACTGCTGCTATTAATACATCCAATAAACACCACCTCTAGGATAGGGTTTAACTGCTGCTATTACTACATCCAATAAACACCTCTAGGATAGGGTTTAACTGCTGCTATTACTACATCTAATAAACACCTCTAGGATAGGGTTTAACTGCTGCTATTAATACATCCAATAAACACCACCTCTAGGATAGGGTTTAACTGCTGCTATTACTACATCCAATAAACACCACCTCTAGGATAGGGTTTAACTGCTGCTATTTCTGTTCTTTTTTGGTGTCTAGCGGGGCTGATACTGACTGGGGAGGGGGGGAGAGAGAGGGGGGGGGAGAGAGAGAGAGGGGGGAGAGCGAGAGAGAGGGGGGAAAGAGCGAGAGAGAGGGGGAAGAGCGAAGAGAGGGGAAAGAGCTATCTCTTTTGGAAATTTTGAGCGAAGAGAGGTGACTTTGCGAAGAGACAGGGGGGGAGTTTACTATTGCAGCTGGAATAAGCGTCCTCGCGCTACTCGCGTCTTTACTCGCTCAAATTCTCTTCTCTCTCTCTCGCTTTTCATATCTGCATCTCTAGCCTCTCTCGCTCTCATCCCCTTCCTCTTTCTGTTTCCGAGAGAGACTGGTTCAACATCTAATACTATTGCACCATCTTCTGGCCTTGTCAGTAACAACACACTGTGATCCTGTTGCTATGACGTTTTGAGGGATCTCAGAGTTGTAAAGGATTTAAAAGCTGTATAGATTTGGAGTAAATAGCTACTATGTCTACATGTAAGATTTTACCTGAATATCTCCAATATTGTAAAATCATGTAATTGTAAATTGACCATGGAAATTAGGCATTAGTTTAGAAATAACAAAATTGCATACATTTGTATGCATTAATCACCTCTACTGTGTTGGTGTGACCTAACCTCGATGTGTAAAGCTGCAATATGTAACTTTTTGGGCTACCCGACCAAATTCACATAGAAATCTCAGTTAGAGATCTGTCACTCATTTAAAGCAAGTCCAAGAAGCGGTAGATATGTTCTATGTGCGCTATTTCTATGCTTCCCGTTCTTAAATTTAGTTTTTGTGTCTTTTACTTTCAGTTTCATACACCACATTTTCAAATGAGCATCTTCGACTTCACATAAAATAGTCCACTGCACAACCTGAACGAAAGTTGGGCTACTTTTAAGTTCTTCAAGCGTGCATGTTATCCAGGTAAATACTTCCAGGTAACATTATTCTGAATGTAACGGGCGCGACTTCATAAAAGGCACATGCAGGGTCAGGGCGCATGCTCCGTTATGCCCAGGTGACAATAGAAGTCTCGTGCGTATCATACCGTTTTCCTACGGTGTGTTCAGAGCGAAGGTATCACGGTAAGTCAGGTGTTGAGCCATTAATAGCATACATACTGTGAAATGATCTGCATCTCTGTTGTCATGCAACACAATATATAGTCTACAAAACAAACATGTTTTTCTTCTTCTTTCAGGATCCAACACAGGATCTCCGATTGGTCCCTTGGTATCTCATTAAAACTGTTCAGTTTTAAAGGTCCAGTGCAGTGTTTTATATCTACTTTCACACTATGTGGTTGGAATAATTCTGTGAAATTTAGAAAATTATGATAATGCCCTTTTATTGTAAGAGCTGTTTGGAAAGACGTTACCTGGTGACGTCACCACATTTAGTTAAGAAAATTAGTTAAGTAAATTCTAAATCTCTCTGGCAATAACAGCTAGTTTTAGTTTTCCCATCACCACTCGGACCACTCCCAGACAGTCCTGGCAAAATTCTTGCTTGAGAAGTTGCTATTTGCAAAGAAGATATTTGTCTCTTTTTTACCATTTTAATTGAAAACATTCGCAGTAAGGTACTTAACTGTTAAGCAGAAATGATTTTATATTGAGATAGAAACGGCTGCATTGGGCCTTTAAAGTTCCATAGATTTTGGTTTTAAATTGCTCCTCTTCACGTTTTTAGTTCAAGTTATAGGTTGTGCTTATGGCATATTCCGCATTCATAACGTTTCTATTCCATGCACTTTTTTTTATTTTAGTTATTAACCCACCTGTTGCTTGTGGTGTTATAATTAGTGACAATTTGTGTGACTGTGTGTGTGTGCGTGTGTGTTTCTATAGAAACGGCTCAACACCTGCCTTCCCATGATACCTTCGCTCTGAACACACCGTAGGAAAACTTATGATACGCACGAGACATCTATTGTCACCTGGGCATAACAGAGCACGCGCCCTGACCCTGCATTTGCCTTTTATGAAGTCGCGCCCGTTACATTCAGACTAATGTTACCTGGAAGTATTTACCTGGATAACATGCACGCTTGAAGAACTTCAAAGTAGCCTAACTTTCGTTCAGGTTGTGCAGTGGACTATTTTATGTGAAGTCGAAGATGCTCATTTGAAAATGTGGACTGAATGGACTAAAATATCATTTAATGGCGTATCAATAATGACGACCGTCCTATCCTGTAACATTGTGGTTTACTACGTTGAAATTGGATCTCAAATACATTTGTATATGCGTGGGGAAATTATTTAGCATAGCCTTGGATACTTTGACCACAATCGTCATGAACTCTGAAAAGCCCAATTTTCTATCCCAACCTGTCGTGAAGAACATTTTCGTGTATCGAAATGGAGATCCCTTTTACGAGGCTCGCCGGTTAGTGGTAAACCCAAAAGAGAGTGTCCAATTTTGACACTTTTCTTCGAGATGTGACGGGGGGTGTGCAGGCTCCGTTCGGAGCGGTTCGGAACATCTACACCCCTAAAATGGGGCATCGGGTGGCCTGCCTGGACCACCTGCAGAGCGGGGAACAATATGTCGCTGCCGGGAGAGAGAAATTCAAGAAATTGGAGTGAGTAAGATCATTATGTGTGTGTAATAATTGTCTGTTGTATTAGTTAATGTAGATTATTGAATGATTCATTGATGTTCATTGATACTGAATGACAGACTCGCTGTCTGTGATGTTCACATTGTCATGGTCAAGTTGAGCTCACGTTACTGATGTTGCAATAGCTGTAAAATAGTGATAACCCTAAGTTGAACTGTTACAATTGGACGGTGTTCCCTAAACATGTACTGTACCTACTATAATTATTTATCTGTAAAGCAGCCTTTTGTTAAAGGGTTTGTAGAGATGGCATTTTCATCCACACTCCTTATAGAATCTATTCTTAGTAATGTATCTGGTATTTTATCACCTGAAAGGTTTTAAATGATAACTGTCACTCCATTGTAATTGCAATTACTTACATAGGAGCTTTGTAGAGATGGCATTGTGGCATTTGGACCACACTCCTCCTGGACACATATTCAGTTAAATTTCTGAACAATTAACCAATTATACCACAGATAATTGCAGTGTGTGTGTATAACTTTGCCACTCCATTGTAATTGCAGTTACTCACAGATAGGATCCAGAAAGAAAAAGATGCTTCAAACTATTTCAGGGCAGGTAAGATGACTTGTTACAATATCCTCCATTCACATCACTTTACCAGGATAAACTCACTAGATCATGTCTTTTACTGGTCCTGGCTTGCTGGCCATGACATTTGGCCTTCAAAAGGAAACATGTTTTGCATGTCAACATTCACTCACAAGAAGCCCTGTCCTATAATGTAAACAGCTTATCCCGAATAAGACCTTAAACGGGATATGAGCTACTACCCAGAATACTGTGCGCATGTAAACGTGGTCACTGACGTTACACCTTTCTTATCTGTGGGTGCCTGTTTGAGAAGCCCTGTCCCCTGGGTGCCTGTTTGAGAAGCCCTGTCCTCTGGGTGCCTGTTTGAGAAGCCCTGGCCTCTGGGTGCCTGTTTGAGAAGCCCTGTCCTCTGGGTGCCTGTTTGAGAAGCCCTGGCCTCTGGGTGCCTTTTTGAGAAGCCCTGGCCTCTGGGTGCCTGTTTGAGAAGCCCTGTCCTCTGGGTGCCTGTTTGAGAAGCCCTGTCCTCTGGATGCCTGTTTGAGAAAAATCAGCTTAGAAAGGTGTAACGTCAGTGACCACGTTTACATGCGCACAGTATTCTGGGTAGTAGCTCATATCCCGTTTAAGGTCTTATTTGGGATAAGCTGTTTACATGCATCTTTGATATCGCGCTCACCAGTATCCCTGTACCCATGAATTATCCCAATATTCCTCATTTAAGTTCATATCTGTTCAATGGAATAGTAACTGAAATATGGACACTGACTGTAGGACTATAACCTCCCACATGTAGCGTAATATAATATTAACTCCTGCAGAAATATGCATTTCTTGCAGTCAAATGTTATTTTAGTCTCGGGAACAGGAGTGGAGAAATATGATTTATTTCTTTCAGCATATCTTTAGAAAATGTGAATGCACGTGTAATGTGTTATCTTTGACACAGTGATTCAAGCAGACACTATTTCAACCACATAAAATATGCACCCAAGACAAACTTGAAGTCTCATCGGAAACGTGTTTCATCATTTTCTCAGCTTTTTCATGTCCTTAAAACCTGTCAAACTGATGACATTTGGACATTTTGCTTGGGAACAAACCTTCCACTGTTTTGAAGTTATTGCGTTTTCTCCCCAGTCCCTAAACGAAACAGACAACTTTACCGGTGTTAACTAGATTACTAATGCGTTCATTCTGTCGATGTAAGACATTATTCTGGTGAGCAGTGTTCGTTTTTCATTTTCTAGTTCGACAAGTTATGACAGAATAGAAGCTGCATGTATCTAACTATAGTTGACAAACAAATGGCCTACCAAATGTCCGACATTATAATATGGCCTGCCAAATGTCAGATATTATATAATATGGCCTACCGGAATGTCGGAAATAAGAAGCAGAAACTCGTCTAAATTAGGTGTGAAAGTAGCCAGTAGTCTAGGCTATACGGTCCAGTATGGAGTATCAGCAAAATAAATGATTATGGAATTATGGTGGATCGATCCGCCAGGTAGCCTACTTTCTGAAGTGATTTGTTTGACAATCAGATGAAAACGTCATCACAGAACACCCACGATCTGTGAAACTGAGCCTGTGCAGACCACGAAAAACAACAGTAAACGAAACGGGATAAAATGTATCCCGTCTAAGATTAGCATATCCCTGGAATCTTATTCGGGTATCTCATAACCGGGATCGAAGCTTTTTGGGGTTATTGTAAACGGGATATGATGTTTGTATGCGTCAACTCAAAAACAGAATACTGGAGTATCCCGAATAATAACAGGATATTGGTGTGCATGTAAACGTGGTCAGTGCTGTTTGAGAGAATTCAGCTTAGCGAGGTGAATGCCAGTGTTTAGTCACCTCCTTTGTGGTTTGTGAATAATCATTTTGTTGACGGATCAGTGACTATGAATGATTAATGTATGATCATAATCAGCCTCCTTCAATACATCTTTAATCAACCGTTGTTGGCCGCAAAGTGCCTTGTGGTCAGATATATATCTTACCACACACCGAGCGGTGGAAACACTGACGTCACTTGTCCGTGGCCACCTTGTCCAGCGCCAAGGGTTTTTATTTACAATCAGCACAGGCTCTGTCCCAAATGGCACCCTATTCCCTATATAGTGCACCACTTTTGACCAGGGTCCATAGGGCCTATTGTGCTCTGGCCAAAAGTAGAGGGCACTATATAGGGAATAGAATGCCATTTAGGACAGAGCCACTGCAATGGTTTCTGTTGTAATCATGACTAGTAAAGGTTTAATAGGCCAATCTATATATGAGAGCCACGCTCACGACTGCCATTTTTCCTCTGATTGGTTCAATTAAAGAGGCCCTCAAACAACACTCAGAACCCTGGCTATGGCTAAAGACAGCCTGCTGTGGGTCTGTCTGCCACACTGAAGAGGAAGTAGAGCTAGGATGGACTGTAAGACAGCCTGCTGTGGGTCTGTCTGCCACACTGAAGAGGAAGTAGAGCTAGGATGGACTGTAAGACAGCCTGCTGTGGGTCTGTCTGCCACACTGAAGAGGAAGTAGAGCTAGGATGGACTGTAAGACAGCCTGCTGTGGGTCTGTCTGCCACACTGAAGAGGAAGTAGAGCTAGGATGGACTGTAAGACAGCCTGCTGTGGGTCTGTCTGCCACACTGAACAGGAAGTAGAGCTAGGATGGACTGTAAGACAGCCTGCTGTGGGTCTGTCTGCCACACTGAAGAGGAAGTAGAGCTGGGATGGACTGTAAGCTAGGTTCAGGACTGTTGCTGCCATCATGGACTGTAAGCTAGGTTCAGGACTGTTGCTGCCATCATGGACTAAGCTAGGTTCAGGACTGTTGCTGCCATCATGGACTGTAAGCTAGGTTCAGGACTGTTGCTGCCATCATGGACTAAGCTAGGTTCAGGACGGTTGCTGCCATCATGGACTGTAAACTAGGTTCAGGACGGTTGCTGCCATCATGGACTGTGAGCTAGGTTCAGGACTGTTGCTGCCATCATGGACTAAGCTAGGTTCAGGACTGTTGCTGCCATCATGGACTGTGAGCTAGGTTCAGGACTGTTGCTGCCATCATGGACTGTGAGCTTGGTTCAGGACTGTTGCTGCCATCATGGACTAAGCTAGGTTCAGGACTGTTGCTGCCATCATGGACTGTGAGCTAGGTTCAGGACTGTTGCTGCAATCATGGACTAAGCTAGGTTCAGGACTGTTGCTGCCATCATGGACTAAGCTAGGTTCAGGACTGTTGCTGCCATCATGGACTGTAAGCTAGGTTCAGGACTGTTGCTGCCACCATGACTGTAAGCTAGGTTCAGGACTGTTGCTGCCATCATGACTGTAAACTAGGTTCAGGACTGTTGCTGCCTCCATGACTGTAAACTAGGTTCAGGTCTGTTGCTTCCACCGTGGACTGTAAGCTAGGTTCAGGACTGTTGCTGCCATCATGGACTGTAAGCTAGGTTCAGGACTGTTGCTGCCACCATGGAGTGTACGCTAGGTTCAGGACTGTTGCTGCCACCATGACTGTAAACTAGGTTCAGGACTGTTGCTGCCATCATGGACTGTAAGCTAGGTTCAGGACTGTTGCTGCCATCATGGACTGTTATCTAGGTTCAGGTCTGTTTCTGCCACCATGGACTGTAAGCTAGGTTCAGGACTGTTGCTGCCATCATGGACTGTAAGCTAGGTTCAGGACTGTTGCTGCCATCATGGACTGTAAGCTAGGTTCAGGACTGTTGCTGCCACCATGACTGTAAGCTAGGTTCAGGACTGTTGCTGCCACCAAGGACTGTAAGCTAGGTTCAGGACTGTTGCTGCCACCATGACTGTAAACTAGGTTCAGATCTGTTGGTGCCACCATGGACTGTAAGCTAGGTTCAGGTCTGTTGCTGCCACCGTGCACTGTAAGCTAGGTTCAGGACTGTTGCTGCCATCATGGACTGTAAGCTAGGTTCAGGACTGTTGCTGCCATCATGGCGCATTGGTCAGAATGCAATGAACAAGGACGTGGAGAACAAGGATGTTGAGATGTAGAGAACAAGGATGTGGAGAACCAGGATGTGGAGAACCAGGATGTGGAGAACCAGGATGTGGAGGACAAGGATGTGGAGAACAAGGATGTGGAGAACAAGGATGTAGAGAACAAGGATGTGGAGGACAAGGATGTGGAGAACAAGGATGTGGAGAACAAGGATGTGGAGAACAAGGATGTGGAGAACCAGGACGTGGAGATCCAGGATGTGGAGAACAAGGATAGTCTGAAAGGGAGATACAGAATGGAAACATTAGGAACACATAACAGAGGAGCAGACAAAGTAGTCCCAGAGGGTTATCCTACCAGGCAGGTTGAGGAGTTAGAGAGGTAACGTTGATCCCAGAGGGTTATCCTACCAGGCAGGTTGAGGAGTTAGAGAGGTAACGTTGATCCCAGAGGGTTATCCTACCAGGCAGGTTGAGGAGTTAGAGAGGTAACGTTGATCCCAGAGGGTTATCCTACCAGGCAGGTTGAGGAGTTAGAGAGGTAACGTTGATCCCAGAGGGTTTATCCTACCAGGCAGGTTGAGGAGTTAGAGAGGTAACGTTGATCCCAGAGGGTTATCCTACCAGGCAGGTTGAGGAGTTAGAGAGGTAACGTTGATCCCAGAGGGTTATCCTACCAGGCAGGTTGAGGAGTTAGAGAGGTAACGTTGATCCCAGAGGGTTATCCTACCAGGCAGGTTGAGGAGTTAGAGAGGTAACGTTGATCCCAGAGGGTTATCCTACCAGGCAGGTTGAGGAGTTAGAGAGGTAACGTTGATCCTAGAGGGTTATCCTACCAGGCAGGTTGAGGAGTTAGAGAGGTAACGTTGATCAACTCTTGAGTTCAACTCGGGATAACCAGTCATACTGTGATGCGTGATTTGAAGGAGTCAGACGCAGGAGGGTAAATCACAGTATACAGAGTTTATTCCGTAATACAGCATTAACCAGTCCAGTGCGCAAAACAGGCGCAATGGAACAAACAGGCACACAGGGAAAATACCCCGGTAATACAAAATACACTGAGCTCAACCGAGCTACTATCTCCTCACAATAAACAATCACCCACAAGGACAAGGGGGGGCAGAGGGAACACTTATACACATACTAATGAGGGGATATGAACCAGGTGTGTGTAATAGACAAGACAAAACAAATGGAATGATGAGATATGGAGTGGCAGTGGCTAGAAGGCTGGAGACGACGAACGCCGAAGCCTGCCCGAACAAGGAGAGGAGGCAGCTTCGGTGGAAGTCGTGACACATACGAAAGTTGTCACAAGCAGGGCTTGAACTCCGGTCACAGATGTGGAGAGCTGGGGGTTCTACCCCTTAGCCACAGAGGAGGGGTAGTTGGACCCAAATGAAACACCCAAGGCAATCCTCCAGGCAAGTAGATTTAATGCAACAAAACAGGAGGCAAAACAAAATAGCTCCACGAGGGGAGAAAAACAAACTAAAGACAACTTAGAACAGCTTACTTGAAAAGACACGGTGGGACAAAGCAGGAGACACATAGCCAGGACTCAATAACCAAGTGAGAAACAAGGGGCAAACACACAGCTAAAATACACAAGGGGAAACAAGGCACAGGTGACCTGGATCAAGCTAATTAGGACACACGAGGAAGAACTAAGGCAGAGGGGAACACAGATGACCTCTAGAGGCCCGGAGACAAACAGGAGGCAGGAAGCTGACAAAAGTGGCTCACCTTTTAGCCAGGTAATTTTTATGGCAACGAATCCTCCAGAACTAATCTGCTAATTCCACATAACCTGAATAAAATGACTGAGCAATGAGTTGAGGACCAATGAAAGCAGATTCCCTCCCGCTTGCAAAGATTGCATCATCCCCCTCATTTGAGGAAGATGGTTAATTAAATATTGTATTCATCAAATGTTTTGTGTTTTAAAATAGTAATGTTAAAATATGTATTACACAAAACCAAAGTCGGTATTAATGATAAGTAACAAATTAAAGACTTCTAAAAGCCCTTTCATTTAGATTTCAGCACAAATGAAAATGTGTCACTGACTCGCCCATGGATTGATGTTTCAGCATCGTCTCAATGAAGAGTTGGCCGTTCGACTAGCCATGTGCGACAATGCACGCGCAGTTACAAGCCTGCTAGAGTTGGGGGCAGGCGGACGAGCAATATCCACCGTCGTAGTACAGATGAAGCCTGAGCTGGAATGTGAAGCTAACTGAAGCTGGCTAGCTTTAGAAGACCCAGATCTAGCTTGCTCCATAGGATACCCTCTGGTGACTCCGGGGAATAGGCTTAACATCCAACATCCGGCTGAGGAGACTGCCAGGATAGACATAAAGGAGAAATGAGCATGACCAAACATCACATGGATATCAAAGGGATATAACGTAGGCCACCGCATATACTGTATACATAAACATTTAGGATTTCTATTTCTCCATACAGTATATAATAACAAAGAGCAATTACTTCATCATATCACACCCAATGGAAGGATAGGGCCGCCCCATGGCATCACCACCATCAACTGAACTGCTAGAAAGGAAGGAGCGTGCAGCTTGTACGGGGAAACAGAGGAGTCAGAAAGGAAGGAAGGAGCGTGCAGCTTGTACGGGGAAACAGAGGAGTCAGAAAGGAAGGAACGGGAGCGTGCAGCTTGTACGGGGAAACAGAGGAGTCAGAAAGGAAGGAAGGCGCATGCAGCTTGTACGGGGAAACAGAGGAGTCAGAAAGGTAGAGGAGAGGTGATTAAGGGAGAGTGAACACTCTCACACACACACACCACACACACACACACACACACACACACACAAACACCACACACACACACTCTCAACACAAAACCACACACCACCACACAACACCAAAAACACACACACACCACCACTCTCACACAAACCACTTCACACAAAAACACACACAAACAACAACACACACACACTCTCACACACCACACACACACACTAGGACACACACACACACACAACACACACACACACCACACAACACACACACCACACACACAACACCACACACACACACACACACACACACAACACAGCATGGCCCAGGCGGCTAAACACCAGACAACCCACTGACAACCCACTGGGCTCTAAGGCTTTGATCCTCAGAGAGTTATTAAGGTTGTCAGGGAGCACAATAGACAGTGTTCTCTCTCACCAGGGAAGAGGTTTATTTTGGTTCCAAAATGTGTTATCTTTTTTTGTTTGTTTTATGAACGCTTTCGGTTATTAAAATAGCCTCAATATGAGATGTTTTACTTGTTCACTTTAAGGAGGTATTATGTATATTGCCCAGTACATTTGACGTTAGTCATATAACCTCTAAAAGTCTTAAGTCAGGGGGAATTTGGTATTTACTACTCTGACCCATAGAAACGCATTAAATAACACATTCAGAAATGTCAAAAAACAGTCACAAATGACATAATAAGGAATAAGGTTTTGAAGTGTATGTCCTTTATCTAGGAGATAGAAGTAAGATCAGGAAGTAATGGAGTTTTGTTGGACACATATTTAACCCCCTTTTTTTTTTTTTACCCTTTTTTTTTGTTGCCACAAAACTATCTCCATACTTCCATTCATTTGTATGGGTTACCTTCAGACGAGACCCATGACGCTTGTGGGGGTCATAGAGCAAAACGTGAGAGTCTCATCTTTCCATAGAGTGGTCATATTAGTTTATAGGCACGGGTGCGTCAATACACTCTTAGGGATTAGCAGACGCTCTTATCCAGAGCCACTTCAATTAGTGCATTCGTCTTAAGATAGCTAGGTGGGACAACCACATATCACAGTCATAGTAAGTACACTTTTCCTCGGGGTGAGAGGGAAGTGCGAGGTGGGGTGCTGTGGGATTATTTAAGATACTCAGTAATTCAGCGACTGTAAAACAAAGCGTAACCAAAGATGTGATGCAGTCAATCTCTCCTCTACTTTTAGCCTTACCCACAGGCTAAACCGGTGCCCCAGAGTCGAATCATTGTATCAGCAAGATTCCTGAAACCCATCAAAGAGCCCTGTGCGATTTTGTAAGTTCAACTTGTGTGCATTTCTCCCTGTGTGAATGTGTGTGTGTGTGTTTGTGTGAATATACAGGTAGACCCTACATCATCACAGTTGTTTGTGATTGTATTTATTTGTTGTGTCTGCATTGATGAACATGTATACTGGATCCTAAACTGAACTGATGCATGATCTTAATTGTGTTCTATTGAAGCAATAAGGCCCGAGGGGGTGTGATATATTGCCAATATACTACGGCTAAGGGCTGTTCTTATGCACGACGCAACACGGTGTGCCTGGACACAGCCCTCAGCCGTGGTATATTGGCCATATATCACACACCCACAAGGTGCCTTATTGCTATTATAAACTGGTTACCAACGTAATTAGAGCAGTAAAAATAAATGTTTTGTCATAACCGTGGTATAGGGTCTGATATACCACGGCTGTCAGCCAATCAGCATTCAGGGCTCGAACCACCCAGTTTATAATTACATTTACATTTGAGTCATTTAGCAGACACTCTTATCCAGAGCGACTTACAGTGCATTCATCTTAAGATAGCTTGGTAAGAAAGCCACGTATTACAGTCATAGTAAGTATGTTATATGTTCTGATTCTCTTGTCAGTGTGGTAGCGAATGGTGATGTGTTGAACCCAGCTTTAAGGCTGCTGATACCCCAGCGGATACTTGGCCAGTATGACAGGGTTCTGGAGATGATCACGGACAAAATGGGCTTGAGAATCCTGGGGTGTGTACGAAGGTACCAAACGTCATTAGTTACACTTCAATAGATGTTGATTAAGTCAATTCTAAATCTGTTTCATCAACTTTTGGGGCCCGTTTCCCAGACACAGATTAAACCTAGTCCACGTCTAAACAGCATTCTCAATGGGAATTCTCCTTTCAAATAAATTTCTGGTCCAGGATTAGGCTTAATCTGTGTCTGGGAAACTCGCCCTGTGAGTTTCATTGTCATCGTAAGAATAGATCTGGTTTATATCTTCTTCTTCTTCTTTTCTTCTTAGTCTTTTGTACTTCTATTCTTTTCTTTTTGTCGTCTTCTAGTTCTGATTAGTCTTCTTCTTCATGGTTCCTCATCTTCATATCTTCTGGTCGGATAGCGTTATTGTTGAGAGCTGTGGTTCTAGCTCGTAGCAGTCTTCACATGGTCATTTGCTTCGGCTTCTTCTTCTTCATTATTCTAGCTTCTTCTTCTTCTTGTTCTTCTTCTTCTTTCTTCTGCTTCTTCTGTTCTTCTTATTCTTATTCATTTCTGTGGGGTTCGTTAGTCTTATTCTTTTATCTTCTATCTCTTCTTTCTTCGTTCTATTCTTCTTCTTCCTTCTTTCTGTCTTCTTCTTCTTCTTCTTCTTCTTCTTCTTCTTCAATGGCTGTGTTTTCTTTTTACAGCCTTTATACCTTTGATGGAAATCATGTGAATGATGGAAAGGACTTGGAGAGTGGACAGTTTTACGTGGCTGTTGGGAGAGACAAGTTTAAAAGGCTTCTTACAGTGACCTTCTGTTCACCAAACCAGGGGGAATACGAAGGACTATAGGGTAAAGATCTCAGAAGGCTTCTAACTCATGGATTGTTCCTTTGTTCATTCCTCACTTTTAACTCTTTAACTCATGAATTGTTCTCTCCTTTTTTAGACTCTCTCCATCTCCGTTACAGAAGTTTCTTACACTTTATGTCTGAAGCACAATGCATTTTAGACTGTTGGTTTTCTGTTTTCTGTAAATCATCTGATCTTTCTTACACATTATGTTTTGTTTTTCCAGATCCAAAGCTTCCTCATTACCTCCCATATACAGATTTGGAAAGCAAAACAGAAACGGTGTAAGTATTGTCTCGAAAAGACAACTTGAAAAGCCAACTTCTTTGAACATGAGCTCTTATTCTTTCTTTCTTTAAGTCTTAATAATAAAACAGTTGACTTACAGTGGGGAAAAAAAGTATTTAGTCAGCCACCAATTGTGCAAGTTCTCCCACTTAAAAAGATGAGAGGCCTGTAATTTTCATCATAGGTACACGTCAACTATGACAGACAAAATGAGGAAAAAAATTCCAGAAAATCACATTGTAGGATTTTTTATGAATTTATTTGCAAATTATGGTGGAAAATAAGTATTTGGTCAATAACAAAAGTTTGTCAATACTTTGTTATATACCCTTTGTTGGCAATGACACAGGTCAAACGTTTTCTTTAAGTCTTCACAAGGTTTTCACACACTGTTGCTGGTATTTTGGCCCATTCCTCCATGCAGATCTCCTCTAGAGCAGTGATGTTTTGGGGCTGTCGCTGGGCAACACGGACTTTCAACTCCCTCCAAAGATTTTCTATGGGGTTGAGATCTGGAGACTGGCTAGGCCACTCCAGGACCTTGAAATGCTTCTTACGAAGCCACTCCTTCGTTGCCCGGGCGGTGTGTTTGGGATCATTGTCATGCTGAAAGACCCAGCCACGTTTCATCTTCAATGCCCTTGCTGATGGAAGGAGGTTTTCACTCAAAATCTCACGATACATGGCCCCATTCATTCTTTCCTTTACACAGATCAGTCGTCCTGGTCCCTTTGCAGAAAAACAGCCCCAAAGCATGATGTTTCCACCCCCATGCTTCACAGTAGGTATGGTGTTCTTTGGATGCAACTCAGCATTCTTTGTCCTCCAAACACGACGAGTTGAGTTTTTACCAAAAAGTTCTATTTTGGTTTCATCTGACCATATGACATTCTCCCAATCCTCTTCTGGATCATCCAAATGCACTCTAGCAAACTTCAGACGGGCCTGGACATGTACTGGCTTAAGCAGGGGGACACGTCTGGCACTGCAGGATTTGAGTCCCTGGCGGCGTAGTGTGTTACTGATGGTAGGCTTTGTTACTTTGGTCCCAGCTCTCTGCAGGTCATTCACTAGGTCCCCCCGTGTGGTTCTGGGATTTTTGCTCACCGTTCTTGTGATCATTTTGACCCCACGGGGTGAGATCTTGCGTGGAGCCCCAGATCGAGGGAGATTATCAGTGGTCTTGTATGTCTTCCATTTCCTAATAATTGCTCCCACAGTTGATTTCTTCAAACCAAGCTGCTTACCTATTGCAGATTAAGTCTTCCCAGCCTGGTGCAGGTCTACAATTTTGTTTCTGGTGTCCTTTGACAGCTCTTTGGTCTTGGCCATAGTGGAGTTTGGAGTGTGACTGTTTGAGGTTGTGGACAGGTGTCTTTTATACTGATAACAAGTTCAAACAGGTGCCATTAATACAGGTAACGAGTGGAGGACAGAGGAGCCTCTTAAAGAAGAAGTTACAGGTCTGTGAGAGGCCAGAAATCTTGCTTGTTTGTAGGTGACCAAATACTTATTTTCCACCATAATTTGCAAATAAATTCATTAAAAATCCTACAATGTGATTTTCTGGAAAAAAAATTCTCTATTTGTCTGTCATAGTTGACGTGTACCTATGATGAAAATTACAGGCCTCTCTCATCTTTTTAAGTGGGAGAACTTGCACAATTGGTGGCTGACTAAATACTTTTTTTCCCCACTGTATCTAATGTTGACGCTCCTTTATCAATCCATAAGACTAAACATCAAAACAGTTGACTTATCTAATGTTGACGCTCCTTTATCAATCCATAAGACTAAACATCAAAACAGTTGACTTATCTAATGTTGACGCTTCTTTATCATTCCACAAGACTAAACATCAAAACAGTTGAGTTATCTAATGTTGACACTCCATTATTATTCCATAAGACTAAACATCAAAACAGTTGAATTATCTAATGTTGACACTCCATTATCATTCCATAAGACTAAACATCAACAAAGTTGACTTATCTAATGTTGACGCTCCTTTATCATTCCATAAGACTAAACATCAAAACAGTTGACTTATCTAATGTTGACGCTCCTTTATCAATCCATAAGACTAAACATCAAAACAGTTGACTTATCTAATGTTGACGCTTCTTTATCATTCCATAAGACTAAACATCAAAACAGTTGACTTATCTAATGTTGACGCTTCTTATCATTCCATAAGACTAAACATCAAAACAGTTGGACTTATCTAATTTTGACGCCTCCATTATCATTCCATAAGACTAAATATCAAAACAGTTGACTTATCTAATGTTGACGCTCCTTTATCAATCCATAAGACTAAACATCAAAACAGTTGACTTATCTAATGTTGACGCTTCTTTATCATTCCATAAGACTAAACATCAAAACAGTTGACTTATCTAATGTTGACGCTTCTTTATCATTCCATAAGACTAAACATCAAAACAGTTGACTTATCTAATTTTGACGCTCCATTATCATTCCATAAGACTAAATATCAAAACAGTTGACTTATCTAATGTTGACGCTCCTTATCAATCCATAAGACTAAACATCAAAACAGTTGGACTTATCTAATGTTGACGCTTCTTTATCATTCCATAAGCCCTAAACATCAAAAACTGTTGACTTATCTAATGTTGACACTCCATTATCATTCCATAAGACTAAACATCAAAACAGTTGACTTATCTAATGTTGACGCTTCTTTATCATTCCATAAGACTAAACATCAAAACAGTTGACTTATCTAATGTTGACGCTCCTTTATCAATCCATAAGACTAAACATCAAAACAGTTGACTTATCTAATGTTGACGCTCCATTATCATTCCATAAGACTAAACATCAAAACAGTTGACTTATCTAATGTTGACGCTTCTTTATCAATCCATAAGACTAAACATCAAAACAGTTGACTTATCTAATGTTGACGCTTCTTTATCATTCCATAAGACTAAATATCAAAACAGTTGACTTATCTAATGTTGACACTCCATTATCATTCCATAAGACTAAACATCAAAACAGTTGACTTATCTAATGTTGACGCTTCTTTATCATTCCATAAGACTAAACATCAAAACAGTTGACTTATCTAACTGGTGACCACTCCATTATCATTCCATAAGACTAAACATCAAAACAGTTGACTTATCTAATTTGACGTTCCATTATCATTCCAAAGACTAAACATCAAAACAGTTGACTTATCTAATGTTGACGCCTTCTTTATCAATCCATAAGACTAAACATCAAAACAGTTGAACTTATCTAATGTTGACGATTCTTTATTATTCCATAAGACTAAACATCAAAACAGTTGACTTATCTAATGTTGACACTCCATTATCATTCCATAAGACTAAACATCAAAACAGTTGACTTATCTAATGTTGACGCTCCATTATTATTCCAATAAGACTAAAACATCAAACAAGTTGGACTTATCTAATGTTGACCACTCCATTATCATCCATAAGAACTCAAACATCAACAAAGTTGACTTATTCTAATGTTGACGCTCCTTTATCATTCCATAAGACTAAACATCAAAAACAGTTGACTTATCTAATGTTGACGCTCCTTTATCAATCCATAAGACTAAACATCAAAAACAGTTTGACTTATCTAATGTTGACGCTTCTTTATCATTCCATAAGACTAAACATCAAAACAGTTGACTTATCTAATGTTGACGCTCTTATCATTCCATAAGACTAAACATCAAAACAGTTTGACTTAATCTAATTTGACGCTCCATTATCATTCCATAAGACTAATATCAAAACAGTTGACTTATCTAATGTTGACGCTCCTTTATCAATCCATAAGACTAAACATCAAAACAGTTTGACTTATCTAATGTTGACGCTTCTTTGATCATTCCATAAGAACTAAACATCAAAACAGTTGACTTATCAATGTTGACGCTTCTTTATCATTCCATAAGACTAACATCAAAACAGTTGACTTATCTAATGTTACGCTCCTTTATCAATCCATAAGACTAAACATCAAAACAGTTGACTTATCTAATGTTGACGCTTCTTTATCATTCCATAAGACTAAACATCAAAACAGTTGACTTATCTAATGTTGACGCTTCTTTATCATTCCATAAGACTAAACATCAAAACAGTTGACTTATCTAATTTTTGACGCTCCATTATCATTCCATAAGACTACAATATCAAACAGTTGACTTATCTAATGTTGACGCTCCTTATCAATCCATAAGACTAAACTCAAAACAGTTGACTTATCTAATGTTGACGCTTCTTTATCATTCCATAGCCTAAAACATCAAAACTGTTGACTTATCTAATGTTGACAACTCCATTATCATTCCATAAGACCTAAACATCAAAACAGTTGACTTATCTAATGTTTGACGCTTCTTTATCATTCCATAAGACTAAAACATCAACAGTTGACTATCTAATGTTGACGCTCCTTTATCAATCCATAAGACTAAACATCAAAACAGTTGACTTATCTAATGTTGACGCTCCATTATCATTCCATAAGACTAAACATCAAAACAGTTGACTTATCTAATGTTGACGCTTCTTTATCAATCCATAAGACTAAACATCAAAACAGTTGACTTATCTAATGTTGACGCTTCTTTATCATTCCATAAGACTAAACATCAAAACAGTTGACTTATCTAATGTTGACACTCCATTATCATTCCATAAGACTAAACATCAAAACAGTTGACTTATCTAATGTTGACGCTTCTTTATCATTCCATAAGACTAAACATCAAAACAGTTGACTTATCTAATGTTGACACTCCATTATCATTCCATAAGACTAAAACATCAAACAGTTGACTTATCTAATGTTGACGCTCCATTATCATTCCATAAAGACTAACCATCAAAAACAGTTGACTTATCTAATGTTGACGCTTCTTTATCAATCCATAAGACTAAACATCAAAACAGTTGACTTATCTAATGTTGACGCTTCTTTATTATTCCATAAGACTAAACATCAAAACAGTTGACTTATCTAATGTTGACACTCCATTATCATTCCATAAGACTAAACATCAAAACAGTTGACTTATCTAATGTTGACGCTCCATATCATTCCATAAGACTAAACATCAAAACAGTTGACTTATCTAATGTTGACGCTCCTTTATCATTCCATAAGACTAAACATCAAAACAGTTGACTTATCTAATGTTGACGCTTCTTTATCAATCCATCAGACTAAACATCAAGACCAACAGATTATCCCTGAATTCTCTTCAATATAAAGCACTTTGTGACATGTTCTTAGGGCTATATCAATATTGATTCTATCTCTCCCCAGTTGACGGTCCACCACAGTAAGTCTATAGTGCAGTGCAGCGAGCCAGCAGACTCGAAGATATCTGCGCGTGACAAGGACCGCACGTTGTCCATCGTCAGGGAGATCTCCCAGCGGAGACTCATAATCCTCAGGAAGAGGAGGAGTGGTCTCAGCATCTCCCTGGGAACACAGGACAACGGTAGGAATGGCCCCCCGACTGACTGAGATACTAGAGCCACGACCCATGGCACCCTGTTCCCTATATAGTGCCCCCATAGGGGCTCTGGTCAAAATGTGTGCACTGTATAGGGAACAGGGTGCCATTTGCGACACCCCCAAGCTCATCCTCGTCCTCCTTAGACACGGTATAATCTTGAAGAAAGGGGAATTTACAGAGTCCTCCTTCTCACCTGACACTATAATCCTCCAAATAAAAAGGATAGCACACACAGGAACTAACAAAGTACTGTAGGGGTTCATTACAGACCCAATCATTTGGCGTCTTGTGGATAGAGGGTCCTCCTCTTCAGGCACAGCCTTTTAATCATCCAACAAGGGGAAAGCGACATACTGTACTAGTCTAGCACTGAAATGACCCCATCTCCATCTCCAACCTCAGTGTTTGTTGGTCCTGTGGCTGAGACATGGGCTACGTCCCAAATGGGACCCTATTCCCTATATAGTGTCCCATAGGGCTCTGGTCAAACGTAGTGCACTATATAGGGAACTGTGTGTAATTTGGGACAGAGCCCTAGGGTAACTCATGTGTTAATGTGTGAACCTGATCTGCCTGTTCTCACCTCCAGCTTATGACATCCACACACACACACACCCTGATGCCCACCCAGTTGGCATTGATGCAAACCAGCTTCTAGCTGCCACTGTGTGATAAATGACAGGGATTCAGATATAATTGGTATTAACAGCATGCGGACAGTAACATTTATTCATTTTGATAGGCCATTCAACCCAACTGGGGTTGTTAGAGATTATTCCCTATCGGATGCCATTCAACCTAACTGGGGTAGTAAGAGCTTATTCCCTATCGGATGCCTAGTCATTTATCAGTAGGCCTAGTGAGTGTGTGTGTGTGTCTCTTTCACTCTCTACAGTGAGGGAAAAAAGTATTTGATCCCCTGCTGATTTTGTACGTTTGTCACACCCTGGTTCTGGGACTCATTATTGTTGAGCCAGGTGTGTGTGCAGTCTATGTGTTATGTTCTATGTTGGGTGTCTAGGTTGTTTGTTTTCTATGTTTGGTCAATGACTCCCAATCGAGGTAACGAGTGTCAGCTGTCGCTCGTTATCTCTGATTGGGAGCCATATTTTATACGGTGTGTTTTCACCTTGGGGTTGTGGGGTTTTGTTCCGTTCTGTCAGTTAGCAGAGGACTTCACGAATCGTCGTTTGTTTTTTGTATTACGTGCTTACTCTATAAAGTTATCATGTTCACTCAACGCGCTGCGCTTTGGTCCGTTCATTCATCAGACGATCGTGACAGAAAACCCCACCCATAGAAGGACCAAGCAGCGTGTCCAGGAGGCAAGGACAGCTGGACATGGGAGGAAGCGCCTGGTAAAGAGATCGAGAGGCTGGCGATGGCCCAGGTGGGCAAATCTTGGTCCTGGGAGGACATGCTCGGGGCAAGGGACCTTGGGGGAAGATCAAGCCCTGGCGAGAGAGGAGCAACGGCGTCAGCAGGGCCATCATCGTTGAAGGAGACGAGAGGCAAACCCCAAAAAGTTTTTTTTGGGGGGGGCACATGGCTTGGACGACGGGGCTAACGGAGGCAGAGAAGGGGGGGGAATTCAAGGGCAACCAGGTTTCGGGGGTCACGGCCCAAAAAAGGGAAAGGGGGATGTAAGGCCCGGCGTGAGAGGGACTTTTTAAGGT
>LR778269.1:41688620-41731488 GCA_902810595.1 Coregonus sp. 'balchen' | reverse complement strand
AGAGAAGGTTTGAGAACAGCTGGGGTTGGGGGTCCCAGAGAGAGTTTGAAACAGCTGGGGCCCAAAAGGTAGGAGGGTTGGACCGCTGGGGGTCCCGAGGGAAGGTTTGGGGGACCGCTGGGGGGGTCCCGAGGAGGGGTTTTGGACCGCTGGGGGTCCGAGGGGGAGGTTTTGGACCGGCTGGGGTCCCAGAGAGAGGTTTGGACCGGCTGGGGATCCCGAGGAGAGGTTTGGACCGGCTGTGGGGTCCCAGAGGAGAGGTTTGGACCGGCTGGGTGTCCCGAGGAGAGGTTTGGACCGCTGTGGGTCCCCGAGGAGAGGTTTGGACGGCTGGGGGTCCCCGAGGAGGTTTGGACCGGCTGGGGGTCCCAGAGGAGAGGTTTTGGACCGGCTGGGGTCCCAGAGGAGAGGTTTGGACCGGCTGGGGGTCCCAGAGGAGAGGTTTGGACCGGCTGGGGGTCCCAGAGGAGAGGTTTGGACCGGCTGGGGGTCCCAGAGGAGAGGTTTGGACCGGCTGGGGGTCCCAGAGGAGAGGTTGGACCGGCTGGGGGTCCCAGAGGAGAGGTTTGGACCGGCTGGGGGTCCAGAGGAGAGGTTTGGACCGGCTGGGGGTCCCGAGGAGAGGTTTGGACCGGCTGGGGGTCCCAGAGGAGAGGTTTGGACGGCTGGGGATCCCAGAGAGGTTTGGACCGGCTGGGGGTCCAGAGGAGAGGTTTGGACCGGCTGGGGGTCCCAGAGGAGAGGTTTGGACCGGCTGGGGGTCCCAGAGGAGAGGTTTGGACGGCTGGGGGTCCCAGAGGAGAGGTTTGGAAACAGGCTGGGGGTCCCCAGAGGAGAGGTTTGGACCGGCTGGGGGATCCCAGAGGAGAGGTTTGGACCGGCTGGGGGTCCCCGAGGAGAGGTTTGGACCGGCTGGGGGTCCCAGAGGAGAGGTTTGGACCGGCTGGGGGTCCCAGAGGAGAGGTTTGGACCGGCTGGGGGTCCCAGAGGAGAGGTTGGACCGGCTGGGGGTCCCAGAGGAGAGGTTTGGACCGGCTGGGGGTCCCAGAGGAGAGGTTTGGACCGGCTGGGGGTCCCCGAGGAGAGGTTTGGACCGGCTGGGGGTCCCAGAGGAGAGGTTTGGACCGGCTGGGGGTCCCAGAGGAGAACGAATGCATTTTCTGGTGAGAATCTAGCCTCAATCGCAGAACTTCCTAGCCTGGGTACCAGTCTGTTTGTGCTAACATTCCTGTGGAAGCGGTTAGCTGGAGCCGTGTCAGCGGTTGGTGGTTGGCTTCTGATTGGTTCTGGTTCTCCCCACTGTAGGGTTGTCTGCTTAGAACTTGACGTTGAGGCCCTTAACTGTGCAATCCAAGGGTCCTGATTGGTTTGAAAAGGTTGAGAGGTCCAGCCTTTTTTTTTTTTTTTTTTTTTACAATTCCACTCCTTGCAACTCCTTGTCATGGCAAACATATAACATGGAGTAGGTTTGGATTTCAGGCTAACATTCTGCATTGAAGGCTGATCCACCCATCTTTACACATCTCTAGAGAGAGAAGCCAGTCAGAGTTGGTTGCAGATAATGATTAGTTGTAGTGCAGATACTCTTTCCATTTGGCTTTTAAACCTTGTCTGTTTCAGCTAATCCAGCATTCTCAGTACCCCATTAAAGACTGCCCTTTATTGCTCTGGCCGAACAACTACAGCCTTCTGCAGACATCTTAAAGAGTCATTCATGCTTCATAACAAGTTATAAAGCAGGACACCTGCAAGGTTAAGTAAAGTGTCACCTCATGTCTTTCTCTTTGTCACACGATGTGATCCTGATGAAACTAGTACCTGTATTGAATAATACATTCGTGAATTTGAGCCAATCTATGTTTTGTTCTACCTTTTGATGGATTCGATGCTATGAAAGATGAGTATTCTTAATCCTTTTCTCATTGGTTGCGTCATAAATGGCACACTGTTTTTACCCAGAACCCTACAGGCCCTCTACAGTCTGCATCCCAGGGCTGATGGGGTTAACCTGAGCTGGAGTCAGAATCACCAACATGCAGTACAGTTTAGTAACAGCCGGTGACAGTAAAGTACATCATGTGATTTAATCTATGATCAAAGTCAGTGGTGGGAAAAAAATAACCAAATGTCCATACTTGAAAAAGTACTCAGATGTCATACTTGAGTAAAAGTAAAGATACCTTTAAAATAGAAAAATGACTAAAGTAAAAGTGAAAGTCACCCAGTAATAATTATGAAAAAATTTTAAAAAGGGGGCCCCCCGGGGGTTTTTCCCCGGGGGGCCAAAAAAAAATTTTTTTTAAAAATTCCCCCCCCTTTTTTTTTCCCTTTTTTTAAAAAAAGGGGGGTTTTTTTTTTTCCCGGGGGGGGGGGGTTTTTTTTTTTCCCCCCCTTTTTTTTTTCCCCCCTTGGGGGGGTTTTTGGGGGGTTTTTTAAAAAGGGAATTTTTCCCCCTTTTTTTTTTTTTTTTTTTCCCTTTTAAAACCCCCCCGGGGGGAAAAAATAAAAGGGGTTTTAAAAAAAAATTTTCTTGGAAAAAATTTTTTTTTAAAAAAAAAAGGGGGGGGGGGGGAAAAAAAAAAAATTTTTTTTTTAAAAATATTTTTTTTTTTTAAAATTTCCTTTAAAAATTTTTTTTTAAAAAAAAAAAAAAATTTTAAAATTTTTTTTTTCCCTTTTTTTAAAACAAAAACCCTTTTTTTTTTAAATTTTTAAAAAAAAAGGGGGGAAAAAAAATTTTTTTTTTCCCAAAATGTGTTTTTTTAAACCCCCCCGGGGGGGGTTTTAAAAACCTTTTTTTTTTTTTTTTCCCCCCTGTTAAAGGGGTTTTTTTTTTGGGGGGGGGGGAAAAAAAAAACCCCCCCCGGAAAAAAAAATTAAAGGGGGGGGGGGTTTCCCCCGGGGGGGGGAAAAAATTTGGGGGGGAAAGGGGGGGGAAAAAGTTTTTTTAAAAAAAAAGGGGGGGGGAAAAAAAAATTTAAAAAAAAAAAAAAAAAAAAAAAGGGGGGGGGAAAAAAAAAAACCCCCAAAAAAGGGAAAAAAAAGGGGGGGAAAGGGGGGGAAAAAAAATTTAAAAAAAAAGGGGGGTTTTAAAAAAATTTTTTTTTTAAAAAATTTTTGGGGGAAAAAAGGGGGAAAAAAATTTTTTAAAAAAATTTTTGGGGAAAAAAAAAAAAAAAAAAAAAAAAAAGGGGGGGGCCCAAAAAAAAGGGAAAAAAAAAAAACCGGGGGGGGGGGGGGGGGGGGAAAAAAAAAAATTTTTTGGGAAAAAAAGGGGGGAAAACCCCCCCCTTTGCCCCGGGTTTTTGGGGTTTTTTTGGGGGGGTCCCCCCCCTTTTTTTTGGGGGTTTTTTAAAAAAAAAAAAAAAAGTTTTTTTTTCCCGGGGGGGGGGAAGGGGGGGGGGTTTCCCCCCCCCCCCCGGGGGAAAAAAAGGGGGAAAAAATTTTTTTAAAAAAAAAAAAAATTTTTTAAAAAATTTTTTTTAAAAACCCCAAAAAAAAATTTTTTTTTTTGGGGCAAAAATTTTTAAAACCTTGGGGGGGGGGGGGGGGGGTTTTTTTTTTTTGGGGGAAAAAAAAATTTTTTTTAAAAAAAAATTTTAAAATTTTTAAATTTAAGGGGAAAAAAAATTTTTTTTTTTTTCCCCAAAAAAAAAAAAAAACCCTCCCCGTTTTTTCCCCCTTTTTTTCCCCCAAAAAAAACCCCCGGGGGGGGGGGGGGTTTTTTTTTTTTTTAAAAAATTTTAAAAAAAAAAAAAAAAAGGGGGGGGGCCCTTTTTTTGGACCCCCCCTTTTAAAAATGGTTTTTGGGGCCCCCCTTTTTTTTTTTAAAAAACCCCCCCCCCCCCCCCCCCCCCCCCCCTTTTTTTTTTTTTTAAAAAAAAAAATTAAAATTTTAAAATAAAAAAAGGGGTTTTTTTTTTAAAAAAAGGGAAAAAAAGGGGGGAAAAAAGAAAAAGGGGGGGGGGGGGGGGGGGGGAGGGGAAAAAAAAAGGGGGGGGGGGGGGGGGGAAAAAAAAAAAAGGGGGAAAAAAAAAGGGGGAGGGGAGGGGGGGTGGGGGGGGGGGGGAAAAAAAAAAAATTTTTTTTTTTTTTTTTTTTTTTTTTTTTTTTTTGGGGGGGGGGGGGGGGGGGGGGGGGGGGGGGTTTTTTTTTTTTTTTTTTTTTTTTTTTTTTTTTTTTTTTTTTTTTTTTTTTGGGGGGGGGGGGGGGGGAGGGGGGGGGGAAAAAAAAAAAAAAAAAAAAAAACCCCCCCCCCCCCCCCCCCCCCCCCGGGGGGGGGGGGGGGGGGGGGGGGGGGGGGGGGGGGGGGGGGGGGGGGGGGGGGGGGGGGGGGGGGGGGGGGGAAAGGGGGGGGGGGGGGGGGGGGGGGGGGGGAAGGGGGGGGGGAAAAAAAAAAAAGGGGGGGGGAAAATTTTTTTTTTTCCCCCTTTTTTTAAAAAAAAATTTTTAGGGGAAAAAAAAAAAAGGGGGGGGGGGGGGGGGGTTTTTTTTTTTTTAAAAAAGGGTTTTAAAAGGGGGGGGAAGGGGGGGGGGGGGGGGAAAAAAAGGGGGGGGGGGGGGGAAAAAAAAAAAGGGGGGGGGGGAAAAAAGGGGGGGGGGGGGGGGGGGGGGGGGGGAAATTTTTTTTTCCCCCCCCGGGGGGGGTTTTTTTTTTTTTTTGGGGGGGGGGGGGGGGGGGGGGGGGGGAAAAAAAGGGGGGGGGGGGAGGGGTAGGGAAAAGGGGGGGGGGAAAAAAAAAAAAGGGGGGGGGAAGGGGGGGGGGGGGGGGGGAAAAAAAGGGGGAAAAACCCCCCAGGGGGGAAAAAAAGGGGGGGGGGGGGTTTTTGGGGCCCCCAAAAGGGGGGGAAAAAAATTTTCCCCGGAAAAGGTTTGGGAAGGGGCCTTTTCGGTTGGGTTTTTTTAAAAAAAATTTTTTTTTGGGGGCCTTTCCCCCCTTTTTTTCCCCCGGTTTTTTTTTTTTCCCCCCCCTTTGGGGGGGGCCCCCCCCCCAAAATTTTTCCCCCTTTGGGGGGGGGGGGGTTTTTTTTTTTTTTCCCCCCCCCCCTTTTTTTTGCTTTCCCTTTTTTTTCCCCCTTTTTTTTTTAAAAAAAAATTTTTTTTAAAATTTTTAAAAAACCCCTTTTTTTTTTTTCCCCCCCCTTTGGGGCCCGGGGTTTAAACCCCCCCCCCAAAAAAAAAGGCCTTTTTTTTAAAAAAATTTTTTTTTTCCAAAAGGGCCCCCCCCCCCCCCCCTTTTTTTTTAATTTCCTTTTTTTTTTTGGGGGGAAGGGGAATTTTTTTTTTTAAACCTTTTTTTTTTGGGGGGGGGGGAAAAAAAAAAAGGGGGAAATTAATTTTTTTTTTAAAAAAAAAATTAAAAAAAAATTTTTTTTTTTTTTATAAAAAAAATTTTTTGTGAGGCTGTACCTGAGTAAAGGTGAAAGTGTACATTTCTCCTTCGGTATAAGAATGGTTGTAAGGGATCGGGGTTGGCAGGATCTAGACAGAGTCTGACACTTCCCCGATCATACTGAGAGGGGGAGTCATCAGACCGATCTGGTTCACCTGAGTTCTGAGCACACCTGTCAGTAATTAGTATAGGATTTAAGGTGTGCTCAGAAGCTCAGTCGGCGCGAGGTATTGTTCCATTGTGACTTGCTAAGCGTTTTGTTCCGAGTGAGAGAGAGAGGAGTTTGTTGTTTTGATACCCGTGTATCCAACCAGTGCCCTTGTTATTTGACATCCCCGTATTGCTTAATCCTTACTTGTCTACCCAGTGATTACCGTCTCGGATCCTGTGCCTGTGACCTCGACTACGACTAAGCCCGCTCCTTTGGTACCCCTGCCTGTCTATGCCTGGCCCGGTTTTGACCACAGCCCGCCCGACCACGATTAAGCCTTTCCCTTGTCTGTACTTTAATAAAGCATCGCTATTCTGCGATTGGATCTTACCACTCTGTCCGAGTATTCACTACAGTTGTACAGATTTGTCTGTACGTACTTGTCTCTATATTGTTTTTCTCATGAGTAGTGAGGCAGTGTTGGATTTAAATCAACTATTTTTATTCTGAAGTGGAGGACGTGATGATCAATAAAGTTAAGAGGAGATCTCAGTTTATTTCAATCTTTCCAAACAAGATACAGCAGGTCAAAGGGCCCGCGGCTGGGGTTCTACTAAGCTAACATATGGAATTGTTTTAAGAAGGTCATAGCAAGGATAATAATAATAATAATAATATGCCATTTAGCAGACGCTTTTATCCAAAGCGACTTACAATCATGCGTGCATACATTTTATGTGTATGGGTGGTCGCGAGGATCGAACCCACTACCTTGGCGTTACAAGCGCCGTGCTCTACCAGCTGAGCTACAGAGGACCACGATCATTTAGCTTTTTTTATTTCCAATGTTAGGACCCCTGTAAGTATAAAATAATATATTTTTAAAAATATTTGATGAAACATTGAATTAGGCCTTACTGCTATTAGCCCATATAATAAAATATATAATATAATATAATATAATATAAATATATATATATTATGTATAAATATATAATATAATATAACAAAGTTCAGGAATTAGGTCTTTTTTATGTTGCCATATTTAACCTCTTTTTTTTGGCACTAAAGTACTTCCATATACGGTGCCTTCAGAAAGTATTCACCCCTTGACCTTTTCCACATTGTGTTGTGTTACAGCCTGAATTTAAAATGGATTCAATTGAGATTTTGTGTACTGGCCGACACACAATACACCATAATGTCAAAGTGGAATTATGTTTTCAGAAATGTTTACACATTTTAAAAAAAAAATAAAAGCTGAATGTCTTCAGTCTATAAGTATTCAAGCCCTTTGTTATGGCATGCCTAAATAAGTTCAGGAGTGTAAATGTGCTTAACAAGTCACATAATAAGTTGCATGGACTCACTCTTTGTGCAATAATAGTGTTTAACATGATTTTTTAATGACCACCTTATCTCTGTACCCCACACATACAATTATCAGTAGAATCCCTCAGTCGAGCAGTGAATTTCAAACACACATTCAACCATAAAGATCAGGGAGGTTTTCCAATGCCTCGCAAAGAAGGGCACCTATTGGTAGATGGGTAAAACATTTTAAAAAGCAGACATTGAATATCCCTTTGAGCATGGTGAAGTTATTAATAACACTTTGGATGGTGTATCAATACACCCAGTCACTCCAAAGATACAGGCGTCCTTCCTAACTCAGTTGCCGGAGAGGAAGGAAACCGATCAGGGATTTCACCATGAGGCCATTAGTGACTTTAAAACAGTTACTAATGGCTGTGATAGGAGGAAACTGAAGATGGATCAACAACATTGTAGTTACTCCACAATACTGTCCTAAATGACAGAGCATCCTGTTTGCAATAAGGCACTAAAGTAAAATTGCAAAAAATGTGTCAAAGATAATTAACTTGTCCTGAATACAAAGCGTTATGTTTTGGGCAAATCCAACATAACACATCACTGAGTACCACTCTTCATATTTTCATGGTGGTGGCTGCATCATGTTATGGTTATGCTTGTCAACAGCAAGGACTAGGGAGTTTTTTTAGGAAAAAAATTAATGGAATAGAGCTAAGCACAGGCAAAATCCTAGAGGAAAACCTGGTTCAGTCTGCTTTCCACCAGACACTGGGAGACAAATTCACCTTTCAGCAGGTCAATAACCTAGTACAAAAGGCCAAATCTACACTGGAGTTGCTTACCAAGACGACATTGAATGTTCCTGAGTGGCCTAGTTACAGTTTTGACTTAAATCGGCTTGAAAATCTATGTCAAGACTTGAAAATGAATTTTTAAAAGAATTATATGCAAATATTGGACAATCCAGGTGTGCAAAGCTCTTAGAGACTTACCCAGAAAGACTCACAGCTGTAATTGCTGCCAAAGGGGATTCTAACAGGGGGGTGAATACTTCTCTAATCAAGATACATGAGTGTTTTATTTTTCATAATTTTTTTACAAATATTATAATTTTTCTTCAACTTTTACATTACATAGTATTCTGTGTAGATCGTTGACAAAAAAAAAGACAATTAAATCCATTTTAATCCCACTTTGTAACACAACAAAATGTGGAAAAAGTCAATGGGTGTGAATACTTTGTGAAGGCACTGTATACTTCCATTCATATTTTTAACTAGTACCGGCCTACCTTCAGACTAGTCTTGTGAGGCTTGTGGGCGTCCTAGAGCCAAAACAGGTTTTTCTAGGCCACATTCCACCGCCGATGCGGAAGCCCGACATCGGCGGACGCGGTGGATTGAGAAACAGCCCATGCAGAAAAATCTAGTTTAAACAGACGGATTTTGATGGTGATTTTTTATTATTATGCTAGTTCATTTTCCGCGGGGGTGCAGACATCGACTCTAGGCCCCGTGTAGCTCAGTTGGTAGAGCGTGGCGTTTGCAACGCCAGGGTTGTGGGTTCGATTCCCACGGGGGGGGGGCCAGTATGAAAAAAAATTATGCACTCACTAACTGTAAGTCGCTCTGGATAAGAGCGTCTGCTAAATGACTAAAACGTTAAAAAAAATAGTAAGGTGAGGACAGGAGATAAAGTAATAGATGTTTGTATCTCTGTGAAAAATAAATAAAGTATCTGATGAATAAATGTTGGAATTACGTAAATTTTAATATTTTCTATTTTTATTGCAGGGAAAAGTCCAGAGTTCACAGTAAGCCTCCATTTTAAAAAGGATTATTAGACATTCTTACAAATACATGGGACAAAAATACTGAACCAGTTATTGAAAGTGAAATGAGTTTGTGTCATTGGATGACATGTGTTTGGAAAGATGAGTTGTTGTTGAGTTGATATTATATGAGGAGTTGTTGTTGAGTTGATATTATATGAGGAGTTATTGTTGAGTTGATATTATATGAGGATTTGAGGTTGAGTTGATATTATATGAGGAGTTGAGTGAGTTGATATATATGAGGAGTTGATTGTTGAGTTGATATTATATGAGGAGTTGTTGTTGAGTTGATATTATATGAGGAGTTGTTGTTGAGTTGATATTATATGAGGAGTTGAGGTTGAGTTGATATTATATGAGGAGTTGAGGTTGAGTTGATGTTATATTTTTTACATTTACGTCATTTAGCAGACGCTCTTATCCAGAGCGACTTACAAATTGGTGCATTCATCTTATGATATTATTATTATTATTATTATTTTATTTTTGGGGGATGGGGTAAGGGGGGGTAGAAGGATTACTTTATCCTATTATCCTATCCCAGGTATTCCTTAAAGAGGTGGGGTTTCAACTGTCTCCGGAAGGTGGTGAGTGACTCCGCTGTCCTGGCGTTGTGAGGGAGCTTGTTCCACCATTGGGGTGCCAGAGCAGCGAACAGTTTTGACTGGGCTGAGCGGGAACTGTGCTTCCGCAGAGGTAGGGGGGCCAGCAGGCCAGAGGTGGATGAACGCAATGCCCTCGTTTGGGTGTAGGGACTGATCAGAGCCTGAAGGTACGGAGGTGCCGTTCCCCTCACAGCTCTGTAGGCAAGCACCATGGTCTTGTAGCAGATGCGAGCTTCAACTGGAAGCCAGTGGAGTGTGCGGAGGAGCGGGGTGACGTGAGAGAACTTGGGAAGGTTGAACACCAGACGGGCTGCGGCGTTCTGGATGAGTTGTAGGGGTTTAATGGCACAGGCAGGGAGCCCAGCCAACAGCGAGTTGCAGTAATCCAGGTTTCACAACCCCTCTTTCATAACACTGTAATCCCAAACAGTTGTACTAGCTCATAAGTAATAAGGTCATAACAGTCAAATGTCGTTATGCAGTTGACCAAACTATAAAGTGTTGAGCTCTGTTGAGATTTATGCCACTTTAATTGAAGAGGGCTCAATATTTTATAGGTAATTTGTGTGGAACGCTCAAAAAGTTTCGGTAGTGTCATGACGTTATCGACGTCATGACGTTCTGGTGGGTGGGTCATCTCTCCCTCAGCAAAGCTGAGTCAGCCATCTTGAATTTGCCTTGATGCGGGGATGTTTGGGCCGCCCGTGTGGATGTGGAACACAGTTTAATTTGTTTTAATTTGTTTGCAATGCGCACTTTTATGCTGCCCGCTTGAAACCACCACCACCTCCGTTTTTATCATTAGTCTTATTGCCCTCGTTTTCTTAAGCGCCATCTTATCATCACCTCTGATTTGGTAAGTAACTCTAATGTTGTTGTTTTTTTGTTTTTTTAAAATTGAATTTCGATAGTCTTAAATGTGGAACTGGGAATACATTTGTACAATGTGCACAGTGAATATTTGTTGTAAATAGTTTAAAAATCCAAGTAATTGTAACTTTAGAAGTTGTTAAATATGTGACAAATACGTTACGTTACTTCATCTTACAACGGTGTAACGTTATCAGCGGGTTTCCTGGACGAACTACATTTCCCATAATGCATGTTTGCCCGGGACATTGACGGTGGAGGAAGGTCCATGAGTTTTCGCTGTTCGCCGGTAATGCAAGTGCGTACTGTGAGTATACTTATTTCAATAAGTGTCTGCCTTACACAGTAAATATTTTACGTTATCGAGCTGTGTGTGCTAGCGTGAAACGAAACAATGCTAAACAACATAGTGTGAGTGTGTTATCATGACGCTAACCAGGCCTGTGTTTGTATTTCTTCCTAGGCTCAAGTGTGTGGTTGTGAGATCATCTCGAAATCCTTTTAACAGTTCAGGTAGGTTGTATTATGAAATAGTGTTACTAATTAATTGGTTTTATTTTATGTGTTTCCACAGTCATTCTTTTGCTATTTCTCTAAATGTTTTTATCTCAACTGTGGGGTCAACAGTTGATCACTTGAACCCTTTATTAATACTTTGTTAAATACAAAGAACAACAACAGAAATAGCAGATCTATAAGCACACAACTTTGATGCTTTGCTTGTTAATAACTAACTTCCTTATCTTTTAACATTTTCATTTTTACTATAATTAGTGTACAATGAATGTTTTTGATAGATTTGGAAACTTTTTATCTATATATTCACATTATTATTTAAAAAATGTTTTTGAACATTAACAAATCATCTTTGTGCGCATGTTGTGTACAGATATCGGACTACAAAGAGTGCTACAGAGAGCCAGCGTTTCACCATCAGACAGGTGCTAATAGGTGAGTTTTGTAAATTGTGTACTAATTAAAATAAAATAAAAAGATTTTGCCTTGAGTTATTCACAATGTTTAGATTTTTTTTGCAGCAGAACAGATTTAATCAAATTACTGATGTGTTAACTGGTTGGCATCATTTATTATTATTATTATTTTTTTAATCAACTTTTGAATAGCCAAAAGTGCAAAACAGGGCTGAAATGGTTTAGACTTTAATCGAAAATATTTAAATTGCAGGCTGAAGTTGGCCCAATGGAGTGGAAGTGCAAGTTGTGTTCTGCAACTTCAAATACCCGGGGACAATTATTTTGGCACTATACTGTACTGCATAGCCAATATTCAAGAGTGTCACCCCTGCCATGTCTCTATGACAGTTGCATTTGTACTTTTCCATCATTCGAAGCGATGAAAGCTCATCTGTCAAGATGTCATAATGATTCATGTAGAGTAGATGCAACTGAAGGAGCATGTGTTTTTTTTTACATGTCCTTTGTGTAACTTCAAGCAGCCCTTTTCTGAGGAAATTCTATTGGGTCATTTGAGAAGTCATTTACGAAGTCATGAGATGGTAGCATGCCCATTCAAGAATTGTAATTACAGAACAAATAGCTACTCAGCGTTTAATGCACACAAAAGTAGAAAACATGGTGGTGATTCAGACTTTGGTGAATGTGTTGTATTGGCAGACAATGATAGTACCCCAGTTGTAGTTGCAGCAGAAAGTCTTGGGGAACACGCTGAAAGTCACAGTGCAGGGTATGCGGACACATTTGATCTTGATGAGGTGAACGGTCAGTGTGACACAGACACTTTAAGAGCCCAGTTGAAGCATAACTTGGCATCGTTATTCCTAAAGATGCAATCTATTCTTCATGTATCTGACTTGGCATCTCAGGAGATAGTGGAACATTTGACTCAGATATTTTCCTTGTCCCAACCGATACTCAAACAAGATATTAGAGAGAGGTCTTACAGAGTCATGACATCACTGTCAGTGAAACACTTCTAAATGATGTCGTCAGTACTGTTATGGACAGTAATATTATTGTCAGTGCCACAGCTAAGGGGAAGCAGTTATCCTCAACCAAGAGAAGGAAAACCTTCATCGAAAATAATTACCCTGTGGTAAAGCCTGTACAGTATCTGCTACAGCCAGGACACACAGCAGTGCATGTTCCCATTCTGGAGATGATACAACAAATCTTCAATCATACAGATATTCTGGACAAAATTAAAGAAACAAAAGTGGCACAAAACAGTCATTATGTAAGCCACCAAGATGGCTTGTACTTCAAAGAGAACACATTCTTGTCTTCAGATGAGTTAACGATAACACTCATTTTGTACATTGATGATTTGGAAATAGCCAATCCACTTGGCACATCACGGAAAATACACAAAATCTGTTCAGTATACTGGACTCTTGCTGATCTTGCCAGTAAATACCGATCAGCCCTGCATGTAATTCAGCTTGCAGCTTTATGTAAAGTGGCTGACATACAGACATTTGGCTATGAAAAAGCACTTGGTCCTTTGTTGAGAGACCTCCGTACCCTTGAACAAGATGGGGTATTCATTGAGTCTATTGGTAAGGTAGTTCAAGGAACAGTCATGTGTGTGGTGTCTGACAATCTTGCAGCCCATGATTTGGCAGGCTTTTCAAAGTCTTTTAGAGCAGAATATTTTTGCAGATTCTGCACAGCGACACAAGCTAAACTTCAGACTCATGAAGTTGCAAGTGGCGAGTTCAGTCTTAGGACAAAAGACAGCCATAATAGTGATGTGCATGCTGTAATGCATGGGGGTAGTCAGAGTCAGAATGGTGTTCAGGCAGATTGTGTCCTGAGCCAGCATCTAGAGCATTTTCATGCGGTCACTGGCTTTCCACCTGATGCCCTCCACGATCTTTTTGAGGGCATTGTGCCCGTAGAGCTCGCCCTGTGTATCGGAGAGATGATCCGTTGCAAATACTTCACCCTTGAATATTTGAACGAGAGAATTCTATCGTTTCCATACCAGCACACAGACAAGCTTGACAAACCTCATAAAATACCACAGACCTTCGCTGTAAAGAAAAGCATTGGTGGTAACGGCCATGAAAATGCCACATTGTTTAGACTGCTCCCTTTGATTATTGGGACTTCAGTTCCTGAAGAGGATGGAGCATGGGACTGTGCTAATGGACTTAAAAGAGGTAGTAGAGTTATCGCTGTGCACAGAATTCACAGAGGAGTCCATCCAGTATTTACAGTCCAAGATACAGGATCATAGAGAGATGCTGAAAGAAGCCTTTCCAGATTTCAAACTCCGTCCTAAGCATCACTACATTGAGCACTATCCTGACCTTGGACGCCGTTTTGGGCCCCTTGTACACTTGTGGACAATGAGGTTTGAGGGTAAACACCGTTTTTTCAAGAGAGTTGTACACGACACACAAAACTTTAAAAAATGTGTTAAAAACACTTGCAGACAGGCATCAATACATGGTAGCATACCATCTCAGTGCCTCCGGATTCTTCAAACCTCACCAGCAGACATCAAATGTCTCTTCTGTACCGGTATCAATGCTTCCAAATGTTGCCAAGACATACATTGAACAAATAACAGCAAGCAATGTTATTTACAGCACATCAAAGGTCTGCATTGATGGAACTGATTATGATGTTGGAATTTTGTCCGTGGGACAAGAGGGAGGACTGCCTAATTACTGTAGAATAGAACAGGTTCTCCTGGTTAACAGTAGTGTTGTCTTTCTTTGCCAAGAGCAACCATCACACGACATTGAACACCTGAGATCTTACGAACTTTTCCCAAACAATCTGGCTGTTCACACCCCATCAGAGCTAAATGACAAAACACCTCTCTGCGCTTACAACATAGATGGAAGATTGCTCTTGACACCCAAACGTTTCATATTATTACACTGAAGATTAATATGTTACACTGTTTGCCTCTTCTACCTCAGATTTAATACATTGATTGTTAATAGATAAATATCACAACATTGACGTATTGCCAAGCCCAAGTTTTTGTACTGTACTTGTGGGAAACGACTGTTGAATTCATGCACTATACATGTTTAATGTTGTGTGACCTAATGCTTACCTTGATGTTGCCAGTTGAAGTACGGCACAGTAGAAACCAGTACTTTTATTTAAATGTTTTATTTTAAAAAAGTGAGTTGCAGCCTTCAAGGTACAGTAAGTGCCAAAACGTTTTAAATGGCTCCACATTCTAATAGTTGTCATTGCTGTTGAGGATGGATTATAATTAGAATCTTATTGAATTTTATCATGAAGCCTTTGTGAGTTTTTATCATAATGTTTACTGAATAATGTGATATGGAGACCCATTTTCATGGTGGTGGCTGCATCATGTTATGGTTATGCTTGTCAACAGCAAGGACTAGGGAGTTTTTTTAGGAAAAAATAAATGGAATAGAGCTAAGCACAGGCAAAATCCTAGAGGAAAACCTGGTTCAGTCTGCTTTCCACCAGACACTGGGAGACAAATTCACCTTTCAGCAGGTCAATAACCTAGTACAAAAGGCCAAATCTACACTGGAGTTGCTTACCAAGACGACATTGAATGTTCCTGAGTGGCCTAGTTACAGTTTTGACTTAAATCGGCTTGAAAATCTATGTCAAAACTTGAAAATGAATTTTTAAAAGAATTATATGCAAATATTGTACAATCCATGTGTGCAAAGCTCTTAGAGACTTACCCAGAAAGACTCACAGCTGTAATTGCTGCCAAAGGAGATTCTAACAGGGGGGTGAATACTTCTCTAATCAAGATACATGAGTGTTTTATTTTTCATAAATGTTTTACAAATGTTAGAATTTTTCTTTAACTTTTACATGACATAGTATTCTGTGTAGATCGTTGACAAAAAAAAAGACAATTAAATCCATTTTAATCCCACTTTGTAACACAACAAAATGTGGAAAAAGTCAATGGGTGTGAATATTTTTTAATTTTTTTAATTTTTTTTATTTCACCTTTATTTAACCAGGTAAACCAGTTGAGAACAAGTTCTCATTTACAACTGCGACCTGGCCAAGATAAGCAAAGCAGTGCGATAAAAACAACAACACAGAGTTACATATGGGGTAAAACAAAACAAAGTCAAAAAATACAACAGAAATACATATATATACAGTGTGTGCAAATTTAGCAAGTTATGGAGGTAAGGCAATAAAATAGGCTATAGTGCAAAATAATTACAATTAGTATTAACACTGGAATGATAGATGTGCAAGAGATGATGTGCAAATAGAGATACTGGGGTACAAATGAGCAAAATAAATAACAATATAGGGATGAGGTAGTTGGGCGGGCTAATTTCAGATGGGCTGTGTACAGGTGCAGTGATCGGTAAGGTGCTCTGACAACTGATGCTTAAAGTTAGTGAGGGAGATAAGTGTCTCCAGCTTCAGAGATTTTTGCAATTTGTTCCAGTCATTGGCATCAGAGAACTGGAAGGAATTGCGGCCAAAGGAGGTGTTGGCTTTGGGGATGACCAGTGAGATATACCCGCTGGAGCGCAGACTACGGGTGGGTGTTGCTATGGTGACCAATGAGCTAAGATAAGGCGGGGATTTGCCTAGCAGTGATTTATAGATGGCCTGGAGCCAGTGGGTTTGGCGACGAATATGTAGTGAGGACCAGCCAACAAGAGCGTACAGGTCACAGTGGTGGGTATTATATGGGGCTTTGGAGACAAAACGGATGGCACTGTGATAGACTACATCCAATTTGCTGAGTAGAGTGTTGGAGGCTATTTTGTAAATGACATCGCCGAAGTCAAGGATCGGTAGGATAGTCAGTTTTACGAGGGCATGTTTGGCAGCATGAGTGAAGGAGGCTTTGTTGCGAAATAGGAAACCGATTCTAGATTTAACTTTGGATTGGAGATTCTTAATGTGAGTCTGGAAGGAGAGTTTACAGTCTAACCAGACACCTAGATATTTGTAGTTGTCCACATACTCTAGGTCAGACCCGTCGAGTGTAGTGATTCTAGTCGGGTGGGCGGGTGCAAGCAGCGTTCGGTTGAAGAGCATGCATTTAGTTTTACTAGTGTTTAAGAGCAGTTGGAGGCTACTGAAGGAGTGTTGTATGGAATTGAAGCTCGTTTGGAGGTTTGTTAACACAGTGTCCAATGAAGGGCCAGATGTATACAAAATGGTGTCGTCTGCGTAGAGGTGGATCTGAGAGTCACCAGCAGCAAGAGCGACGTCATTGATATACACAGAGAAAAGAGTCGGCCCAAGAATTGAACCCTGTGGCACCCCCATAGAGACTGCCATAGGTCCAGACAACAGGCCCTCCGATTTGACACATTGAACTCTATCTGAGAAGTAGTTGGTGAACCAGGCGAGGCAGTCATTTGAGAAACCAAGGCTATTTAGTCTGCCAATAAGAATGCGGTGGTTGACAGAGTCGAAAGCCTTGGCCAGGTCAATGAAAACGGCTGCACAGTACTGTCTATTATCGATCGCGGTTATAATATCGTTTAGGACCTTGAGCGTGGCTGAAGTGCACCCATGACCAGCTCGGAAACCGGATTGCATAGCGGAGAAGGTACGGTGGGATTCGAAATGGTCGGTGATCTGTTTGTTGACTTGCCTTTCAAAAACTTTTGAAAGGCAGGGCAGGATGGATATGGGTCTGTAACAGTTTGGATCTAGAGTGTCACCCCCTTTGAAGAGGGGGATGACCGCGGCAGCTTTCCAATCTCTGGGGATCTCAGACGTTACGAAAGAGAGGTTGAACAGGCTAGTAATAGGGGTTGCGACAATTTCGGCGGCTAGTTTTAGAAAGAAAGGGTCCAGATTGTCTAGCCCAGATGATTTGTAGGGGTCCAGATTTTGCAGCTCTTTTAGAACATCAGCTGTCTGGATTTGTGTGAAGGAGAAGCGGGGGGGGCATGGGCAAGTTGCAGCAGAGGGTGCAGAGTTGGTGGCCGGGGTAGTGGTAGCCAGGTGGAAAGCATGGCCAGCCGTAGCAAAATGCTTGTTGAAATTCTCGATTATTGTAGATTTATCGGTGGTGATAGTGTTTCCTAGCCTCAGTGCAGTGGGCAGCTGGGAGGAAGTGCTCTTATTTTCCATGGACTTTACAGTGTCCCAAAACTTTTTGGAGTTAGTGCTACAGGATGCAAATTTCTGTTTGAAAAAGTTAGCCTTTGCTTTCCTAACTGCTTGTGTATATTGGTTCCTAACTTCCCTGAAAAGTTGCATATCGCGGGGGCTATTTGATGCTAATGCAGTACGCCACAGGATGTGGAGGCACTGTATACTTCCATTAATATTTTTAACTAGTACCGGCCTACCTTCAGACTAGTCTTGTGAGGCTTGTGGGCGTCCTAGAGCCAAAACAGGTTTTTTTTAGGCCACATTCCACCGCCGATGCGGAAGCCCGACATCGGCGGACGCGGTGGATTGAGAAACAGCCCATGCAGAAAAATCTAGCTTAAACAGACGGATTTTGATGGTGATTTTTTATTATTATGCTAGTTGATTTTCCGCGGGGGTGCAGACATCGACTCTAGGCCCCGTGTAGCTCAGTTGGTAGAGCGTGGCGTTTGCAACGCCAGGGTTGTGGGTTCGATTCCCACGGGGGGGGGCCAGTATGAAAAAAAATGTATGCACTCACTAACTGTAAGTCGCTCTGGATAAGAGCGTCTGCTAAATGACTAAAATGTAAAAAAATATGTAAGGTGAGGACAGGAGATAAAGTAATAGATGTTTGTATCTCTGTGAAAAATAAATAAAGTATCTGATGAATAAATGTTGGAATTACGTAAATTTTTATATTTTCTATTTTTATTGCAGGGAAAAGTCCAGAGTTCACAGTAAGCCTCCATTTAAAAAAGGATTATTAGACATTCTTACAAATATATGGGACAAAAATACTGAACCAGTTATTGAAAGTGAAATGAGTTTGTGTCATTGGATGACATGTGTTTGGAAAGATGAGTTGTTGTTGAGTTGATATTATATGAGGAGTTGTTGTTGAGTTGATATTATATGAGGAGTTATTGTTGAGTTGATATTATATGAGGAGTTATTGTTGAGTTGATATTATATGAGGATTTGAGGTTGAGTTGATATTATATGAGGAGTTGAGGTTGAGTTGATATTATATGAGGAGTTGAGGTTGAGTTGATATTATATGAGGAGTTGAGGTTGAGTTGATATTATATGAGGAGTTGTTGTTGAGTTGATATTATATGAGGAGTTGAGGTTGAGTTGATATTATATGAGGAGTTGAGGTTGAGTTGATGTTATATTTTTTACATTTACGTCATTTAGCAGACGCTCTTATCCAGAGCGACTTACAAATTGGTGCATTCATCTTATGATATTATTATTATTATTATTATTTAATTTTTTGGGGGATGTGGTAAGGGGGGGTAGAAGGATTACTTTATCCTATTATCCTATCCCAGGTATTCCTTAAAGAGGTGGGGTTTCAAGTGTCTCCGGAAGGTGGTGAGTGACTCCGCTGTCCTGGCATCGTGAGGGAGCTTGTTCCACCATTGGGGTGCCAGAGCAGCGAACAGTTTTGACTGGGCTGAGCGGGAACTGTGCTTCCGCAGAGGTAGGGGGGCCAGCAGGCCAGAGGTGGATGAACGCAATGCCCTCGTTTGGGTGTAGGGACTGATCAGAGCCTGAAGGTACGGAGGTGCCGTTCCCCTCACAGCTCTGTAGGCAAGCACCATGGTCTTGTAGCAGATGCGAGCTTCAACTGGAAGCCAGTGGAGTGTGCGGAGGAGCGGGGTGACGTGAGAGAACTTGGGAAGGTGTCACGTCCAGGTCCGCTGGGTTCATTTATGGCCGGATCGTTCTGTCTCCCATGGCAGGCCACCAACTCTAAGGAGGGCCATTCTGGCCCGATGCCAGGTCCGGTGGCAATGACGAATGTGGGCCTGGACAGAGGGAACCGAGAGATCTTTCTCCTGAGAAGGAAACAAGGGGGGTTGGTAGCCGTATAGGCACTGGAAAGGAGACATCCCAGTGGCAGAAGTAGGGAGAGTATTGTGAGCATACTCAACCCAAGGCAACTGAGAGGCCCAAGAGGTGGGGTTGGAGGAAACAAGGCAGCGCAGCGTGGATTCCATCTTCTGGTTGGCTCTCTCCGCCTGTCCATTAGATTGGGGGTGAAATCCAGATGTGAGACTGACTGTAGCTCCAATGGCCAAACAGAAGGATTTCCAGACAGCAGAGGTGAACTGAGGGCCACGGTCGGAAACTATGTCACTGGGCAATCCGTGGACCCTGAAAACCTCCCTAACCAGGATCTTGGACGTCTCAGAGGCAGAGGGAAGCTTGGAGATGGGCACAAAGTGGGCGAACTTGCTGAATCGGTCCACAATAGTCAGAATGACCGTGTTCCCCTCAGAAGAGGGCAACCCAGTGACAAAGTCCAGGGCCAGATGCGACCATGGTCGCCGGGGGGATCGGTAGGGGGTGAAGAAGTCCAGAGCTGGGCCGATTGGCACTCTTGTTCTGCGCTCAAACTGGACAGGCAGCAACAAACCTCCAAGTATCTTCTCCCATGGCAGGCCACCAAAATCGTCTGCGTAGAAGCGCCATCGTCCGAGCCCACGCCAGGGTGACAAGCCATCTTGCTGGCGTGGGACCATTGGAGGACAGCCGAACGAACCGACTCAGGCACAAACAAACCGACCGGGTGGAACCGTTACCGGGGGCCGGGCTGCGTCTGAAGGGCCGCCATAACCTCCTCCTCAATCCTCCACATAACGGCTCCCACGACAAGGTTACGGGGAAGAATCGTCTCAGTCTTGGACCCACTCTCCTCCGTCTTGGAGAACATCCGGGACAAGGCGTCCGCCTTGCCGTTCTAGACCCCGGTCGGAACGTCAAGGAAAAATTAAAGCGTTCCAAAAAACAACGAACCACCTGCCTGACCGGGAGTTGAGACGTTTAGCCGATTGCACGTAAGCAAGATTCTTGTGGTCAGTCCAGACAACAAATGGTTGCTCCGCCCCCTCCAACCAATGGCGCCACTCCTCCAAGGCAAGTTTCACCGCGAGAAGCTCCCGGTTACCCACATCGTAGTTCCTCTCCGTAGACGAAAGACGACGAGAGTAGTAGGCGCAGGGATGGAGTTTACCGTCAGTGGGAGCATCGCTGGGACCAGGATGGCGCCAACCCCCACATCAGACGATCCACTTCAACGACAAACTGACGGGCAGTGTCAGGTTGAGAGAGAATCGGCGCGTTGGTGAATCGCCTCTTCAAATCCAGAAATGCTCGGTCGCCTCAGGATTCCAACGAAGGTTCTGGTACTAGAAGTCAGGGCAGTTATAGGAGCGGCCCACACGGCTGTAATCACGGATAAATCTCCGATAGAAATTCGCAAACCCCAGAAACCTCTGGAGCGGCAATCTCGTACGGGGCTGGGCCCAATCCAGAAACCGCCCTAACCTTCTCTTGGTCCATCCTAATCTCTCCCCTGGAGATGATTGTACCCGAGGAAGGATGTAGTGTGGGCGTGAAATTCACACTTCTCGGCCTTCACAAACAGGCGATTCTCCAGCAATCGCTGCAGAACCTGCTTGACATGCTGGACGTGGCTGGAAGGCTCCTTCGAGAGATAAAGAATGTCATCCAGGTAAACGAACACAAAAAGACCGATTCCATATCTCTCAGGACGTCATTCACCATTACTCTGGAACACTGCTGGGGCATTGGTCAGTCAAACGGCCATCACCTGATACTCGAAATGGACCCATCGGTTTGTATTGAAACCAGTCAACCACTCGTTCCCCCTCTCTGATCCGGACCAGATGATACGCATTGCGTAGGTCCAGCTTGGTGAACACAGTTAGCACCCTGTAAGGAGTCGAAAGCAGAGCTCATCAAGGGCAGGGGATACTTGTTATTGACTGTGATATCATTCAACCCCCGATAATCAATACAAGGTCGAAGAGAGCCATCCTTTTTACTCACAAAGAAGAATCCTGCCCCCAGGGGTGATGACGAGGGACGAATGAGACCAGCAGCTAGGGACTCCTTTATGTAGGTCTCCAAAGCCTCACGTTCAGGTCGGGAGATGCTGTATAACCGTCCCTTGGGATAGACAGCTCCAGGGGAACAGGTTTATGGCACAATCATATGGTCGGTGGGGAGGGGAGTGACAGAGCCCTCTGCTTACTGAACACTTTCCCCAAATCGTGATATGTCTCGGGAACCAGGGACAAATCTGGGGGGTTAGCCTCAATCACCTGACTGGGAACAGAATGGGAACAGGCAGTCTTGAGGCAGTTAGCATGACAATCAATGCTCCAACTAGTTACCTTGCCAGTCACCCAATCGAACGTGGGATTGTGTTCTTTCAGCCAGGGGTATCCAAGGACCAGAGGAAACATGGGAAGAAGGCAGAATGAAGAATGAGATAACCTCAGAATGATTCCCTGACAACAGCATCTTAACCGGTTCAGTCCTCATCGTGATACGTGCCAGACTACTGCCGTTCAGAGTGGTAGCTTCAATGGCTTCCGGTAATCGCTCCTTGGAAAGCCCCAGCTGTTCCACCACGTCGGCATCAATAAAGCTTCCATCGGCACCTGAATCGACGAAAGCGTTAATCGCTAAACTCTGATTCCTGTTCATGAGGGTAGCCGGGAAACGGGGTCTGACAGGGGTATTGAGAGGTTGAAAACTGGCTCGCTAAAAGTCCTCCCAACTTTAGCGAGCCGAGCAGTTTGACGGCCGCTGGGAACAAGTGGAGATGTAATGTCCCGAACTACCACAGTAGAGGCAGCGGTTGGTCTTACGTCTATGTTGGCGCTCCTCCTTGATTAACCCGTGCCACCCCACTTGCATGGGTTCAGAATCTGGAGGCAGGACCTCTCCACTAATCCCGTGTGGTGGACAATGATCTACGCATTCTGGTCCACCTCCTGACCCGACTGGAAACTGAGAAGCTGATTGATTGGACGGGCCCCATTGCTTCTCCCTCCTTCTCTCTCGAACTCTGTTATCCACCCGAATAGACAAAGCTACCAAACTGTCCAGGTCACTAGGCTCCGGATAGGAGATCAACTCATCCTTGAGTTGCTCCGACAGCCCCTGGTAAAAGGTCGCTTGCAGTGACTCCTCATTCCACCCACTCTCCTCAGCCAATGTCCTGAATTCGATTACGAAGTCGGCAACGCTGCGAGTTCCTTGGCGAAGAGAAAACAGGCGCTTAGCTGCGTCCTTACCTCGGACTGGATGGTCAAACAGCTTCCTCATCTCTGCCGTGAACTGCTGGTATGACGCCATGCAGGTGTCCTGTCGTTCCCATACGGCTGAAGCCCACTCCAGGGCTCTACCACGCATCAATTCAATAACAAAGGCTATCCTAGCCTTGTCTGAGGCGTAAGAGTGGGGCTGTAGATCGAACACTAATCCACACTGCATAAGAAAGGAACGGCATCTTCCCAAATCCCCTTCATACTTCTCAGGCGTCGGAACCTTGGGCTCACGGAAGGGCACAGCTCCAGAAGCGGCAGGCGAGAGAGGTGAAACCGGTGGTGGATTCTCCACCGGCAAACTGAGCTGAGCCTGGATCTTCGTCAGACTGGTAGAAAAGTTCAGAACCGATAACGCTATCTCCTGTAGCGCCGTGCTGTGTTGTCCCAACATCATCTCCTGATGGGTAATGGCATGGCGAACAGAGTCCAGGTCCGCTGGGTTCATTTATGGCCGGATCGTTCTGTCACGGTTCTCTAAGACCGAACCCAGAAGCAGACCAGGACAAGGTGAGTTGAACGAATGTGAGTGTTTATTTACAGATAAAAAGATGCAAAATAGTCCAGGAGACGGAGCGGGTGGCGGAGATGAGTAGGTGGTGGTGAAGTGGCAGATGAACTGATGGCACGGCAGGGGTTGGGTGAAGGTTCCGGGAGAATGACTGTAGACAGAAAAAACGGAGGTAAGTACAAGGCAGGTCAACAAGGTGCAAAAAAACAACAAAACTAACGCTAGTACTCAGAGGCTGATACGCTGGCAAACATACTGTTTATGGCTAACGATCCGGCAGGGAATGGATGTCAGGTCAGAGCTTATGAAGGGGTGATGATCAGGACCAGGTGTGCCGAAGCTGATGAGAAGCAGGTGCGGGTAATCGAGAGATCACCCGCCTAGCAACGTCGCCCAGCAACCGGACAGGCACCTTCGGGAAACAGGAGATTCAGAGCAGAAAAACGGCAACATAGGCAGGAACAGACTCAGGACGCAGGGTTCATGACAGAAGGTTGAACACCAGACGGGCTGCAGCGTTCTGGATGAGTTGTAGGGGTTTAATGGCACAGGCAGGGAGCCCAGCCAACAGCGAGTTGCAGTAATCCAGGTTTCACAACCCCTCTTTCATAAGCTATTCTGATTTCTCTGACTAGACTTCCTCATTCCCCACAACAGTTATATTCTTACCCCATGATTGAAAGCGCAACCGTTACTCTTTAGCAATGGTACCTAACCTGTTTACCCACTATCTGGAAACAACAGTCTAAGCCTATAATGAAGAACATTTGCTTCATCTCATCATGCAATATTGGTTAACTAGTACATCATAATTAAAACAAGAACATTCCACAATTCTATTTAAGGGTGGAACATTTAGTCATTACTTTTAACCTGTATATATTTAATTTCTCATTATGGGGTATTGTGTGTAGATTGATGAGGAAAAACAACAATTTCATAAATGTTAGAATAAGGCTGTAACGTAACAAAATGTGGAAAAAGTCAAGGGGTCGGAATACTTTCCAAATGCACTGTATATATATATATATATATACAGTAACAGTCAAAAGTTTGGACACACCTACTCATTCAAGGGTTTTTCTTTATTTTGACTATTTTCTACATTGTAAAATAATAGTGAAGACATCAAAACTATGAAATAACACATATGGAATCATGTAGTAACCAAAAAAGTGTTAAACAAATCAAAATATATTTTATATTTTAGATTCTTCAAAGTAGCCACCCTTTGCCTTGATGACAGCTTTGCACACGCTTGGCATTCTCTCAACCAGCTTCACCTGGAATGCTTTTCCAACAGTCTTGAAGGAGTTCCCACATATGCTGAGCACTTGTTGGCTGCTTTTCCTTCGCTCTGCGGTCCAACTCATCCCAAACCATCTCAATTGTGTTGAGTTCAGGTGATTGTGGAGGCCAGGTCATCTGATGCAGCACTCTATCACTCTCCTTCTTGGTCAAATAACCCTTACACAGCCTGGAGGTGTGTTGGGTCATAGTCCTGTTGAAAAAACAAATGATAGCCCCACTAAGCCCAAACCAGATGGGATGGCGTATCGCTGCAGAATGCTGTGGTAGCCATGCTGGTTAAGTGTGCCTTGAATTCTAAATAAATCACTGACAGTGTCACCAGCAAAGCACCCCTACACCATCACACCTCCTCCTCCATGCTTCACGGTGGGAACCACACATGCGGAGATCATCTGTTCACCTACTCTGCGTCTCACAAAGACACGGCGGTTGGTAGAAAAAAATCTCAAATTTGGACTCATCAGACCAAAGGACAGATTTCCATCAGTCTAATGTCCATTGCTCGTGTTTCTTGGCCCAAGCAAGTCTCTTCTTCTTATTGGTGTCCAGTCTCCTCTGAACAGTTGATGTTGAGATGTGTCTGTTCCCTGAACTCTGTGAAGCGTTTATTTGGGCTGCAATCTGAGGCTGGTAACTCTAATGAAATTATCCTCTGCAGCAGAGGTAACTCTGGGTCTTCCTTTCCTGTGGCGGTCCTCATGAGAGCCAGTTTCATCATAGTGCTTGATGGTTTTTGCGACTGCACTTGAAGAAACTTTCAAAGTTCTTGTCATTTTCCGGATTGACTGACCTTCATGTTTTAAAGTAATGATGGACTGTCGTTTCTCTTTGCTTATTTGAGCTGTTCTTACCATAATATAGTTACAATACGTAACCTTTTGGGCGATCCGACCAAATTCACATAGAAATGTGAGTTATAGATCTGTCATTCTCATTGAAAGCAGGTGTAAGAAGCGGTAGATCTGTTCTATGTGCGCTATTTCTATGCTTCCTGTTCTTAAGTTTAGTTTTTGCGTCTTTTACTTTCGGTTTTGTACACCAGCTTCAAACAGCTGAAAATACAATATGTTTGGTTATGGAAAATATATAATCACAGCGCTACAATGATTCTCTACACAATGACTGCTTGTTTTGTCACATAAACTGAAATTAGGCTAACTATTAGAATTTTAGAAACCAGGAAATTAGTGGAGCGATTTCTGCATATTGCTCCTTTAAGTTGAAAGAAGCAACCTATTGTGAAAAAGGCCCCTGTTGACTGACAATGTTGTAGGCCTCATGGACTTTCATTAATGTGCGATATTCCACCTAGTCTCGCTGGAACCCTGGGAGTCCGAGGCTACGTTTTAGTTTTTTCTTTCTTTCTTTCTTTCTTTTCTTCTTCTTTCTAGTTTTCTTTCTCTTCTAATAGTATTCTTGTGTTGTGTACACCGGCATGAACAACTGACCAAATAAGTTCCTTTCCATGTTATTTGTTGTCACTGTAACGGCATTCAATCACAATTGAGTTACTGTATATGACCTTTTATAGAAGTTGCTGCTAATTAGCCTGCGTTTTGCTACGTCACGCTAAGCTAGTTAAGTTTATTAGCCTACATTTGGTACCTGAGTTAAATTATGTTCACAACTGAATCAAGTCTAAATCCTGCTGAAAAAAAAAACAGTATATACTAGAATGGTCTGGAGACCAGCCTCTGTTGTGTTTTGGACACATAAGCCTATGCTATCACCCACAAAACCAGCATCATCTGCCAGGGTTAGAAAAATGAATGAATGAGACTACCTAAACCATCTAAACTGGAACAACCATTTCAGTAGCGGGTGCAATAAATCCAACAGATTGGATTAGTTTAGAAAAATGTATGCTATTTATCTTTGTGTAGCATGAAAGGTGAAATAAATACAATTGTGTAAATGTCTGGTAGTTATCTCTCTATTTTATTAAAGCCCTGGATAGCCCGACAGACACTATAAACAGGGCCCCTTGTGGTACCACAATTGCTTCGCAAGCACGTTCAGGATTTATTTAGGAATAAACTAGACATCCTAAATAGTGTTGTGTTTGCATTGGCTCATATGGGCTTTGTAGCACTAACTCAGCCAGCCAGAAGTGCCTGTGGGTGAGGATGGGGGAGAGGTGACTGATCAATTGTCATCCAGGAGAGAGGTTTTATCTGAGCAGGGGTTGAAAATCATCAGTAAAATAGAAGAAAAAAAATGATTTATTAAAAAAGCTCTAAAAATGCCATAAATCCAGCTCGGGTCTACACAATAGGTACAGGGTAACGTCCATGAATTTGTGGTAGCGTTAGCCAGCCCTAAGCCAGATAACATTATCATAACAACAACATGTTATGGGGCAGAGAGAAAAAGTTGCAGTTTTATAGCTAATCTCACGCTATTTTGCCATGAGGCTGAGAGAAATGTTGCTGTTTTAGAGCTAATTTCCTGCTATTCTAACACATTTTGCCATGAGGCTGAGAGACAACTTTGCAGTTTTAAAGCTAATTTCCTGTATATAATAAATACATAATTTTCATGGTTTATGATGTGTTTGTTACAGGTCCCAGGATTGAGACCAGGAAGCCAGCCCGAAGCCAGATAACATTATCATAACAATCAAACCTGAGGGATCTGGAGAAGGTCTGTATGGAGGAGTGGGCCAAAATCCCCGCTGCAGTGTGTGCAAACCTGGTCAAGACGTACAGGAAACGTATGATCTCTGTAATGGCAAACAAAGGTTTCTGTACCAAATATTAAGTTCTGCTTTTCTGATGTATCAAATACTTATGTCATGAAATAAAATGCAAATTAATTACTGAAAAATCATACAATGTGATTTTCTGAATTTTTGTTTTAGATTCCGTCTCTCACAGTTGAAGTGTACCTGTGATAAAAATTACAGACCTCTACATGGTTTGTAAGTAGGAAAACCTGCAAAATCGGCAGTGTATCAAATACTTGTTCTCCCCACTGTAAATGTTACCCAATGCTACACAATCGTTGCTCAAAATGTTGTTTGGCTAATACTTGGGGCCTCCCCCCCCAAAAAAATGGGCCGGGGTGTTTGAAATGCCAGGGTCGATTTCTGATCCCAGACTGCCCCTTGCTACAATCATAAAGGAATACAGCAAGCCTTTTTCAATGAGTCTGTAGTACTTTTATCAGCCACAGGAGGTCACCTTAGATCTGATTCTTAGCATGACACTGTACTTAGCATCGACGGGGCTGTAGTGGAACAGGTTGAGAGCTTCAAGTTCCTTGGTGTCCACATCACCAACGAACTATCATGGTCCAAACACACCAAGACAGTCGTGAAGAGGGCACGACAAAGCCTATTCCCCCTCAGGAGACTGAAAAGATTTGGCATGGGTCCTCAGATCCTCAAAAAATTCTACAGCTGCACCATCGAGAGCATCCTGACTGGTTGCAACACCGCCTGGCCTCCGACCGCAAGGCACTACAGAGGGTAGTGCGTACGGCCCAGTACATCACTGGGGCCAAGCTTCCTGCCATCCAGGACCTCTATACCAGGCGGTGTCAGAGGAAAGCCCTCAAAATTGTCAAAGACTCCAGCCACCCTAGTCATAGACTGTTTTCTCTGCTACCGCACGGCAAGCGGTACCGGAGTGCCAAGTCTAGGTCCAAAAGACTTCTCAACAGCTTCTACCCCCAAGCCATAAGACTCCTGAACAGCTAATCATGGCTACCCGGACTATTTGCACTGCCCCCCCCCCCCCACCCCATCCTTTTACGCTGCTGCTACTCTGTTAATTATTTATGCATAGTCACTTTAACTCTGCCCACATGTACATATTACTTCAACTACCTCAACTAGCCGGTGCCCCCGCACATTGACTCTGCACCGGTACCCCCCTGTATATATAGCCTCCCAACTGTTATTTTATTTTACTTCTGATATTTTTTTCTCAACACTTTTTTTGTTGTTGTTTTATTTTTACTTTTTTGTTAAAAATAAATGCACTGTTGGTTAAGGGCTGTAAGTAAGCATTTCACTGTAATGTCTGCACCTGTTGTATTCGGCGCAGGTGGCCAATAAAATTTGATTTGATTTGATTTGATTTACTACCACAGATGATTAGGGGAACTGCATGACTGTATTTTAGGTCATTTCTTTAGCTCCTAATAGTTGCTCCTACTTATGGACAGATCTAGTATCAGCTTACTTAGTTAGGGGTTAAATGCAACTGACCTTTATTGTAGGCTACAGATGCGCATTGAGCGTGGGAAATGCGCTCTACAAATTACATATAATATTATTATTATTTTATTACATCATGGCTAACTATCCAGTCACGGTAATGTTGTAATTTCTTTCTTTAAAAAAAAAAAAAAAAAGGAAACGGAAATGACTAATGATACGGGAACCTACAAAATACTTAATGTTACCTACAATGTTGATGTCACATGTCTTACTCATGGAGAAATACAAACCAGCAACAGATGCCAACACTTGCAATATGGAAGATGATGAGTCACTTCTCTTTCACGTTTATCTCTTGCCCTTTGGAAAAATACAGAATTCTCAAATTCTATATAGGAAATATTCCATAGGAAATGTATTGCCCTAATAAAATAGCATACATGTTTAAACTTTTCTAACGTGTAAAACATAGGCATGAATGTAAACAAGCAAGCACGTATCCTCACTCCCCAGTCATCATAGCTCTCCACTTTCTCCACTCTCCATTTTAAAAACTACACAAGCAAACGCTCTGACGCAGTGAGACGGTGGACTTACCATAACAAGCGGAGAAAGGTTGGGCAACTTGATTCTTCTAGACTCTTTACTGTAACCAGCCAGTGTTCTTCCATGACGTCCAGGCAACCCTCCAGGAATATGGATGGCCTAACCTAGCCCACGGGGCGCGGCGTCACCATGGTAAAGAAAATCTTGGTCTATAAAGGAGACATTCTGGTTTATCTCCAAACATTATACATTTTTAGGTGGAAGAACGGAGCTGGTAGAGAACATTATACCATAAATGAACAATGGCGCCGACGAATGAGAGACATATGAACGGTATGTGGACTGCTATTTCACTTATTCCTGCATTATTACATGTTCATTAGGCTAATGCATGAGCATTTAATGGTATTGCAAATATATATTGACTATCATTAGTTATATCTTGAATTTAAAGATGTGCACATTTCGACAGTGTTTTGCTGGAGAATAGAAGTTGTCACAATGCCTTTAGAATGAATTTACGTCAGTGTACTATAATGTCACCCAGATCCCTCTATCTGGTCGGGTCAGGTGTTACCTGTTCACGCGTTGCTCAGCGCCCAGTTCTCCGGAAGATGGGCAGTGGGGAAAGCCGGAAGATGGGCAAGGTGTCTCTCTGCGGAGGTATTGAATATAATAGACCTTTGCAAAATAAGTAGATACAATTTACACTTAATTGTTTGAAATGCGTAAAAAAAAATATATATATATATATATATATCAGTAGCCTAACTTGCTATGTTGGGGAAAGAAAGAAAGACAGATAAAGAAAGACCCGGTCTGTCACAGAACTCATAGTAAGATAGTCGGAACCAACTGTGCGCAGGAGCTGCAAGGTGCGCCACTAGCGCAGTAACTAGCTGTCTCACGCAGGCATGGTTCCATGATGCAGGTCACTGGACAGCGTCTGTAGTCTCTGACCTAACAGCCGATATGTTGAACGATTGTATCAATTTCAATGTTAGAATGTTTTATTGCGTATAGACTAAATATCAGCTGAAACAAAACATGCCACCTATTTGGATTCATTGCGTTATTCTGAACTGTAAATGCTAACAAAATGGCTGATATAATAGACTACTAAAGTTTAGGATTGATGAAATCCTCTACATGATGAAAATGCCCCAATAAAATTGCCTACATGCAGTAGGTTATAATTAGTATCAGGTAGATGACAGTTATCCTGTCTGTCATTATTGTCTGGGCGTGGCCCGAATGGCACCTTATTCACCATATAGTGCACTACTTTAGACCAGGTCCATTTGAATTGCAGCCCCAGTCAGCGGTCAGTCAAGAAAGAGCGGTTGACATTCTTTAACACCCTTAGCCAACCCGAGACGCCAATAAATAAGGGTAAGCTTACAGAATGCGTCACAGCTGAAATAAGGTTTGAGTTACAGGTTGCTTCCCAAATGGCACCACATTCCCTATGTAGTGCACTAATGACCAGAGCCCATGTTCAAAAGTAGTGCACAAGAATAGGGTGCCATTTGGGACGTAGCTACAGTAGCAGTGTTACAGCTGTATTAGAGGGCTATCTACAGTAGCAGTGTTACAGCTGTATTAGAGGGCTATCTACAGTAGCAGTGTTACAGCTGTATTAGAGGGCTATCTAAAGTGGTAGTGTTAGAGCTGTATTAGAGGGCTATCTACAGTAGCAGTGGTACAGCTGTATTAGAGGGCTATCTACAGTAGCAGGGTTACAGCTGTATTAGAGGGCTATCTACAGTAGCAGTGTTACAGCTGTATTAGAGGGCTATCTACAGTAGCAGTGTTACAGCTGTATTAGAGGGCTATCTAAAGTGGTAGGTTTAGAGCTGTATTAGAGGGCTATCTACAGTGAGCAGTGGTAGCAGCTTATTAGAGTGCTATCTACAGTAGCAGGGGTTTACAGCTGTATTAGAGGGCTATCCTACAGTAGCAGTGTTACAGCTGTATTAGAGGGCTATCTACAAGTCAGTGTTACAGCTGTATTAGAGGCTATCTACAGTAGGCAGTGTTACAGCTGTATTAGAGGGCTATCTACAGTACAGTGTTACGCTGTATTAGAGTGCTATCTACAGTGGCAGTGTTACAGCTGTATTAGAGGGCTATCTACGTATCAGTGTTACAGCTGTATTAGAGGGCTATCTACAGTGGCAGTGTTACAGCTGTATTAGAGGGCTATCTACAGTATCAGTGTTACAGCTGTATTAGAGGGCTATCTACAGTGGCAGTGTTACAGCTGTATTAGAGGGCTATCTACAGTGGCAGTGTTACAGCTGTATTAGAGGGCTATCTACAGTGGCAGTGTTACAGCTGTATTAGAGGGCTATCTACAGTGGCAGTGTTACAGCTGTATTAGAGGGCTATCTACAGTGGTAGTGTTACAGCTGTATTAGAGGGCTATCTACAGTGGTAGTGTTACAGCTGTATTAGAGGCTATCTACAGTATCAGTGTTACAGCTGTATTAGAGGGCTATCTACAGTAGCAGTGTTACAGCTGTATTAGAGGGCTATCTACAGTAGCAGTGTTACAGCTGTATTAGAGGGCTATCTACACTATCAGTGTTAGAGCTGTATTAGAGGGCTATCTACAGTGGCAGTGTTACAGCTGTATTAGAGGGCTATCTACAGTAGCAGTGGTACGCTGTATAGAGGGCTATCTACAGTAGCAGTGTTACAGCTGTATTAGAGGGCTATCTACAGTAGCAGTGTTACAGCTGTATTAGAGGGCTATCTACAGTAGCAGTGTTACAGCTGTATTAGAGGGCTATCTACACTATCAGTGTTACAGCTGTATTAGAGGGCTATCTACAGTAGCAGTGTTACAGCTGTATTAGAGGGCTATCTACAGTGGTAGTGTTACAGCTGTATTAGAGGGCTATCTACAGTAGCAGTGTTACAGCTGTATTAGAGGGCTATCTACAGTAGCAGTGTTACAGCTGTATTAGAGGGCTATCTACAGTAGCAGTGTTACAGCTGTATTAGAGGGCTATCTACAGTGGCAGTGTTACAGCTGTATAGAGGGCTAGCTACAGTAGCAGTGTTACATCTGTATTAGAGGGCTTCTACAGTAGCAGTTTACGCTGTATTAGAGGGCTATCTACAGTAGCAGTGTTACAGCTGTATTAGAGGGCTATCTACAGTAGCAGTGTTACAGCTGTATTAGAGGGCTATCTACAGTAACAGTGTTACAGCTGTATTAGAGGGCTATCTACAGTAACAGTGTTACAGCTGTATTAGAGGTGGCAGTCTGACTAAAAGCGTCTGCTAAATGGCATATTATTATTATTATTATTATTATTATTATTATTATTATTATTATTATTATGATACGAGTCTGACACTGATGACATCTTGGCTATATAAGAAGTGTGATGTAAGCACATCGTCATGTATGATCAGAGACTCAACTGAGAGGGAAAAGTACTATCTTCTATGAGGAAGAGAGGTTTACAGGAAACATTACGGACACTTGTTTAGTCCTAAACCTGTGTGTACTCCTATTTCCCTGTCTCGATTGGCATGACAACAACCATAGGTGTTGGCAAGACGTCACAAAAGTTATCTGGATCTTCAACCAGGCTAATATGGGACCAGATCTGGAACCAGGTTAATATGGGAGTAGATCTGGAACCAAGCTAATATGGGACCAGATCTGGAACCAGTCTAATATGGGACCAGATCTGGAACCAGTCTAATATGGGACCAGATCTGGAACCTGGCTAATATGGGACCAGATCTGGAACCAGTCTAATATGGGACCAGATCTGGAACCAGGCTAATATGGGACCAGATCTGGAACCAGGCTAATATGGGACCAGATCTGGAACCAGGCTAATATGGGATTAGATCTGGAACCAGGCTAATATGGGACCAGATCTGGAACCAAGCTAATATGGGACCAGATCTGGAACCAGTCTAATATGGGACCAGATCTGGAACCAGTCTAATATGGGAGTAGATCTGGAACCAGTCTAATATGGGACCAGATCTGGAACCAGGCTAATATGGGACCAGATCTGGAACCAGTCTAATATGGGACCAGATCTGGAACCAGGCCAATTTGGGACCAGATCTGGAACCAGGCTACTATGGGACCAGATCTGGAACCAGGCTAATATGGGACCAGATCTGGAACCAGGTTAATTTGGGACCAGATCTGGAACCAGGCTAATTTAGGACCAGATCTGGAATCAGCCATCTAACCTGTTGATATCTATCACTTTCTCTGACCCAGAGGCCCCTTTAGTCTACAATGAAGTGCATTCAAGAAGAACTCTTGACAAAGTATTGACTGACACCAAAATGGTACGCAGCATCTGTAACATTCACGTTCTGCTACCATTTCTGTCCAGTCATCTACACATTCGTTCGATAAATCCAACGTATGCGCCACACAGAACGTACCGCAACTGCCTCTGCAACGCAATGCTGCAAGACAAACGCTGCGTTCCAAAACGCAACGACGTTATCGGTGTGATCGAGGCGTTAGCCTACCTGAACTTTCGCTATCAGTTGTGAAAGAACATGGAATTATTCATGTACCTGTTCAAATGTGTTCAACGTCTTACTGTGCATTTTTTTAAAAACAGCTCTTGACAAACTGTCTGTCAACTGTTCTTGACAATGTATTGACGCCACCAGAGACCAGCAGAACTGTATTATCTGCCATTTTCTCTGACCCAGAAAGCCCTAGTCAGCTGTAGTCAGGCTATGACTCTACCGTATGTACCTGTTCAAGTGTGTTGTCCAATCAAGTGCTTTTTTATCACCAGCTGTTGACAATGTATTGACACTACCGTGAACTGTTGAACCACCAGAGACCTCTAGTAAGGCCCCAGCAGGAGAGACCACCAGAACCATTTATGAACTGAGCTGTAAACTCTATCTGACCCTCTATCGGACCCCCAGAGACCTCTGGTATTGACATTACTGTCTGTTCTCTTCTACCCCCCAGAGACCTCTGGTATTGACATTACTGTCTGTTCTCTCCTACCCCCAGAGACCTCTGGTATTGACATTACTGTCTGTGCTCTCCTACCCCCAGAGACCTCTGGTATTGACATTACTGTCTGTTCTCTCCTACCCCCAGAGACCTCTGGTATTGACATTACTGTCTGTTCTCTTCTACCCCCCAGAGACCTCTGGTATTGACATTACTGTCTGTTCTCTCCTACCCCCCAGAGACCTCTGGTATTGACATTACTGTCTGTTCTCTCCTACCCCCAGAGACCTCTGGTATTGACATTACTGTCTGTTCTCTCATACCCCCAGAGACCTCTGGTATTGACATTACTGTCTGTTCTCTCCTACCCCCAGAGACCTCTAGTAAGGCCCCAGCGAGCCCTGCGGAGCCCAAGGGGAAGCGCCCCCCAGTGCTTGTGGATGGGGTGACTCTGAACGGCCCCACGCTGGACATCCGGGAAGCAGAGAGCTTCCTCAGAGACGCCATGCCCATCATCATGGAGGAGGCCGTCTGGAAGGCTACTGACGTCAAGGAGAAGGTAAACATCTCTTTTCCAATTCTTTTGCACACCACGCACTTCTAGCCCCAGGATGCATAAAGGAAAATTAGATATGTTGTGAAGTATAGCAGAATATCTGTATGCTGGAGTTTATTTTTCAAACTATAGGAAATGGACCTGTATAAGAGTTTGTCAGGTAAATTGCTACCCGGACTATTTGCATTGACGTCGCTGCTACTTGCTGTTTATTATCAATGCGTAGTCACTTTACCCCTACCTACATGTACATATTACCTCATTTACCTGGACTAACCTGTACCCCGCACATTGGCTCGGTACCGGTACCCCTGTATATAACCTCCCTATTGATACTTTATTGTTGCTTCTTTATTTTTTACTTTATTTTTATTTAGTAAATATTTTCTTAACTCTTATTTTTCTTAAAACTCCATTGTTGGAGAAAGGGTTTGTAAGTAAGCATTTCACGGTGAGGTCTACACCTGTTGTATTCTGCGCATGTGACAAATACCGTTTTGATTTGATTTATATACTGTATATATGTTCTTTACGGATGGTGAATAGGCCAAGGTAGTTTGTCTGACGTCAAGGATAAGGTAACCAGCTAGCCTGTTAGCCCTATTGACTTACTATGGGCTTGCGATCTCCAACACTACAGTGGGTATTGTAGGTAGGTAAACATGCCAAAAATTAATACAGCATGTATTCATTAACGTATCAAGATAAAATATTGTAGTCAGGCAACACGTGACATGTGAATAGTCAACATTTCATTCCAAAGTCGGGAGTGTATTTTCTCTCGCTTCAGCTCAGAAATGTTGCGTAATTTTTAACGTGGTTGCGTCATATTTCTGTGGATACTTTCCGTTGAAGCTTGCATCAATGCATGCTTCTAAATATGTACAAACGGAGTACGCATTCGGGAAGTGCCTTCCGTGCTCCGTTTGACAAACTTTGATTTGGACTCATGCTCCGACCCTCCCGCGCTCTAATTTGCATGCTCGGAGCACGGTGGTATGCATTTTGAGAAACACCCGAAGTCTATTTCCTTCTCTCCCATATAACAGGTGTGCGAGTGGCGCTCTCCGGAGCAGCTGAAGGACCTATTAGATCTGGAGCTGAGGGAAGGAGGCGAGGCACACCCCCAGATACTGCAGCGCTGTCGGGATGCCATCCGATACAGTGTCAAGACCGGTAAGGACCCAGCTCAACCCTGACTTAAACTCTAACCCCCGGACCTCAGCCAAACCCTGACTCAAACCCCCCCCCCCCCCCCCCCCCCCCCCCCCCCATCCAAACCCTGACTTTCAAAACTCGGACTCTTTAAAATATACATTTACATTACATTTACATTTACCACTGAACTTCATCCCAAACTCTAACCCTCTAACTCTCCAGCCCAGAGTCTCTCTCAGTGTCAAGACTGGTAGGAAACAGCTCAACCCTAACCCCCATGCAGCCAATCCCTAACCTTCAAAACCCCCAGCCAAACCACAAATGTAAAACCCCTGTCAACCAGGTCTGTCAACCAACTAACCTTCAAACTCTCCAGCCCAGACTCCCTCAAACCCCACAGTCAGCTACCATTACATCATTAACTAGCTAGACCCTAGTTAGCCACCCTCACTGTACTGCACTCACGCTAGCTACTGGATAATACAGGCTATAGCCATATCATGGCTAACTAGACCCGAAAGTTAGCTACCATTAGGGTAGGGTTACAGTTAGCTACCATTAGGGTAGGGTTAATGTTAGCTACCATTAGGGTAGGGTTAATGTTAGCTACCATTAGGGTAGGGTTAATGTTAGCTACCATTAGGGTAGGGTTAATGTTAGCTACCATTAGGGTAGGGTTAATGTTAGCTACCATTAGGGTAGGGTTAATGTTAGCTACCATTAGGGTAGGGTTAAAGTTAGCTACCATTAGGGTAGGGTTAATGTTAGCTACCATTAGGGTAGGGTTAATGTTAGCTACCATTAGGGTAGGGTTACTGTACTAAATGACCCTTACAGTCATGCGTGCATACATTTTACATATGGGTGGCCCTGGGAATCGAACCCACAATCCTGCCGTTGGAAAGCACCATGCTCTACCAACTGTACTCACGCTAGCTACACTAACTGATATCCTATCCAAGCTAGGTTGTAAACCATCAAGCTAGCGACAGCAGCTCCCACCCTTCCCCCAGCGCTGTCCTATCCAAGCTAGGTTGTAAACCATCAAGCTAGCGACAGCAGCTCCCACCCTTCCCCCAGCGCTGTCCTATCCAAGCTAGGTTGTAAACCATCAAGCTAGCGACAGTAGCCCATCCTTAATAACCCTCCCAGCCCCTTAAACCTCCCAGCCCCTGACATCTGAGCTGCTGTGTCCTGCACCAAGTGACCCCCACCTTGCCTGGTCCAGCCTGACCCCAAATACGATATGATGTACTTTAAATAGAAACAGTGGCACAGTAAACAGGGCTAGCTGGCACACTCCGCATCTCACGTATCAATTTATGTGTCAGGAATAGCAGTCGGTCGGGAATAGACTGAGAGATGTTGCTTGGTGCCAGTGGATGCAGCATAGTGCACGTTAAGCATCTCTGTTTACATATGTGACCGATAGGAGTTTGAATCCCAGGTTCTGCTGTGAATCCACAAGACTTTGCTAGCCTGTCGAGCTAAAGCCTTTACAGATGTATGATCTTAATTTGATCACTCTTTTGTTGCTGAGAATCATTCTGCACTGCAGAAATGCAGATGAGCTTCATGATTTACATAAATTCAGTGAAAACCCACACTAACACACGGTTATATTAACATTATTCCACTTTTTATGTAGCCTAACTTTGGCTAGCTAAAAGCCTAACCACCGATCAAATCCTGTTGCTGCAGGCATATTTTGCTGCGACAATACGGGTCAAATTAAGATCTGACATCTGTAGGTTCTGATTAGGGTTGCAAAATTCCAGTAACTTTCCCAACATTCCCAGCTTTTCCAGAAATCCTGGTTGGGAGTATCTGGATTTCTTGCTTATTCTCTCCTGATCCTGGGAATCTTCCGACCAGGGTAGGGTTAAAGTTAGCTACCATTAGGGTAGGGTTAATGTTAGCTACCATTAGGGTAGGGTTAAAGTAGTACCATTAGGGTCGGTTAATGTACTGCTACTTAGGGTAGGGGTTAAAGTTAGCTACCATTAGGGTAGGGTTAAAGTTAGCTACCATTAGGGTAGGGTTTAAAGTTAGCTACCATTAGGGTAGGGGTTAAAGTTTAGCTACCATTAGGGTAGGGTTAATGTTAGCTACCATTAGGGTAGGAGTTAAGTTAGCTACCATTAGGGTAGGTTAATGTTAGCTACCATTAGGGTAGGGTTAAAGTTTAGCTACCATTAGGGTAGGGGTTAATGTTAGCTACCATTAGGGTAGGGTTAATGTTAGCTACCATTAGGGTAGGGTTAAAGTTAGCTACCATTAGGGTAGGGTTAATGTTAGCTACCATTAGGGTATGGTTAAAGTTAGCTTACCATTAGGGTAGGGTTAATGTTAGCTACCATTAGGGTAGGGTTAATGTTAGCTACCATTAGGGTAGGGTTAAGTTAGCTACCATTAGGGGTAGGGTTAATGTTAGCTACCATTAGGGTAGGGTTAATGTTAGCTACCATTAGGGTAGGGTTAATGTTAGCTACCATTAGGGTAGGGTTAAATGTTAGCTACCATTAGTGTAGGGTTAAATTCTACCATTAGGTAGGGGTTTTACTCAAGGGGTGGGGGAAGGAGCACCTTAAGGGAGGGTTAAATTACACATTTTGGGTTTTTTATTTAGTACCATTTGGGTAGGGTTTAAATTCCCCGATATAAATCCAAAAACCACCAAAATATTTGAAACCTAAGAAAAGCCCCAAAACCCCCCCACGCTGTCCTATCCAACTATTTCCAGGGTGTAAAACTCTTTTCTCGGGGGCCAAAGGGGGAAAAATCTTTCCCCCAAGGGGGCCGGACCAAAAATCAGGAATTTTAAAAACAAATAATTTTTTTTTTTTTAAAAATACTTCAACAATAAACTAAACCTAAATCCTGAGGACAGTTTTCCAAAAAAGACAAAAAATTCACTTTTAAATCATAAAACCGTCAATTTTTTTAAAAAATTCTAAAGAAAAAAACACACAAACACAAAAGGGCCTCAGTGATAACAAAATGTTTCACGATCAAAAACTAATCAGGTGTCTTTTCTCAGGCAGAAATGTAGATACAAATAATGAAATCCTGTTCCCCAAACAAGTGCAAGAACCACAGAGTCAAGAATAGGTTAAATATACAAATAAAATAAAATCAATTAAAAACAATAGCACATCAACATAAAAACATATAAACATAAAGCTGGAGCCTGAGGACAGTGTCCAAAAGCACAACATCACTATTAATCATAAAACACCTCAAGTTTATTTGAAAGTTCTGAGGACAAAGAACACACAAACACACAATGCCTCAGTGATTAACAGAACTGTTTCACAGATCACAGAACTATATCAGGGTGTCATTTCTCAGGCAGAAATGTAGATAAAAATAATGAAATCCTGTTCCCCAAACAAGTGCAAGAACCACAGAGTCAAGAATAGGTTAAATATACAAATAAAATAAAATCAATTAAAAACAATAGCACATCAACATAAAAACATATAAACATAAAGCTGGAGCCTGAGGACAGTGTCCAAAAGCACAACATCACTATTAATCATAAAACACCTCAAGTTATTTGAAAGTTCTGAGGACAAAGAACACACAAACACACAATGCCTCAGTGATTCACAGAAGTATATCACAGATCACAGAACTATATCAGGGTGTCATTTCTCAGGCAGAAATGTAGATAAAAATAATGAAATCCTGTTCCCCAAACAAGTGCAAGAACCACAGAGTCAAGAATAGGTTAAATATACAAATAAAATAAAATCAATTAAAAACAATAGCATAAAAACATATAAACATAAATCTGAAAGCGTTGCTCAAACTCCCGTAACAGTCCCGTTATTTTATCTTTGAACCGCTTCATGTCTGCCACATGTTGGGTCGCGCACACATTTTTCAAACAGGGGAAGTGAGCTGCATCACCACCGGCAAGTTGAGTCTCCCACAATGACAGCTTCAACTTGAAAGAACGTATGCTGTCATAATACTGCGTGACAACTTTGTTGCGCCCTTGCAGCTGTTTGTTCAAGTTATTCAGGTGCTCTGTAACATCCACCATAAATGCAAGGTCCTGCATCCATTCTGCGGAATGAAATTATAACACTGGTTTGCCCTTTTCTTCCATGAACTGTTCAATTTCTTCTCGTAAATCAAAGAAACGCCTCAGCACAGCACCTTGGCTTAACCATCTTACCTCAGTGTGGTATGGCAGGCCATAGATGTGGTCTTTCTCTCTGAGAAGGCTGTCAAACGGTGGAACGGTGGACGGTGATTCAGGCTTCTGGATCGGATGAAATTAACAGTTTGGATGACCACCTTCATGACGTTATCCATCTTTAATGACTTGCAACACAAAGCCTCCTGGTGCAAAATACAGTGAAAAGTCTAAAAATCACGTCCTCCATTTGCAGATTGCACTTTCTCTCTGAACTTTGTCACAACGCCTGCTTTTTTCCCGATCATTGAGGGCGCACCATCTGTAGCCAGGCTGACAGCGCGGGACCAGTCCACTCCGACCCTGTCCAGCGCGCCGACGAGTGCAGTAAAAATATCAGCTGCTGTCGTTGTATCTGTCATCGGCACCAACTCCACGAACTCCTCGGTGACGGTCAATGTGTCATCAACTCCACGGATGAAAATGGCCAGCAACATCTGTAATGTCCGTGCTTTCATCAATTGCAACCGAAAACGCAATAAATGACTTTACTTTTTGCTTCAACTGGCTGTCCAAATCCACTGAAAGATCGGAAATCCTGTCTGCAACTGTGTTTCTTGTCAGGCTGATATTTGCAAAAGCCTGCCGCTTTTCAGGGCACACAATCTCCGCTGCCTTCATCATGCATGTTTTTACAAATTCACCCTCACTAAATGGTTTTGAAGCCACTGCGATTTCATTAGCAATGAGGTAGCTAGCTTTCACTGCAGCGTCACTGATGTCTCGGCTGTGAGTAAACACAGACTGCTGTTTCTTCAGACCCGCCAACAGTTCATTCACCTTCTCTCATCTCCGCTGTCCTTGAAAGTTGTCATATTTGTCGGCATGAAGACTCACATAGTGGCGACGAAGGTTATATTCTTTCAGCACTGCAACATGCTCTGAACACACCAAACATACAGCTTTCCCATTCAATTCCGTGAATAAATAGGATGACCATTTTTCTTGGAACACTCTGCACTCTGCGTCCACTTTTCTCTTTTTTGACAGAGACATATTGGGGCAATGAGGGTGCCAAAGCACATAATGTTAAAAGTAGAAGCCGTAATAAATATCGCGGGCAAAACAAAGTAGCTCATTGGCTGCACGTGCTTGACCTACTTGCTCTGCCCCGGTATAAACAGTTTGCTTGCTTAACACAATTGTTATTGCGCCATCAAGTGGACGCAATTGGAACAGCAGTTTATTTTATTGAAAAATTGCAGCGCATTTTTATACTTTACAACATTTTTTAAATTATTATTAGGGGTGTAACGATTCGTTTTAACAACGATTCGATTTGTATCACGATTCGTGGTTGTCGATACGATTCAAGGACGATATTGGTTCATTTAGAACGATACGATCCGAAACGATTCAGTGACTTGAAATCGATTCAGTAACCTTTTAGCCAAAAATTCAACCAGTGTGACTGAAATAAATACCTGGATACTGGACAGTGCAGGTGAAGTTTCCTAGATTCCTGTTTCTTGTAAGGACCGCAATGGTGGCTTGATAATTTCTCGCTCGTCGGCTTCTCCTCTGTTGTCCGCTTCTCCTCTGTTGTCCGCCATGCTTTGTTTTGTTGTCTTGGCGCCTTTGCGCTGCTGCTGGCGCGATGACGTCACGGATAGGCAGACTGAATCGAGTAATGTTTAAAGCCTTTATCATTAAAAGTGCTAAGAAAAAACATCCATATAAAGTCTGACGTGCTTAAATCCAATGGGTTATTTCCTAGTATCGATACAATCGATTTATTACATTTTAAAACAATGTTAGATCGATATATGTTGTCCAAAAGGCCAACTCGCCGAGCACAGATCGATGTTGTTGGATCATAGGAATATAAATCGATACATCGATGTAGTAGATGGATCGTTACACCCCTAATTATTATTATTATTATTTATTTTTTATCATCTCGCGGGCCGGATTAAACCCGTTTGCGGGCCTGATCCGGGCCCGCGGGCCGGACGTTTGACACCCCTGTTGTAAACCATCAAGCTAGCGACAGCAGCTCCCACCCTTCCCCCAGCGCTGTCCTATCCAAGCTAGGTTGTAAACACCCCAAAACTGCGACGCATTCCCCCCCCCCCCCCCAAGCGCTGTCCTATCCAAGCTAGGTTTAAACCATCAAGTCGACAGCAGCTCCCCCCTTCCCCCCGCGCGTCCTAAACCAAACTAGTTTAAACCCTCAAGCTAGCGACAGCAAATTTTCCCCCCCCCCCCAGCCCCTATCCAACTGGTTGTCCTGCACAAACCCACCTTCCCCCCACGCCCCAAAACTAGGTTTAACTAATTTTGACAGTGGCCCCCAATAACCCCCCCCCCCTTACCCCCCCGCCCCGACACTATGCCCGGGGACCGTTTCCCCAAAACCTTTTGGCCGCCTGAACCCCAAATTACGTAATTTCTTTTATAGAAAAATGGAGGAACCGGGCTGCTGGCCCCACTTTTCCCCACTCCATTAAATTATGTTAAAGACATCGTCGGGAATGACTAGAATTTTTGTGGTTCCCCTGGGTACATATCATAACACTCCCTTTTACATATTGAAAAAGGAATTTTGAACCCATTCGTTGAAACCCAAGTTTTTTACCTCCTAAACCTTTTAAACCCGTTATGAAATTTGGGCCCTTTTGTGGGGGAAAATCCGGGCCCCTCAAATGGAGATACTTCATTTTACAAATTCATAAAACCCCCAACCACACTATATAAAAAGGAAAAATTTTTAAATTTTTCCGAATTTGCACCATTCTTTTTGGGGTTTAAAAAGGGGTTTTATTCTATCCCCTTTTCAACCGCCAGCAGGCTGTTATTATTGGGCCATTCATCAGGAACCAAAAACCCCCCTTGTGAGTTTTTCCTCCACACCCCACCTTTCCCCCTCCTCCTCCCACCCCCGACCACCAAAAAAATTAAATTTAAGATCTTTTGAAATTCAAAGAGGAAAAAGGGGGAACGGCAAAAAACCTTTTCCCCCGGGTTTTTTTAATTTGGGGCCCCACCAGGGGGCCGGGACATCTTTTTTCTTCCCTTTCTTTTCCCCCTTTTCGAATCTTTTT
>LR778269.1:41593485-41688520 GCA_902810595.1 Coregonus sp. 'balchen' | reverse complement strand
ATGCCAGATGTGCTCAGGTGAATGCAGTGACAGCGACTGACTGAACTCATGATTGTCTGTGGCACAGCTGCTCCACTCATGTGGCTTGATGAACACTGTGTGTGATGTTAGACTGAACAGTAATGTGATTATATGACATAATGCAGTGCATAATCTGGTGTACTGTGGTAAATGCCTGGACCACTTAGTGATTATAGCTTTATCACCTGGACCCCTGTTAACCAACAGTCTGAAACAGCACCCTAGCTAGTTTATTCACCTTATCACCTGGACCCCTATTAACCAACATTCTGACACAGCACCCTAGCTAGTTTATTCACCCATACACTCCCTCAGTCAGTGAGTCCCTCAGTCATTCCCTCAGTCAGTTTGTCCCTCAGTCAGTCAGTCCCTCAGTCAGTCAGTCCCTCAGTCAGTCAGTCACAGTCAGTCCCTCAGTCAGTCAGTCAGTCAGTCAGTCAGTCCCTCAGTCAGTCAGTCACTCCCTCAGTCAGTCAGTCAGTCACTCCCTCTGTCACTCCCTCCGTCCCTCAGTCAGTCAGTCAATCCGTTCCTCAGTCAGTCAGTCAGTCAGTCAGTCAGTCAGTCAGTCAGTCAGTCAGTCAGTCCCTCAGTCAGTCAGTCAGTCCCTCACCCACCCATCCCCTCAGTCAGTCCCTTCACTCACACATCCCCTCAGTCAGTCCCTCACTCACCCATCTCCTCAGTCAGTCAGTCAGTGAGCTAGTCAGTCAGTCAGTCAATCCCTCAGTCAGTCAGTCCCCCAGTCAATCAGCCAGTCACTCCCTCAGTCAGTCAGTCAGTCAGTCACTCACCCATCCCCTCAGTCAATCAGTCCCTCACTCACACATCCCCTCAGTCAGTCAGTCAGTACCTCAGTCCCTCAGTCAGTCAGTCTGTCAGTCCCTCAGTCCCTCAGTCAGTCAGTCAGTCACTCACCCATCCCCTCAGTCAGTCAGTCACCCATCCCCTCACTTACCCATCCCCTCAGTCTCTCAGTCAGTCCCTCAGTCAGTCCCTCAGTCAGTCAGTCCCTCAGTCAGTCCCTCACTCACCCATCCCCTCAGTCAGTCAGTCAGTCAGTCCCTCACTCACCCATCCCCTCAGTCAGTCCCTCAGTCAGTCAGTCAGTCAGTCCCTCAGTCCCTCACTCACCCATCCCCTTAGTCAGTCCCTCAGTCAGTCCCTCAGTCATTCAGTCAGTCAGTTAGTCAGTCACTCCCTCAGTCAGTCAGTCCCTCACTCACCCATCCCCTAAGTCAAACATCCCCTCAGTCAAACATCCCCTCAGTCAAAAATCCCACCACCCATTCAGAGATGTTCTGTCTCTTTCTCTCCTCAAATGGACCTCTCTCTGGCTGCAGGCCATGGATTGATCCTGGGATTCTACGATTCTGATTCTGAGTTTCAGTAGAAGGACTGTTATGTGAATATGAACTCTAACCTTAGAGTACAGTTCTACTGCGTAACTAATAGTACTTTATGTAATCTGATAAGCAGTTAGTTTGGTAACTCCTTTAATTCTATTTTAATGGAAATCCTAGATGACATTGGGTCAGATGTTATACAGTGGGGGAAAAAAGTATTTAGTCAGCCACCAATTGTGCAAGTTCTCCCACTTAAAAAGATGAGAGAGGCCTGTAATTTTCAACATAGGTACACGTCAACTATGACAGACAAATTGAGAAACAAATATCCAGAAAATCACATTGTAGGATTTTTAATGAATTTATTAGCAAATTATGGTGGAAAATAAGTATTTGGTCACCTACAAACAAGCAAGATTTCTGGCTCTCACAGACCTGTAACTTCTTCTTTAAGAGGCTCCTCTGTCCTCCACTCGTTACCTGTATTAATGGCACCTGTTTGAACTTGTTATCAGTATAAAATACACCTGTCCACAACCTCAAACAGTCACACTCCAAACTCCACTATGGCCAAGACCAAAGAGCTGTCAAAGGACACCAGAAACAAAATTGTAGACCTGCACCAGGCTGGGAAGACTGAATCTGCAATAGGTAAGCAGCTTGGTTTGAAGAAATCAACTGTGGGAGCAATTATTAGGAAATGGAAGACATACAAGACCACTGATAATCTCCCTCGATCTGGGGCTCCACGCAAGATCTCACCCCGTGGGGTCAAAATGATCACAAGAACGGTGAGCAAAAATCCCAGAACCACACGGTGGGACCTAGTGAATGACCTGCAGAGAGCTGGGACCAAAGTAACAAAGCCTACCATCAGTAACACTCTACGCCACCAGGGACTCAAATCCTGCAGTGCCAGACGTGTCCCCCTGCTTAAGCCAGTACATGTCCAGGCCCGTCTGAAGTTTGCTAGAGTGCATTTGGATGATCCAGAAGAGGATTGGGAGAATGTCATATGGTCATATGAAACCAAAATATAACTTTTTGGTAAAAACTCAACACGTCGTGTTTGGAGGACAAAGAATGCTGAGTTGCATCCAAAGAACACCATACCTACTGTGAAGCATGGAGGTGGAAACATCATGCTTTGGGGCTGTTTTTCTGCAAAGGGACCAGGACGACTGATCCGTGTAAAGGAAAGAATGAATGGGGCCATATATCGTGAGATTTTGAGTGAAAACCTCCTTCCATCAGCAAGGGCATTGAAGATGAAACGTGGCTGGGTCTTTCAGCATGACAATGATCCCAAACACACCGCCCGGGCAATGAAGGAGTGGCTTCGTAAGAAGCATTTCAAGGTCCTGGAGTGGCCTAGCCAGTCTCCAGATCTCAACTCCATAGAAAATCTTTGGAGGGAGTTGAAAGTCAGTGTTGCCCAGCGACAGCCCCAAAACATCACTGCTCTAGAGGAGATCTGCATGGAGGAATGGGCCAAAAAAACAGCAACAGTGTGTGAAAACCTTGTGAAGACTTACAGAAAACGTTTGACCTGTGTCATTGCCAACAAAGGGTATATAACAAAGTATTGAGAAACTTTTGTTATTGACCAAATACTTATTTTCCACCATAATTTGCAAATAAATTCATTAAAAATCCTACAATGTGATTTTCTGGATTGTTTTTTCTCATTTTGTCTGTCATAGTTGACGTGTACCTATGATGAAAATTACAGGCCTCTCTCATCTTTTTAAGTGGGAGAACTTGCACAATTGGTGGCTGACTAAATACTTTTTTCCCCCACTGTATCTGAAAGTTATGCTCTTTGAAATAGATTTGTATAATGCTGATATATAATCCTTACTAATGGTGAGAACACCTTGCATTTTACATTTATATTTTTACATTTTAGTCATTTAGCAAACGCTCTTATCCAGAGCGACTTACAGTCAGTGCATTCAACTAAGGTTAGGTAGGTACAGTGGCTTGCGAAAGTATTCACCCCCCTTAGCATTTTTCCTATTTTGTTGCCTTACAACCTGCAATTAAAATGGATTTTTTTGGGGGTTTGTATCATTTGATTTACACAACATGCCTACCACTTTGAAGATGCAATAATTGTTTTGTGTGTGAAACAAACAAGAAATAAGACAAAAAAACAGAAAACTTGAGCGTGCATAACTATTCACCCCCCCCCCCAAAGTCAATGCTTTGTAGAGCCACCTTTTGCAGCAATTACAGCTGCAAGTCTCTTGGGGTATGTCTATAAGCTTGGCACATCTAGCCACTGGGATTTTTTCCCATTCTTCAAGGCAAAGCTCCTTCAAGTTGGATGGGTTCTGCTGGTGTACAGTAATCTTGAAGTCATACCACAGATTCTCAATTGGATTGAGGTCTGGGCTTTGACTAGGCCATTCCAAGACATTTAAATGTTTCCCCTTAAACCATTTGAGTGTTGCTTTAGCAGTATGCTTAGGGTCATTGTCCTGCTGGAAGGTGAACCTCCGTCCCAGTCTCAAATCTCTGGAAGACTGAAACAGGTTTCCCTCAAGAATTTCCCTGTATTTAGCGCCATCCATAATTCCTTCAATTCTGACCAGTTTCCCAGTCCCTGCTGATGAAAAACATCCCCACAGCATGATGCTGCCACCACCATGCTTCACTGTGGGGATGGTGTTCTCGGGGTGATGAGAGGTGTTGGGTTTGCGCCAGACATAGCGTTTACTTGATGGCCAAAAAGCTCAATTTTAGTCTCATCTGACCAGAGTACCTTCTTACATCTGTTTGGGGAGTCTCCCACATGCCTTTTGGCGAACACCAAACGTGTTAGCTTATTTATTTCATTAAGCAATGGCTTTTTTCTGGCCACTCTTCCATAAAGCCCAGCTCTGTGGAGTGTACGGCTTAAAGTGGTCCTATGGACAGATACTCCAATCTCCGCTGTGGAGCTTTGCAGCTCCTTCAGGCTTATCTTTGGTCTCTTTGTTGCCTATCTGATTAATGCCCTCCTTGCATACAAAAATGTATGCACGCACGACTGTAAGTCGCTTTGGATAAAAGCGTCTGCTAAATGGCATATTATATTATTATTATTATTATTATTGCCTGGTCCGTGAGTTTTGGTGGGCGGCCCTCTCTTGGCAGGTTTGTTGTGGTGCCATATTCTTTCCATTTTTTAATAATGGATTTAATGGTGCTCCGTAAACTACTGTGTTAACTGGTGTAAACTACTGTGTTAAGTGGTGTATAAACTACTGTGTTAATTGGTGTATAAACTACTGTGTTAACTGGTGTGTAAACTACCATATTAACTGGTGTGTAAACTACTGTGTTAACTGGTATAAACTACTGTGTTAACTGGTGTAAACTACTGTGTGAACTGGTGTATAAGCTACTGTGTGAACTGGTGTATAAGATACTGTGTTAACTGGTGTATAAACTACTGTGTTAACTGGTGTATAAACTACTGTGTTAACTGGTGTATAAACTACTATGTTAACTGGTGTGTAAACTACTGTATTAGCTGGTGTGTAAACTACTGTGTTAACTGGTGTATAAAATACTGTGTTAACTGGTTAATAAACTATTGTGTTAACTGGTGTGTAAACTACTGTGTTAACTGGTGTATAAACTACTGTGTTAAGTGGTGTATAAACTACTGTGTTAACTGGTGTATAAACTACTGTGTTAACTGGTGTAAACGACTGTGTTAACTGGTATAAACTACTGAGTGAACTGGTGTATAAGCTACTGTGTTAACTGGTGTATTAACTACTGTGTTAACTGGTATATAAACTACTGTGTTAACTGGTGTGTAAACTACTGTGTTAACTGGTGTATACACTACTGTTTAACTGGTGTATACACTACTGTGTTAACTGTTGTGTAAACCACTGTGTTAACTGGTTTGTAAACTACTGTGTTTACTGGTGTGTAAACTACTTTGTTTACCGTACTGTGTTATCTGGTGTAAACTACTGTGTTAACTGGTGTAAACTACTGTGTTAACTGGTGTAAACTACCACAGAGATGGATCCAGGTGTTATCTGGTGTAATAACATTTATTCTCAGTAGAGATAGATCCAGGTGTTATCTGGTGTAATAACAGCTATTCTCAGTAGAGATAGATCCAGGTGTTATCTGGTGTAATAACAGCTATTCTCAGTAGAGATAGATCCAGGTGATATCTGGTGTAATAACAGCTATTCTCAGTAGAGATAGATCCAGGTGATATCTGGTGTAATAACAGCTATTCTCAGTAGAGATATATCCAGGTGTTATCTGGTGTAATAACAGCTGTTCTCAGTAGAGATGGATCCAGATGTTTTATCTTTCTTTGGCTGGCTGTCAATAATGTTCCAGACAATGGAGGGTGTTGATGAGGATAATAATGTTTGGCAGAGACTGATGTTTCTGATGGTGGGGAGAGAGGCCTGGGTTGTGTCCCAAATGGCAACCTTTAGGGCTCTGGTAAAAAGTAGTGTTCTATGGAATAGGGTGCAATTTGGGGCACATCCCTGATATGCCTGTGTTGATGGGGAGAGGCTGTTACAGAGGCCTGAGCATGGATCCACAGGGGACCAGCTTGTACGTCATCACTCAGACATCACAATGTCCTGAGTTATTAATAGACACCAGACAGCCCTATCCTAGCATGATAGCATGACAGGGACTCTTATCGACCTATTAGTAGCAGGGGGTAGCATAGTGTGTGTGGGTGTGTGTGTGTGTGTGTACAGTATGTGTGTGTGTGTGTGTTTGAAAGCTCATTACTTTTAATTTAAGGATCGCAAATAAGTCAGACTGAGCTCAACACAGACCAGTCTGTGATTCATATATTGACTTTCCATAGGAATGGATGGAGAGGGACTAAATGCCATTTATTTTCCATTTCTCTCCAGCCTCCCTGTCTCTCCCCCTCTCTCTCTCTCTCTCTCCCCCCCCCCCCCTCTTTCTCTCTCCTCTCTCTCTCTCTCTCTCTCTCTCTCCTCTCTCTTTCTCTCTCTCTCTCTTCTCTCGCTCTCTGTCTCTCTTTCTTCTTTCTTCTCTCTTTCTCTCTATCTCTTCTCTCTTCTCTTTCTCTCTCTCTCTCGCTCTCTCTCTCTCTGTCTTTTTCTTTCTCTATCTTCCTCTCTCGTTCACCTTCCTCTCCCTCGCTCTCTCTCTTTCTCTCTCTCTCTCCTTCTCCCTCCCACAGGTGGTACTCCCTACCTTTATCCTAGAGAAGCGTTCCCTCCTGGAGATGTATGCTAACTTCATGGCTCACCCAGACATGTTCCTGGCCATCACCACGGGAACCACCCCAGAGGAGCGCATCGTCCGATTTGTCGAATACTACCTAACCGCCTTCCACGAGGGACGCAAGGGTGCCGTGGCCAAGAAACCCTACAATCCCATCCTGGGAGAGAGCTTCAGATGTTCCTGGGACGTCCCCAGAGAGAGAGTCCACCCACTTAGGACCATGAGCTCTGCCCCTAACACTACACCCACTTCAAACCCCACCCCTAATCCCGCCTCTTCCTCTAGAGGCTCTTCCCCTAACCCCACCTCTTCCTCTAGAGGCTCTTCCCCTAACCCCGCCTCTTCCTCTAGAGGCTCTTCCCCTAACCCCGCCTCTTCCTCTAGAGACTCCCCCCGGACAGGGACGGAGGGTGAGGGGGCTCAGACAGTGGACTGTTACCGGGTAAGGTTCGTGGCAGAGCAGGTATCACACCACCCACCTGTCACTGGGTTCTACTGCGAGTGTGAAGAGAGGAACATGTGTGTCAACACCCACGTCTGGACCCGGAGCAAGTTCATGGGCATGTCCATCGGAGTGTCTATGGTCGGGGAAGGTGAGCATTACTGCACAGTACTGTACCTAGTTAGAACTAATTTGTTGCTACTGTTACTAGGGGTTACAGTGTACAGCACCTACTGACAGCCAGCTATACATTAGTTATGACTAGGGGTTACAGTGAACAGCACCTACTGAGAGCCAGCTATACAGTAGTTATGACTAGGGGTTACAGTGAACAGCACCTACTGAGAGCCAGCTATACAGTAGTTATTACTAGGGGTTACAGTGAACAGCACCTACTGAGAGCCAGCTATACAGTAGTTATGACTAGGGGTTACAGTGAACAGCACCTACTGAGAGCCAGCTATACAGTAGTTATGACTAGGGGTTACAGTGAACAGCACCTACTGAGAGCCAGCTATACAGTAGTTATGACTAGGGGTTACAGTGTACAGCACCTACTGAGAGCCAGCTATACAGTAGTTATGACTAGGGGTTACAGTGTACAGCACCTACTGAGAGCCAGCTATACAGTAGTTATGACTAGGGGTTACAGTGAACATCACCTACTGAGAGCCAGCTATACAGTAGTTATGACTAGGGGTTACAGTGTAGAGCACCTACTGAGAGCCAGCTATACAGTAGTTATGACTAGGGGTTACAGTGTACAGCACCTACTGAGAGCCAGTTATACAGTAGTTATGACTAGGGGTTACAGTGAACAGCACCTACTGAGAGCCAGCTATACAATAGTTATGACTAGGGGTTACAGTGTACAGCACCTACTGAGAGCCAGCTATACAGTAGTTATGACTAGGGGATACAGTGTACAGCACCTACTGAGAGCCAGCTATACAGTAGTTATGACTAGGGGTTACAGTGAACAGCACCTACTGAGAGCCAGCTATATAATAGTTAAGACTAGGGGTTACAGTGAACAGCACCTACTGAGAGCCAGCTATACAGTAGTTATGACTAGGGGATACAGTGTACAGCACCTACTGAGAGCCAGCTATACAGTAGTTATGACTAGGGGTTACAGTGAACAGCACCTACTGAGAGCCAGCTATATAATAGTTAAGACTAGGGGTTACAGTGAACAGCACTGACTGAGAGCCAGCTATACAGTAGTTATGACTAGGGGTTACAGTGAACATCACCTACTAAGAGCCAGCTATACAGTAGTTATGACTAGGGGTTACAGTGTACAGCACCTACTGAGAGCCAGCTATACAGTAGTTATGACTAGGGGTTACAGTGAACAGCACCTACTGAGAGCCAGCTATACAGTAGTTATGACTAGGGGTTACAGTGTACAGCACCTACTGAGAGCCAGCTATACAGTAGTTATGACTAGGGGTTACAGTGTACAGCACCTACTGAGAGCCAGCTATACAGTAGTTATGACTAGGGGTTACAGTGAACAGCACCTACTGAGAGCCAGCTATACATAGTTAATGACTAGGGGTTACAGTGTAACAGCACTACTGAGAGCCAGCTATACAGTAGTTATGACTAGGGGTTACAGTGAACATCACCTACTGAGAGCCAGCTATACAGTAGTTATGACTAGGGTTACAGTGAACAGCACCTACTGAGAGCAGCTATACAGTAGTTATGACTAGGGGTTACAGTGAACAGCACCTACTGAGAGCCAGCTATACAGTAGTTATGACTAGGGGTTACAGTGTACAGCACCTACTGAGAGCCAGCTATGTGTTCTGGACCTATTGACAGAAACAGCTACTGTAGTTATGGGTAGGTGTTAGTGTTCTGGACCAGAGCCAGAAGTTTTAACTGATCATGTGACCTGACAGAAAAACTCTGCCCTTGTAAGAGCGAAAGAGTGTTAGGGTTTGCCGTTGGTTGTCTGTCACGGTAAGTCATGTATTCTGTAATAGCATTGATGACAGTTCAGGAAGTCTAGGGTTGATAAGGGCTAACTGACTGAAAGCTTGTCAACTCTCTGATTTAAAGTTCCTTAATCACGTTCCAACGTTTAATTAGCTGAGTTTAATGGTATTTAAAGCTTTAATATCTTGTTTTAATCCAAAGTAATCGCATCAAGATTGAAAGTTGAAAATTGCCTGACTGGCAGCCTCCCATGGAGCAGGCCTAGTTAACCATGGGAATACTGTAGTTAGTTGTGCCACTGGATACTGTGTGTAGAGTGTTGAAGGAAGTCAGGCTAAACATTCCTTTTTTTATGATGAATTGTTTATTGAAAGCTAAACATTCCTGAATACATTTATTTCTGTCTTTAATGTTCCAGAACATACCGAGCAGATTCGGCCCTTCTCCACATTGATATAAAATAGTCTACCATAAAAAATGTTTGCCACAAAAATTCTGTTTAAATGAATGATTCTCAACTAGTTTCTGAGTTCATGCTATCCTGAGCCTCACGGCCAATTAGTCCCCTCAGTAATTAGAACAGCATGAATTACTAACGAGGATGATCTCGTTCTCTCCCCTTGAGTGATAGCAGATATGCTAATGACACCAGGAGAGAAAACACATATGGTGAGGGGGAGGTGTGTATGTGGTGTGGTGTGTGTGTGTGTGTGTGTGCGAGGTGTGTGTTGTGGTTGTTGTGTCTCAACTAAAGCATTGTGATGAAGACATTTGACATTTTAGTCATTTAGCAGACGCTCTTATCCAGAGCGACTTACAGTTAGTGAGTGCATACATTTTTCATACTGGCCCCCCGTGGGAAACGAACCCACAACCCTGGCGTTGCAAGCGCCATGCTCTACCAACTGAGCTACAGGGGACCACCTTAATGAACCTGAGAATTACAAACCATACAAAACAAAGTTAAGAGCAATCTAAGATGTGTTTAATACCTAGTAGTACCACAGTCACAGTTGGCTATACATATCTGTTTAATACCTAGTAGTACCATAGTCACAGTTGGCTATACATATCTGTTTAATACCTAGTAGTACCATAGTCACAGTTGGCTATACATATCTGTTTAATACCTAGTAGTACCACAGTCACAGTTGGCTATACATATCTGTTTAATACCTAGTAGTACCATAGTCACAGTTGGCTATACATATCTGTTTAATACCTATTAGTACCACAGTCACAGTTGGCTATACATATCTGTTTAATACCTAATAGTACCACAGTCACAGTTGGCTATACATATCTGTTTAATACCTAGTAGTACCACAGTCCAGTTGGCTATACATATCTGTTTAATACCTATAGTACCACAGTCACAGTTGGCTATACATATCTGTTTAATACCTAGTAGTCCACAGTCACAGTTGGCTATACATATCTGTTTAATTACCTAGTAGTACCAAGTCACAGTTGGCTATACATATCTGTTTAATACCTAGTAGTACCAATGTCACAGTTGGCTATACATATCTGTTTAATACCTAGTAGTGCCACAGTCACAGTTGGCTATACATATCTGTTTAATATAATACCTAGTAGTACCATAGTCACAGTTGGCTATACATATCTGTTTAATACCTAGTAGTACCATAGTCACAGTTGGCTATACATATCTGTTTAATACCTAGTAGTACCACAGTCACAGTTGGCTATACATATCTGTTTAATACCTAGTAGTACCACAGTCACAGTTGGCTATACATATCTGTTTAATATACCTAGTAGTACCATAGTCCACAGTTGGCTATACATATCTGTTTAATACCTATTAGTACCATAGTCACAGTTGGCTATACATAATCTGTTTAATACCTAGTAGTACCACAGTCACAGTTGGCTATACATATCTGTTTAATACCTAGTAGTACCACAGTCACAGTTGGCTATACATATCTGTTTAATACCTAGTAGTACCACAGTCACAGTTGGCTATACATATCTGTTTAATACCTAGTAGTGCCACAGTCACAGTTGGCTATACATATCTGTTTAATAATACCTAGTAGTACCAAGTCCACAGTTTGGGTCTCTCCAATCTGTTTAATACCTAGTAGACATAGTCACAGTTGGCTATACATATCTGTAATACCTATAGTACCACAGTCACAGTTGGCTATACATATCTGTTTAATACCTAGTAGTACCACAGTCACAGTTGGCTATACATATCTGTTTAATACCTAGTAGTACCATAGTCACAGTGGCTATACATATCTGTTTAATACCTATAGTACCACAGTCACAGTGGCTATACATATGTTTAATACCTAGTAGTGCCACAGCACAGTTGGCTATACATATCGGTTTAAAATACCTAGTAGTACCATAGTCACAGTTGGCTATACATGATCTGTTTAATACTAGTAGTACCAAGTCACAGTTGGCTATACATATCTGTTTATACCTAGTAGTACCACAGTCACAGTTGGCTATACATATCTGTTTAATACCTATTAGTACCATAGTCACAGTTAGCTATACATATCTGTTTAATACTTAGTTGTACCACAGTCACAGTTGGCTATACATATCTGTTTTAATACCTAGTAGTACTCTTAGTCACAGTTGGCTCTACATATCTGTTTAATACCTATAGTACCATAGTCCACAGTTGGCTATACATATTGTTTAATACTAGTGTACCATAGTCACAGTTGGCTATACATATCTGTTTAATACCTAGTAGTGATCTAGTCACAGTTGGCTATACATATCTGTTTAATACCTAGTAGTACCAAGTCACAGTTGGCTATACATATCTGTTTAATACCTAGTAGTACCATAGTCCAGTTGGCTATACATATCTGTTTAACCTAGTAGTGCCACAGGCGTAGGCTAACTATCGGTTTATACCAGTAGTACACATCACATGTTGGTAACTATCTGTTTAACCTAGTAGTAGCATAGTCCAGTGCTGTAGTAGCTCTAGCTGTGTAAGGTACTCTCAGGCTGTAGGTAGCTCTCAGCTGTAGGAGCTCTCAGACTGTAGGTAGCTCTCAGGCTGTAGGTAGCTCTCAGGCTGTAGGTAGCTCTCAGGCTGTAGGAATCTCTCAGACTGTAGGTAGCTCTCAGGCTGTAGGTAGTTCTCAGGCTGTAGGCAGCTCTCAGGCTGTAGGTAGCTCTCAGGCTGTAGGTAGCTCTCAGGCTGTAGGCAGCTCTCAGGCTGTAGGTGACCTAGTCAGCCTAGTAGCAGTTGGCTATACATCTAGTTTATACCTAGTAGTACGAAGTCCCAGTTGGCTAGACTTCAGGTTGTATACCTATTAGTACCATAGTCACAGTTGGCTATACATATCTGTTTAATACCTAGTAGTACCACAGTCACAGTTGGCTATACATATCTGTTTAATACCTATTAGTACTATAGTCACAGTTAGCTATACATATCTGTTTAATACTTAGTTGTACCACAGTCACAGTTGGCTATACATATCTGTTTTTAATACCTAGTAGTATCTTAGTCACAGTTGGCTCTACATATCTGTTTAATACCTAGTAGTACCCTAGTCACAGTTGGCTATACATATATGTTTAATACCTAGTAGTACCATAGTCACAGTTGGCTATACATATCTGTTTAATACCTAATAGTACCGTAGTCACAGTTGGCTATACATATCTGTTAAGCCTGTGTAGGTAGCTCTCAGGCTGTAGGTAGCTCTCAGGCTGTAGGAAGCTCTCAGACTGTACGTAGCTCTCAGGCTGTAGGTAGCTCTCAGGCTGTAGGTAGCTCTCAGGCTGTAGGAAGCTCTCAGACTGTAGGTAGCTCTCAGGCTGTAGGCAGCTCTCAGGCTGTAGGTAGCTCTCAGGCTGTAGGTAGCTCTCAGGCTGTAGGCAGCTCTCAGGATGTAGGTAGCTCTCAGGCTGTAGGCAGCTCTCAGGCTGTAGGTAGCTCTCAGGCTGTAGGTAGCTCTCAGGCTGTAGGGAGCTCTCAGGCTGTAGGCAGCTCTCAGGCTGTAGGTAGCTCTCAGGCTATAGGTAGCTCTTAGGCTGTAGGTAGCTCTCCACACAACTGGAATAAGATACTACAACCATTCACACTCTGGGGAAGGAATTCCACAGTACATCTTCAATGGGACATGGGTCTCTTTAGAATATCCCAGCAGACACATGAAGAGACAGAGGATTGTGGTGGTGAACCTGGTGGTCTGATAGAGACAGAGGATTGTGGTGGTCAACCTGGTCGTCTGATAGAGACAGAGGATTGTGGTGGTGAACCTGGTGGTTTGATAGAGACAGAGGATTGTGTTGGTGAACCTGGTCGTCTGATAGAGACAGAGGATTGTGTTGGTGAACCTGGTCGTCTGATAGAGACAGAGGATTGTGGTGGTCAACCTGGTGGTCTGATAGAGACAGAGGATTGTGTTGGTGAACCTGGTCGTCTGATAGAGACAGAGGATTGTGTTGGTGAACCTGGTCGTCTGATAGAGACAGAGGATTGTGGTGGTCAACCTGGTGGTCTGATAGAGACAGAGGATTGTGGTGGTCAACCTGGTGGTCTGATAGAGACAGAGGATTGTGGTGGTCAACCTGGTCGTCTGATAGAGACAGAGGATTGTGGTGGTCAACCTGGTGGTCTGATAGAGACAGAGGATTGTGGTGGTCAACCTGGCGCCACTGTCTATCACTCAGAGATGTCTAATGCACCATGTCGTTTAACCTCAGTGTCCTTTGCAGCGACCTTGTGTCACAGGCAGGCAGGGAGGGAGGCATGTCTCTCTGAAGCATGTGTGTGTGTATGAGTGTGTGTCAGAGCATGTGTTAGAGCGTGTGTGATTGTGCACATGTACACGTGTGCTAGCATGCTGGTGAGTGTGTGGGTGTGTAGGTGACAGCAGGCGATGTGGGCACTCTAAGTAAGAAACGCTGACCTAGCCTTCTCACATATCCTCACATGGCGCTGCCAGGGTAGCGAGCCGAGAGCCACTCACTGAGCACTTCCTGCAACATGCCGACCGACCAAACCCTTCTGGAGGAAGAGCCTCTCCTCTAGCCCCCTTGCCTCCCTCCTTCTCTCTCCTCCACCCTTCCTGTATTTGGGAAACAGATGCACCAAGGCCCTAGCCTCCCTCTCATCCCCCCTCCACCCCTCCAGCGAGGCACAAAGGCACTGAGGCAGTGCCCTCTCCTCTCCCCCCTCCACCCCCTCCTGTCTTGGGGAAACAGATGTGGATCTGTCAGACCTGGGTTTCTGCCCGCAGCAGATTTCACCCAGGACAGCTGTCTCTTATGTAATGTACTGAGAGAAGAGAGGGGAGATGAGAGGGCCAGGCCAGGGCAGGGCAGTACTGTGGATGTAACACAGAGAACAGAGAGGAGAGGAGAGAGCCAGGACAGGACTCAGAGACAGGAGCAGAGAGGAGAGGACCAGGACAGGACAGGACTCAGAGAGAGAAGAAGAGAGGAGAGGGACAGGACAGGACAGGACTCAGGGAGAGGAGCAGAGAGGAGAGGAACAGGACAGGACAGGACTCAGAGAGAGGAGCAGAGGGCCAGGCCAGCCAGGACAGGACAACGATGAAACCATAGAGAGAAGGGCCAGCTCACACTGTGGATGTAACAGGACTGAGAGAAGAGGGAAGGCCAGAGCAGGCTAATGGAACACAGAGCACCCCGGCCAGAGCAGGCTAATGGAACGCAGAGCACCCCGGCCAGAGCAGGCTAATGGAACACAGAGCACCCCGGCCAGAGCAGGCTAATGGAACGCAGAGCACCCCGGCCAGAGCAGGCTAATGGAACACAGAGCACCCCGGCCAGAGCAGGCTAATGGAACGCAGAGCACCCCGGCCAGAGCAGGCTAATAGAACACAGAGCACCCCGGCCAGAGCAGGCTAATGGAACGCAGAGCACCCCGGCCAGAGCGGGCTAATGGAACACAGAGCACCCCGGCCAGAGCAGGCTAATGGAACACAGAGCACCCTGGCCAGAGCTGTGGAGGAGCTAGCCAATGTTGAGCTTCCTGCCTCCTCCCTCAGTACAAGGCTACATCATACCACCACAGCCCCAAAAATGTACAGTGTCCAACCTGCCCTTACACAAGTCACATACAGTGGGGAGAACAAGTATTTGATACACTGCCGATTTTGCAGGTTTTCCTACTTACAAAGCATGTAGAGGTCTGTAATTTTTATCATAGGTACACTTCAACTGTGAGAGACGGAATCTAAAACAAAAATCCAGAAAATCACATTGTATGATTTTTAAGTAATTAATTTGCATTTTATTGCATGACATAAGTATTTGATACATACATTTTTTTAAAGCCTTGAGATAATTGAGACATGGATTTTGTACGTGTGCCATTCAGAGGGTGAATAGGCAAGACAAAAGATTGAAGTGCCTTTGAACCTGTCACGCCCTGACTCAGGGGACTCGTATATGTTGAGTCAGGGTGTGTATGTTCTATGTTGTGTATTTCTATGTTGGTGTTCTAGTATGTCTAGATCTATGTTGGCCGGTGTGGTTCCCAATCAGAGGCAGCTGTCGCTCGTTGTCTCTGATTGGGGACCATACTTAGGCAGCCTATTGGCACTAGTGGGTTGTGGGATCTTGTTCCGTGTAAGGTATGTTGTTTGTGTCTACCTTGGACTTCACGTTTCGTTTAGTTTGTTGTTTTGTCGTTGTGTTTATTCGTTATAATAAACATGTATGCATATCACGCTGCGCCTTGGTCCGACCCGTCATTGAACGAACGTGACAGAACCGGTTTGAGTGTGTCAAGAAGCTCAACAGTTTCCTGTGTGTATGAAGAATGGTCCATCACCCAAAGGACATACAGCCAATTTGACACAACTGTGGGAAGCATTGGAGTAAACATGGGCCAGCATCCCTGTGGAATGCTTTTGACACCTTTTAGAGTCCATGCCCCGACGAATTGAGGCTATTCTGAGGGCAAAAGGGAGTGCCACTCAAAATTAGGAAGCTGTTCCTAATGTTCTGTACACTCAGTGTATATGGCTCTGGAGTGTAGCAGTTTAAGGATCTTCAACTAGAGGGTTTTGGATACATGTAGCCAGACAGTCCTGTTACCGTAACATTTACTGTATTAACTAGGATACAGTCCTGTTACCGTAACCTTTACTGTATTAACTAGGATACAGTTCTGTTACCGTAACCTTGACTGCATTAACTAGGATACAGTCCTGTTACCGTAACCTTTACCACATTAACTAGGATACAGTCCTGTTACCATAACCTTTACCACATTAACTAGGATACAGTCCTGTTACTGTAACCTTTACCACATTAACTAGGATACAGTCCTGTTACTGTAACCTTTACTACATTAACTAGGATACAGTCCTGTTACCGTAACCTTTACCACATTAAATAGGATACAGTCCTGTTACCGTAACCTTTACCACATTAACTAGGATACTGTCCTGTTCCAAGGGATAATAGAACATAAGCAAGGTGTTCTCTTACTGACCTCTTGTCACGCCCTGACTCAGGGGACTCTTATATGTTGAGTCAGGGTGTGTATATTCCTTGTTGTGCTTTTTCTATGTTGTCGATCATGTATGTATAGTTCTATGTTGGCCAGTGTGGTTCCCAATCAGAGGCAGCTGTCGCTCGTTGTCTCTGATTGGGGACCATACTTAGGCAGCCTATTGGCACTGTCTAGTTGTGGGATCTGGTTCCGGTTAAGGTTAGTTGTATCTACCTTAGGACTTCACGTTTCGTTTATTATTTTGTCGTGTGTTTATTTGGTTTAATAAACATGTACGTATATCACGCTGCGCCTTGGTCTGACCCGTCAATGAACGAACGTGACAGAAGATCCCACCAAACGAGGACCAAGCAGCGTGCCGAGAAGGAGCAAACGCCTGGGACTCAACAGGAGGTTACATTAGTAGATGTCTTCCTCGGTTGGGGGAGAATTACGGAGGAGGAGGCCGTCCGTTATCGGAAGGCGATGAAGGAGGATGCCCAGGTAGGAGAGGAGAAACGGCGCCAACAGTGCCGACGATGGAGACCCGAGAGGCAACCCCAATAATTTTTTTTGGGGGGGGCACACGGTGTGGACGACGAGGCAGCAGGAGGCCGTGAAAGGGCGGATCTGCAGGTTAGGAGAGGAGGCCACCATGTTACGGGGGCTGTTGGCTCAGAGGGAGCAGGAGTTATTCGGTCAGAGGGAGGCGATACAGGAGGCTAAAAGGGAGAAGGAAAGAGAAGAGGCACGGCGAGAGGAGCTGGTTAGGCAGCAGAAGGAGCGGGGGTTAATAAAGGAACCCAGTCCTGCTCCTCGCACCAAGCAAGTGATGCGTGTCACAGGCCGGTCCGGCCCGTTCCTGCTCCCCGCACCAAGCCAGTGGTGCGTGTCTCCAGCCCGGCCCGGCCTGTTTCTGCTCCTCGCACCAAGGCAGTGGTGCGCGTCGCCAGCTCGGCCCGGCCTGTTCCTGCTCCTCGCACCAAGCAAGTGGTGCGCGTCGCCAGCCCGGCCCGGCCTGTTCCAGTTCCTCGCACCAAGCCAGTGGTGCGCGTCGCCAGTCCGGCCCGGCCTGTTCCTGCTCCTCGCACTAAGCCAGTGGTGCGCGTCGCCAGTCCGGCCCGGCCTGTTCCTGCTCCTCGCACCAAGCCAGTGGTGCGCGTCGCCAGCCTGGCCCGGCCTGTTTCTGCTCCTCGCACCAAGGCAGTGGTGCGCGTCGCCAGCTCGGCCCGGCCTGTTCCTGCTCCTCGCACCAAGCAAGTGGTGCGCGTCGCCAGCCCGGCCCGGCCTGTTCCAGTTCCTCGCACCAAGCCAGTGGTGCGCGTCGCCAGCCCGGCCCGGCCTGTTCCTGCTCCTCGCACCAAGCTAGTGGTGCGCGTCGCCAGCCTGGCCCGGCCTGTTCCTGTTCCTCGCATCAAGCCAGTGGTGCGCGTCGCCAGCCCGGCCCGTTCCTGCTCCTCGCACCAAGCCAGTGGTGCGCATCGCCAGCCCGGCCCGGCCTGTTCCTGCACCTCGCACCAAGCCAGTGGTGCGCGTCGCCAGTCCGGCCCCGCCTGTTCCTGCTCCTCACACCAAGCCAGTGGTGCGCGTCGCCAGTCCGGCCCGGCCTGTTCCTGCTCCTCGCACTAAGCCAGTGGTGCGCATCGCCAGTCCGGCCCGGCCTGTTCCTGCTCCTCGCACCAAGCCAGTGGTGCGCGTCGCCAGCCTGGCCCGGCCTGTTCCTGCTCCTCGCACCAAGCCAGTGGTGGGCGTCGCCAGTCCTGCCCGGCCCGTTCCTGCTCCTCGCACCAAGCCAGTGGTGCGCGTCGCCAGCCCGGCCCGGCCTGTTCCTGCTCCTCGCACCAAGCCAGTGGTGCGCGTCGCCAGCCCGGCCCGGCCTGTTCCTGCTCCTCGCATCAAGCCAGTGGTGCGCGTCGCCAGCCCGGCCCGTTCCTGCTCCTCGCACCAAGCCAGTAGTGCGCGTCGCCAGTCCTGCCCGGCCCGTTCCTGCTCCTCGCACCAAGCCAGTGGTGCGCGTCGCCAGCCCGGCCCGGCCTGTTCCTGCACCTCGCACCAAGCCAGTGGTGCGCGTCGCCAGTCCGGCCCCGCCTGTTCCTGCTCCTCACACCAAGCCAGTGGTGCGCGTCGCCAGTCCGGCCCGGCCTGTTCCTGCTCCTCGCACTAAGCCAGTGGTGCGCGTCGCCAGTCCGGCCCGGCCTGTTCCTGCTCCTCGCACCAAGCCAGTGGTGCGCGTCGCCAGCCTGGCCAGGCCTGTTCCTGCTCCTCGCACCAAGCCAGTGGTGGGCGTCGCCAGTCCTGCCCGGCCCGTTCCTGCTCCTCGCACCAAGCCAGTGGTGCGTGTTCCTAGTCAGGTCCGGCCCGTGCCTGCTCCTCGCACCAGACCAGTGGTGCGTTTGTCCAGTCCGGCACGGCCCGTGCCCGTTCCACCGGTGCCTGGTCCGGCACCGGTCAGCTGCTCCACTCCGGAGCCAGAGTAGTCCGCTCCACCGGTGCCTGATCTAGCTCCAGTCAGCTGCGCCACTCCGGAGCCAGAGCAGTCCGCTCCACTGGGGTCTAGTCCAGCTCCGGTCAGCGGCTCCACTCCGGAGCCAGAGCAGTCCGCTCCACCGGTGCCCAGTCCAGCTCCGGTCAGCGGCTCCAGTCCAGACCATGACGTCAGCCCCTCTCCAGGTTCGGGGTCTCCCACACCAGGGTCCAGACAGGGCCTGGCGTATTGTGGGAGGAAGGAGAGGGGAAGCAGCGCGCCGAGGTCCAGACCAGACCAGGGGCACAACAGGGAGGCGGAGAGTGAGAGGTCGTCACGCCCTGAGCCGGATCCGCCTCCCGAGGCGGAATGCCCTCCCGTACCCTACCCTGTTATGTTTATGTTGTGCGGTCGGAGTCCGCACCTTTGGGGGGGGGGGGGGGGGGGGGTACTGTCACGTCCTGACTCAGGGGACTCTTATATGTTGAGTCAGGGTGTGTATATTCCTTGTTGTGCTTTTTCTATGTTGTCGATCTTGTATGTATAGTTCTATGTTGGCCGGTGTGGTTCCCAATCAGAGGCAGCTGTCGCTTGTTGTCTCTGATTGGGGACCATACTTAGGCAGCCTATTGGCACTGTCTAGTTGTGGGATCTGGTTCCGGTTAAGGTTAGTTGTATCTACCTTAGGACTTCACGTTTCGTTTATTATTTTGTCGTGTGTTTATTTGGTTTAATAAACATGTACGTATATCACGCTGCGCCTTGGTCTGACCCGTCATTCAACGAACGTGACACCTCTGCCCGCTCTCTCTGTCAATTCAATTCAAAGGGCTGTTGTGGGGCATTTGCTTTGGTAATGTTTACATTGCCAAAGCAAATGGAATAGGCAATAAACAAAAGGGAAATAAACAAGGAAAACATTAGTAGACATTACACTCACCAATTTTTTTAAAGAATATAGACATTTCAAGTGTTATTGGCTATGTACAAAGTTGTAACAATGTGCAAGATGTTGAAGTATGAAAGGGAAAGTAAATAAACAGAACTATAGGTCGTATTTAAAATGTTGTTTGTGCTTCAATGGTTGCCCTTTTCTCATGGCAACGGGCCACAAATCTTGCTGCTGTGACTGCACACTGCGGTATTTCGCCTAACAGAGGGCGCAGTGGTCTAAGGCACTGCATCGCAGTGCTAGCTGTGCCACTAGAGATCCTGGTTCGAATCCAAGCTCTGTCGTAGCCGGCCGCGACCGGGAGACCCATGGGGCGGCGCACAATTGGCCCAGCGTCGTCCAGGGTAGGGGAGGGAATGGCCGGCAGGGATGTAGCTCATTTGGTAGAGCATGGCGTTTGCAACGCCAGGGTTGTGGGTTCGATTCCCACGGGGGGCCAGTATGAAAAATAAAAAAATTATGTATGCACTCACTAACTGTAAGTCGCTCTGGATAAGAGCGTCTGCTAAATGACTAAAATGTAAATGTATCAATGTTTGATTTGTTTTCAAATTCTTTGTGGGTCTGTGTGATCTGTGGGAAATATGTGTCTCTAATGTGGTCATACATTTGGCAGGAGGTTAGGAATTATAGCTCAGTTTCCACCTCATTTTGTGGTCAGAGGGCACATACCCTGTCATCTCTTGAGAGCCAGGTCTGTCTATGGCAGCCTCTCTCAATAGCAAGGCTATGCTCACTGAGTCTGTACATAGTCAAGGATTTTCTTAATTTAGGGTCAGTCACAGTGGTCAGGTATTCTGCCACTGTGTACTCTCTGTTTAGGGCCAGATAGCATTCCAATTTGCTCAGTTTTTTGGTTGATTCTTTCCAGTGTGTCAAATAGTTATCTTTTTGCTTTTTCATAATTTGGTTGGGTCTAATTGTGTTGCTGTCCTGGGGCTCTGTGGAGTCTGTTTGTGTTTGTGAATAGAGCCCCAGGACCAGCTGGCTGAGGGGACTCTTCTCCAGGTTCATCTCTCTGTAGGTGAGGGCTTTGTGATGGAATGTGTGGGCATCGCATCCTTTTAGGTGGTTGTAGAATTTAACTGTTATTTTCTGGATTTTGATAACTAGCGGGTATAGTCCTAATTCTGATCTGCATGCATTGTTTGGGGTTTTGCATTGTACACAAAGTATACTTTTGCAGAATTCTGCATGCAGAGTCTCAATTGGGTGTTTGTCCCATTTTGTGAATTCTTGGTTGGTGAGTGGACCCCAGATCTCACAACCATAGAGGGCAATGGGTTCGATAATTGACTGAAGTATTTTTAGCCAGATCCTAATTGGGATGTTGAGTTTTATGTTCCTTTTGATGGCATAGAAGGCCCTTCTTGCCTTGTCTCTTAGGTCGTTCACAGCCTTGTGGAAGTTACCTGTGGTGTTGATGTTTAGGCCGAGGTAGGTGTAATTCTTTGTGTGCTCTAGGGTAACAGTGTCTAGATAGAATTTGTATCTGTTGTCTTGGCTACTGGACCTTTTTTGGAACACCATTTTTTTAGTCTTACTGAGATTCACTGTCAGGGCCCAGGTCTGACAGAATCTGTGCAGAAGATCTAGGTGCTGCTGTAGGCCCTCCTTGGTTGGGGACAGAAGCACCAGATCATCAGCAAACAGTAGACATTTGACTTCAGATTCTAGTAGGGTGAGGCCGTGTGCTGCAGACTGTTCTAGTACCCTCGCCAATTCGTTGATATATATGTTGAAGAGGGTGGGGCTCAAGCTGCATCCCTGTCTCACCCAACGGCCCTGTGGAAAGAAATATGTGTGTTTATTGCCTCTCTCTCTCTCTGTCTGTCTGTCTGTCTGTCTGTCTGTCTCTATCTTTTTCTCTCTCTCTCTCTTCTCTCTCTCTCTTTCTGTCTCTCTCTGTCTGTCTGTCTCTCTCTCTCGCTCTCTCTCTCCCTCTCTCTTCTCTCTCTCGCTCTCTCTCTCTCCCTCTCTCTTCCTCTTCTCTCTTCTCTCTCTCTCTCTCTCTCTCTCCTCTCCCTCCCCCCTCTCTCTCCTCCAGGTGTTCTACATCTGTTGGAGCATGATGAGGAGTATGTGTTTACTTTGCCCTGTGCCTACGCCCGCTCCATCCTTACCGTACCCTGGGTGGAGCTGGGAGGGAAAGTCACCATCAGTTGTGCCAAGAGTGGATACTCTGCCACTGTTACCTTCCATACTAAACCCTTCTACGGAGGAAAGATACACAGGTGAGAGAGAGAGAGAGAGAGAGAGAGAGAGAGAGAGAGAGAGAGAGAGAGAGAGAGAGAGAGAGAGAGAGAGAGAGAGAGAGAGATTACATGCATGTGTGTGACCTTATAACAACATACACGTTGTATAAAATTTATCTTGATGGTCCCTGTCATTCTAATCCCTCCCTGTTTGTGATAGTGGTGGTGTGTGTCCATCCATATGTCTGACAGTGGTGTGTGTACGTCCATCCATCTGTCTGTGTGTGTCTGACCCAATAACAACATAGTCACCATCTTGTCTTCCTGTTAGAGTGACAGCAGAGGTGAAGCACAACCCGACGGGGACCATAGTGTGTAAGGCCCAAGGGGAATGGAATGGCACCCTGGAGTTCACCTACAGCAGTGGGGAGACCAAGGTCATCAACACCTCCAAGCTGCCTGTCATCAGGAAGAAGATACGACCCATGGAGAAACAGGGACACTACGAATCACGGTGAGGAGGGAGGGAGGGAGATACGACCCATGGAGAAACAGGGACACTACGAATCACAGTGAGGAGGGAGGGAGGGAGGGAGGGAGGGAGATACAACCCATGGAGAAACAGGGACACTACGAATCACGGTGAGGAGGGAGGGAGGGAGATACGACCCATGGAGAAACAGGGATACTACGAATCACGGTGAGTAGGGAGGGAGGGAGGGAGGGAGGGAGATACGACCCATGGAGAAACAGGGACACCACGAATCACGGTAGGGAGGGAGGGAGGGAGGGAGGGGATGGAGTCACGACCCATGGAGAAACAGGGACACTACGAATCACGGTGAGGAGGGAGGGAGGGAGGGAGACACGGCCCATGGAGAAACAGGGACACTATGAATCACGGTGAGGAGGGAGGGAGGGAGGGAGAGAGAGAGATACGACCCATAGAGAAACCAGCCAGGTGTCTGTTTTGTAGTTATACCCAGACCCCATATAAAAGTATTTAAAGCCACCTACCACAGTGTTTGACCATATCTCTCTTTGGGGTCAAATAAACAGGGGGTCTAGGGTGAGAAGCTTAGAATAATTCTAATGAGGTATGTCTTCTGTTTATTCCATTTGACTGTAACACCTCAAAGGCTTACACTCTGTGGTGCTATGACCTGACCTCATACAATACATCCTCTCTGTCTGTCAGTCCTGACCTTACACAATACAACCTCTCTGTCTGTCAGTTAAACATGCAATGTATTGCACAATCCCACACGTTCTACAAAGAGTGAGCCCTCTACAAAGCTAGTCAATAGTGATGGTGTTTGTGAGCTGGCTAGGCGGTGTTCATGTTAATCTCTCTAAGAGGCGTGTCTCTGTGCTGTGTTGGTATGGTAATCTCTCTAAGAGGCGTGTCTCTGTGCAGTGTTGGTATGGTAATCTCTCCTAAGAGGTGTATCTCTGTGCAGTGTTGGTATGGTAATCTCTCTAAGAGGCGTGTCTCTGTGCAGTGTTGGTATAGTAATCTCTCCTAAGAGGTGTATCTCTGTGCAGTGTTGGTATGGTAATCTCTCTAAGAGGCGTGTCTCTGTGCAGTGTTGGTATGGTAATCTCTCTAAGAGGCGTGTCTCTGTGCTGTGTTGGTATGGTAATCTCTCTAAGAGGCGTGTCTCTGTGCTGTGTTGGTATGGTAATCTCTCTAAGAGGCGTGTCTCTGTGCTGTGTTGGTATGGTAATTTCTCTAAGAGGCGTGTCTCTGTGCAGTGTTGGTATGGTAATCTCCCTAAGAGGCGTGTCTCTGTGCAGTGTTGGTATGGTAATCTCCCTAAGAGGCGTATCTCTGTGCAGTGTTGGTATGGTAATCTCTCTAAGAGGTGTGTCCCTGTGCTGTGTTGGTATGGTAATCTCTCTAAGAGGCGTGTCTCTGTAATGTGTTGGTATGGTAATCTCTCTAAGAGGCGTGTCTCTGGGTCAGACAACAGAACATGTGTAAAACATAAAGCAGCTGTAGTCTCGTTGCCACGTCTGTAACTGGTACTACAGTCATGTAACAGCTCTGGTTGGATGAGCCAAGCTCTCTTGATGAGTAACCTTGCCTGAGACCTGAGGCCTTGTCCAAACTCTGCATGTAGTGTAGCAGTGCACAGTACAAAGGCCTGTCTGTCTCAAAGGGCTTTCCAACAACAGATTGATGAATTACCAGGTGAAGGAGTATTACCACCCAGAACAAGTCTTTGGGTTCCCTCACTAACCTGCTTAACAAAGACATTACAAAGCGTGTATTAAAGCTGAGGATGAGTATGTGTGTGTGTGTGTGTGAGATCTGACTGATCCTAATGCTCCAGAGAGAGAATCAGAGAAGATGAGAGATGACACACTTCTCTGAGAACATTCCTGTGACTTATCACAACGTCCTCACTTACTCACACACACACACACACACACACACACACACACACACACACACACACACACACACACACACACACACACACATTCTCAGCTGTAGTACACTGCCAGTGTCACACAGCCTTAATTTGATCTGATACTTGGCTAATACAGTCTGGCTGGTAAGTGGAGGAAGGGCTAACTGGGGATGGATTGCGTTAGAAGCCAGTTTTGAAACCATATCTTCTGCTGATTCATATGGATAGTTGCAGTATCAATGTAGCAGTACACACCAGTCCAGTCTAGACAGAACTGCAGTATCAATGTAGCAGTACACACCAGTCCAGTTTAGACAGAACTGCAGTATCAATGTAGCAGTACACACCAGTCCAGTTTAGACAGAACTGCAGTATCAATGTAGCAGTACACACCAGTCCAGTCTAGACAGAACTGCAGTATCAATGTAGCAGTACACACCAGTCCAGTCTAGACAGAACTGCAGTATCAATGTAGCAGTACACACCAGTCCAGTCTAGACAGAGCTGCAGTATCAATGTAGCAGTACACACCAGTCCAGTCTAGACAGAACTGCAGTATCAATGCAGCAGTACACACCAGTCCAGTCTAGACAGAGCTGCAGTATCAATGTAGCAGTACACACCAGTCCAGTCTAGACAGAACTGCAGTATCAATGCAGCAGTACACACCAGTCCAGTCTAGACAGAACTGCAGTATCAATGCAGCAGTACACATCAGTCCAGTCTAGACAGAACTGCAGTATCAATGTAGCAGTACACACCAGTCCAGTCTAGACAGAACTGCCATATCAATGCAGCAGTACACACCAGTCCAGTCTAGACAGAACTGCAGTATCAATGTAGCAGTACACACCAGTCCAGTCTAGACAGAACTGCAGTATCAATGCAGCAGTACACATCAGTCCAGTCTAGACAGAACTGCAGTATCAATGCATCAGTACACACCAGTCCAGTCTAGACAGAAATGCAGTATCAATGCAGCAGTACACACCAGTCCAGTCTAGACAGAACTGCAGTATCAATGCAGCAGTACACACCAGTCCAGTCTAGACAGAACTGCAGTATCAATGCAGCAGTACACACCAGTCCAGTCTAGACAGAACTGCAGTATCAATGCAGCAGTACACACCAGTCCAGTCTAGACAGAAATGCAGTATCAATGCAGCAGTACATACCAGTCCAGTCTAGCAGTTTATAAAGATCGTTGTGAGTTGCAGGTTCTAAGGAGGCAGATTATCTCATAAACACTGAAAAGGAGTGTCACCTTGTAATGGTTCCTATCTGTCTCGAAGGACCAGTGAGGGTTTGGTACGAGCACATTTTAATACCATGAGAATAGATCAACCATACACAACTACTGGATAGAAATAAATCAGCTATCGGTCAACATATTCTCAAATATGACATAATGAAATAAATATAGACTATCACATTCCCTATATGACGTAATGGTAAACAGTCCTGGGTAACAGGCATCATATACAGTAAACCGACCGGTCTCTTAGGATCTTCTCACACGTGCTGTGTTAATTGGATTATCTGGAGCTCACCGCCTCATGCATTATTTCCAGAACATAAACAAGAGAATGAACATAAGGTACAGAATGTGTACACGTGTGGAGGAATCTGGATGGAGAGTTTATTTCTCCTCTCCTCTTCCACCATTGAGTCAGAACATTGCATTAGTGGGCCTGCTCCTCTTCCACCATTGAGTCAGAACATTGCATTAGTGGGCCTGCTCCTCTTCCACCATTGAGTCAGAACATTCCATTAGTGGGCCTGCTCCTCTTCCACCATTGAGTCAGAACATTCCATTAGTGGGCCTGCTCCTCATCCACCATTGAGTCAGAACATTCCATTAGTGGGCCTGCTCCTCATCCACCATTGAGTCAGAACATTCCATTAGTGGGCCTGCTCCTCTTCCACCATTGAGTCAGAACATTCCATTAGTGGGCCTGCTCCTCTTCCACCATTGAGTCAGAACATTCCATTAGTGGGCCTGCTCCTCTTCCACCATTGAGTCAGAACATTCCATTAGTGGGCCTGCTCATCTTACTGCGGTGTTGGAGGATAGCTTGTCTAGCTGTGTCAAGTGTTCTGCCAATATACCTGTCAGAGAGAAGAGGTTGATTAAGGACAGACTCAGCAGATAATTAAAACTATTATCCTAAGCTCACTCCTACTCACCTGTCTTCATTTGGTATGCTGTGTCCTACTCCTACTCACCTGTCTTCATTTGGCATGCTGTGTCCTACTCCTACTCACCTGTCTTCATTTGGCATGCTGTGTCCTACTCCTACTCACCTGTCTTCATTTGGCATGCTGTGTCCTACTCCTACTCACCTGTCTTCATTTGGCATGTTGTGTCCTACTCCTACTCACCTGTCTTCAGTTGGCATGCTGTGTCCTACTCCTACTCACCTGTCTTCAGTTGGCATGCTGTGTCCTACTCCTAGTCACCTGTCTTCAGTTGGCATGCTGTGTCCTACTCCTAGTCACCTGTCTTCAGTTGGCATGCTGTGTCCTACTCCTAATGGTAAAGTGTTCCTCTACTGGTGTCTGTGGCAGCATGTTATGTCAGCTCTGAGATCAGTTATAATGGTAAAGTGTTCCTCTACAGGCGTCTGTGGCAGCATGTTACCTCAGCTCTCAGGTCAGGAAACATTGACTCTGCTACAGAGCACAAACATTGTCTGGAGGAGAGGCAGAGAGCAGAGGGCCGACAGAGAGCTGCCTCCAACACACCCTGGAAACCCAAATACTTCATCAAGGAGGTGAGGGACTAGGACCTAAACTGTAAACTTTGACGTTAACCTCTAACATTACCTCTAAGTTTGAGTCAGCTTCCCTGGTCTTGTCTTTAATGTTTGTTCACAGTCAACATTATTTCAAAAAGCCAGTACTAAACATGTTTCCTTTTAATCTCTCTCTCTCTCTCTCTCTCTCTCTCTCTCTCTCTCTCTCTCTCTCTCTCTCTCTCTCTCTCTCTCTCTCTCTCTCTCTCTCTCTCTCTCTCTCTCAGGGCGAGGGCTGGGTGTATCACAACCCCTTGTGGAAGACCCACTGACGAGGGGAGGGGCCTCTGGGGGGGAGGGGCAACATGCCAGCTGCCGATCACAGCACAGCGAGCGGCCCGCTGGTGGTCATGGCAACACTCACTGGGGACCAGCTAGCCAGCCGCTAGAGAACAGACCAGAAATACAAGGGGGTGTGTTCCAAATGATACCCTATTATCTGTACAGTGCACAACTGCAAAAGGAGTGCTCTATACAGGGAGCAAGATGCTATTACAGATGTGCCCAAGGACTGTCTTGGATGAGGAGATTACGCCTCAGTCATCTCATTAAGAATGAGAGGTGCCAAAGACTGTCAGAGGGACAGGAACCACAGTCGGACAGCAAGCTCACTGCGTTTCCTATCAGAAGCTGACCTGCTCCATACGATCCAGGAAACTCTGCGGCCATTTAGGAGATGGACCAGTTCGAACCAGGAAGGGGTTGGGAGGGACAGAGGATGAGCGTGATCGTTGGTGATCAACGATAGCTGAACAATTATGTAGCTTTTTGATATATAGTACAATCCAAATACCAGGATAATAGATTATATTCACATGCTTCTTCCTTCACTTTTAATTTGTTTGCACAGGTACTGTAGCATACTGTAGCTGTCTCCAATGTTATTAGTCTAAAGGCCACAGGAGAGATTGTCCTTCCAGCTGTATCCAATGTTATTAGTCTAAAGGCCACAGGAGAGGTTGTCCTTCCAGCTGTATCCAATGTTATTAGTCTAAAGGCCACAGGAGAGGTTGTCCTTCCACTGTATGATGTATGTAAGATCCAATGATGTATGATTTGTTCATAATAACACACAACACCATACATACTTTATAGAGAAGTCTTCCTTCAGCCCTTCTGTTGTATGACGTACAGTATGGAAGTAATAACACCATACATACTGTATAGAGAAGAGTCTTCCTTCAGCCCTTCTGTTGTATGACGAACAGTATATACGTACAGGTATGTATGCTTGTCACACTTGACTTGGACACTGTGGATAACAGCATACCACAGTATAGAACACCGTATCCTTCAGCCCAGAATGGAGAATGTAATCAGAGGTGAACACTGCTATAATGTCAAACTTAAAGCCACTTCCCCAGCCCAAACCAGCTCTCTCAGTATTCACACTAACATTGTAGTGATTGTAACCATGAAGTAGCCCGGTGCTCCAGTCTGTTTGTCCTTTATATGGCCGAACCTTGAAAATATTTTTATAGGGTCTAATTTATAACCTTGAAGACATCTTTATAGGGTCTAATTTATAACCTTGAAGACATCTTTATAGCGTCTAATTAGTTACAACTCCAACCGTATCCAGGAGGTACAAATCCAACCTTATCCAGGAGGTTCAAATCTAACCGTATCCAGGAGGTACAAATACCATGTGACACCAGGGTCCAGGAGAAATCCACCCAGAGATAATCTGTATTTGGACTCAGAACTACTTTTCGAAAAACAGTTTATCTTACATGATTTACTCCCAAGGCACCCTACTGTTCATTCTCATATAAGTATCCCAAATGGCACCCTATTCACTATACTGTATAGTCCACTAATGTTGACCAAGGCCCATAGGGCTCTGGTCAAAGGTAGTGCACTTTGGCTGCGTTTAGACAGATGTTTTTTTTTTTTCACTAATTGGTCTTTTGACCAATCGGATCATCTCTGAAAAATATCTGATGTGAAAAGATCTGGTGTGATTGGTCAAAAGACCAATTAGTGGAAAACATTGTGCTGCCTGTGTGACTGCAGCCTACTGTGTAGGGATTTGGGTACCATTTGGGGCAGACACACAAGATGTCTGTCTGTTTAAGATGAAGTCTAATCACTCTGTTGGGGCCTGGTAGTAGATGTATTGACCCTTGATTTATTTAATCCACATCTGATATTTATTCTCCTGGTTTCAAGATCCTGTGATCCTAGGCCTAGATTCAATCTGGACCGCGGAAGATCTGCGCTATAATTTAAAGGCAATGTTCCCGTGTTCGCGGATACTGCGTTCACGGTAAACGCTGCATATGTCGGCTCAATCTGAAATTATCTTTACATTTCAATCGCGCTATATTGAGGATCTTCCGCGGCCCGTATTAAATCAAAATCAACCTAGCCCCTAGTCTGTCTTGTCGTCAGCCAGCTCTTTCTCTGTAGTAATGAGCCTGGGGACGAGGTTTGATCTTACCTAACAAGGAGAGCTGCTCCAATAATGGTCCCTTCACTGACATGTTTGTCTAATTACAACATTTATTGTAGCAGCGGTGCTAGCAACATGTCTTCACCTAACAACACAGGAGAGACTCATCCATCACGATAGCTCCATCAATGGTCCCTCTACTAACAATCTGTCTCCTATTTGTTAGTAGAAATTACAATGTTCATTGGTTAGGTAACTTAGTCTGAATATAATTCCAAAATTCTCCATCAACAGAATCCTCATGCAGTTTTTGTGATCATATAATGGAGGTGACAGTGAATGAAATGGAGAGGCATTTTGTCCTGCCTTGTTTAAACTGACTGAGAAGCACTGTTATACACTTTGTAGACAGTAGATGCTAACTGGGATCATTGGAATGACCCTACCAATTTTTTTAGTTATGTAACTTTCAAAATACAGAAATCCTCCCCATATGATGCATTTTGCTTCATATGAAGCAAAACGCAGAATCATACGATACAAAATGCATCATACAGGGATGATTTCTGTATCTTGAAAACTTGATTGATGACAAACAATACATTTTGGGACTGTCAACAATGGACAAATGAAACAAATACCAAAATATTGTTTTTGGGTGGAGTTTTCCTTTAACTGTTTTCCATTTAAACTTCAATGGGGTGACATCAGAGTTGGATGTCCCAAGGATCCCACTTAGCATGTACTCTTTGTAGACAGGAGGATGGAGATAGGAGCTCTAGAGGTCATTTTATCAGTAATATGGGTATGTGAGAATGTATTAACCTTTTCACACTATCGTGCCGACCAGAACCAAACTGCTGACTCGGATAGCTTCCTTTCACATGGTCCTTTCCAGCAACTATGGTAGATGTGGAACCAGTCCAGTCCAGTTTTGTTTGGCTCAGTGGTGTGAACAGCTTTTAACTCCTCTGTGGAACCAGGCCAATCCAGTTTGGTTTGGTTTGGCTCAGTGCTGTTAACAGCTCTTAACTCCTCTGTGGAACCAGGCCAGTCCAGTTAGGTTTGGCTCACTGGTGTGAACAGCTCTTAACTCCTCTGTGGAACCAGTCTGGTTTGGCTCAATGGTGTGAACAGCTCTTAACTCCCCTGTGGAACCAGGCCAATCCGGTTTGGTTTGGCTCAGTGCTGTGAACAGCTCTTAACTCCTCTGTGGAACCAGGCCAGTCCAGTTTGGTTTGTCTCACTGGTGTGAACAGCTCTTAACTCCTCTGTGGAACCAGTCTGGTTTGGCTCAATGGTGTGAATAGCTCTTAACTCCTCTGTGGAACCAGTCTGGTTTGGCTCACTGGTGTGAACAGCTCTTAACTCCTCTGTGGAACCAGTCTGGTTTGGCTCACTGGTGTGAACAGCTCTTAACTCCTATGTGGAACCAGGCCAGTCCAGTTTGGTTTGGCGCAGTGGTGTGAACAGCTCTTAACTCCTCTGTGGAACCAGTCTGGTTTGGCTCACTGGTGTGAACAGCTCTTAACTCCTCTGTGGAACCAGGCCAGTTTGGTTTGGCTCAGTGGTGTGAACAGCTCTTAACTCCTCTGTCCTGTCAGTATAAGATCAATAACCTTTTGAGTATGAATGTTATGTGAGTGTGAAGTGCAACACTGCAGCGTACTTCATCAGTCACTGAGCTTTGACCAAACACTTTTTGTGTGCGTCCCAAATGGCATCCTTTTCCTCATATGGCTCTGGTCAAAAGTAGTGCACTATATTGTGGATAGGGTGCCGTTTGGGACGCAGCTCTCGTCTTGCCCACCTGTGTAGAACCTATGCAACACTTGACTTAGAAAGTAGTCTAAGACATGGGACAGCCAGGGGCTGGGGTTTCCATATATATTATGTAGTTTAATAAATATCTCATCACGATCTGTGGCTGATCTGTTGTTGGCAGGTTGTCTGTGGTGTAGAATGCTGATTTAGTCTGGAAACCACTGTGAATACTATCTCTGGTTCACTATTGTCTCAGTTAAGTGAAACAATAGTGAACCAGAATGATATTAAGTTTGGATTTCGGACTACTGATGACTGGGTTTGAGGCCGTTAGAAAACACAAATGAAAGTAGCTCTTCTCCAAGAATATAACTGATCCTAGTACTGAATCTCATGCAGACATGTTGTAAAATATCTCTACAGCGAACTGACGCTAACTGGCGGTGAGTGCTGCCATCTAGTGGATCCTAACAGACATACACATGTACATTTGGAATCTTCCATGAGAAGACAAAGCCGTGTTGGAGCGAAAGGAAGATTTTTGACAAAATGACACAGAGCCAATTCAATGCAACCTCTTTAATTCAAAAAGGTATCTTTCATTCTCACACCCACCAGCATCCATTTCATTACAATTGATGGAATAAACCTTGACTTAAGAAAGAAATTATACAATTTCTGCATTTCATTCCTTGATAGGACACTACTTTTTTCGATTAGCCTCCATCGTTCATGTAATAAATACCCTAGAGAGGCTGCATCCAAAATGGCACCCTATTCCCTATTTAGTGCACTACTTCTGACCAGGGCCCATAAAGTTCTGGTCAAAAGTAGTGCACTACATAGGGAATAGAGTGCCCTTTGTGACGCAGACAGAGTCTCGGACTCAGACGATATGGTTTCTCATAGTAAGCTGTTAAGGCCAATACAGTCCTCTCTTTTTATACAGACTGAGCATAGCATTCTACCTGAACAGAAACACAAGCAGAGTGCTGAGTTAGTTAAGTGAAAACCATATATAGATGACTGGTGAAAACTGACCAGTCATCATGAGAAATAAAGAGAAACTGGTTGAGGGACAGACTGGCTTAGATTAGACATGGGTGTAGTTAAACCATAGAGGTAAACTCCTGAAAATAAGCACTTACGTACCAGAGAATTCATTCTACTGGTTACCTTTAAAAACAGAAGGGTGGCTAGAGGACAAGGAGTAGTACCGTTGTGGCTAAAGTGCATCAGGACAAATGGGCAATCTTAGCATCTTAGGCTGTTTCAGTGCAGCTTATTCAAAAACCTAGAAGAAGAGATGTTTCAGTCGTACTAAGAGCATCTAGCCCAGACAATCTCATGAGGAAATTAAAAGAACAAACTACATCTAACGTATCATGAAGTCCTTGTTGTATTTCTGTTCTCCAGGAATTATAAGATGTATTGTTACAGGAAATCTACTGGGATTTAAAAAATGTGTTTATTTGACATCCCCATAGTGACGGATTGACACCTGGCCAACACATACATGAGACCAAATAAATTGAGACAGACAGGTAGTAGGTACCAAACAATAACTGAGCATGCACCAGGAACTAAACCATCTCTGACTCCACATTACATCAAAACTCCTTTCAAAACTCCTCTTTCATTTGTTTTTTAAAGGTAACTAGTTTAGTTCACACCCTGAAATAGTACAGAATGTCTTTGGTGCCACTGACTGATTCCAAGTCAGTTTAGATTGAATGAGTTTGATCTTCGAGTAGTTGTTTTGTTTGTTTGTTTTTCCCATAAAAAAGGCACCCTATTCCCTACATAGTGCACTACTTTTGAACAGGGCCAATAGGGAATAGGGTGACATTTGGGATGCAGCCTCTGTCTGGATTGGTGTAACTTTAAGATGGCTCCGCCTCACAGCAACATTCAAGTACAAAATAAAATGTAAAAGGTTGTCGAAAGGTCAAAGTTCAGTTCCTCAGGTTAAAACCCAAACCGACAGAGGGAGGTCATCGGAACTAGCCGACACCCCCAACAGAGGTCACAGAAGGGTTATCATAGAACCTCCCGTTACCACGATGATCATCATAGACCTGGTCGTCCAGGTAACAGGTCTCTCCAGACCATTGGTTGGTTGGTGTTCGTTATTCTTCTTGATTGGTGGATTACTTGCTTGTTGCGTTTTGAATGATTTTTACATCTCTCTCTCTCTCTCTCTTTCTCTCTCTCTCTCTCTCTCTCTCTCTCTCTCTCTCTCTCTCTCTCTCTCTCTCTCTCACTCTCTGGTTAAACTGATTTCTTGTTGTTCAGTTTCTTGCCTTTCTTGAGGGCAAGTTTGTTCTTCACGTGACCACGCTTCCTCTTTGCCGTCTGCAATAAATCAAATCAAAGAACATTTAGATGACAATAGATCAGTCCAGAAAAACCTCTAACCCTAGGCATTTAGCACTCTGATAGGTTAGATGGCATTTTAGACTAATTTATTATACATGTCCTATTCTTTTAGATGTATAAACATGATCTAGGGTGCAAGGATGAAGGGGTAATTGATTCTGGACAGGGCCAAGGATGAAGGGGCATGGGTATATGATTCTGGACAGGGACAGCAGAATCATTCACCAGCGCTCTCCAATTGAGAAGAGAGAAGCATGGATGACCTTGTTCCTGATCTTGATCCTGTACCTTTTTAGAGGTGTACTTCTGCCTGCTGCTGCTGCTGCTGCTACTACGGGGACTGTGCTCCAGGGGGTCCCTGTTCTCCTCCTTCTTGACCTTGTAGATCCGGACCAGCCAGTGCTCTGAGGTGAACGCCTCCTCCAGGTGTTTCAGCTTGATGTCCTTGTTACCGATCTCAGCGTTACGCGTCCGGTCGAAACCCGGCGGCGTCCGGAAGTCCAACTGGGGGGAGGAGAGATGGTCAGGTGGTGTAAGTGTTTGACAGTAAACTAGAGGAGCTGTGTCAGGGCTTGAGATCCCTGTGATGTAAACTAGAGGAGCTGTGTCAGGGCTTGAGATCCCTGTGAAGTAAACTAGAGGAGCTGTGTCAGGGATTGAGATCCCTGTGAAGTAAACTAGAGGAGCTGTGTCAGGGATTGAGATCCCTGTGAAGTAAACTAGAGCAGCTGTGTCAGGGCTTGAGATCCCTGTTATGTAAACTAGAGGAGCTGTGTCAGGGCTTGAGATCCCTGTGATGTAAACTAGAGGAGCTGTGTCAGGGCTTGAGATTACATTTACATTTAAGTCATTTAGCAGACGCTCTTATCCAGAGCGACTTGCAGTTTGTGCATACATCACTTTTTTTCATTATTTTTTTCATACCCCCCGTGGGAATCGAACCCACAACCCTGGCGTTGCAAACGCCATGCTCTACAAACTGAGCTACATCCCCTGCCGGCCATTCCCTCCCCTACCCTAGACGACGCTGGGCCAATTGTGCGCCGCCCCATGGGTCTCCCGGTCGCGGCCGGCTACGACAGAGCCTGGATTCGAACCAGGATCTCTAGTGGCACAGCTAGCACTGCGATGCAGTGCCTTAGACCACTGCACCACTCGGGATCCCTGTGAAGTAAACTAGAGGAGCTGTGTCAGGGCTTGAGATCCCTGTGAAGTAAACTAGAGGAGCTGTGTCAGGGCTTGAGATCCCTGTGAAGTAAACTAGAGAAGCTGTGTCAGGGCTTGAGATCCCTGTGAAGTAAACTAGAGCAGCTGTGTCAGGGCTTGAGATCCCTGTGAAGTGACACTAAATGCATGCATTAGGCCAAAGTCCAAGTTACAGGCACAGGTCTCCAGTTAGGATTCATCTGTAAGTGCACACATACAGATGAAGTGTTATTATGTGACCGGGTTAGGGTTAGGGTGATACGGCAGAGTAGAGCATCTCTTACCTGCATCTCTCCAAAGCGGTAGTATGACATCTTATACATGAGGCAGTTGAGCAGGATGGGAGACCCCTCTTTGTCCACCCTAAACTCTCCCTGGGGGGTGAAGTAGTCACTCTCCTGAGGAGGGAACATGCATACAGACAGTTTAGTACACTCATCCTGAGGGAACATACAGACAGACAGTTTAGTACACTCATAATGAGGACAGAAACTCTTTAGAGACTCATCCTGTTTTTAACCAATTCATTGTTCGTATTTAACTTAACATAGTCTTTATGCACAACATCATGACAAAGCTTTTGAAAAAAAAGACAACCATAGACTTCACATCATATGTAAGTGGCCAACTTTCCAAGTATTTGGTATAACCTCACCTCACCCTGAGATCCTTCTATAGCTCACAGTTTACCTCACAATCCTTCTATAGCTCACAGTTTACCTCACCATCCTTCTATAGCTCACAGTTTACCTCACCCTGCGATCCTTCTATAGCTCACAGTGGGAGTTTCAGCTCACCAATACTTGTGTTTTTTTTTTTTACATGATGGTTTAAAGGCTGCCGTCTCTCACCCTGACGTCTTTGGGATGCTCTCCCTCTGCGATCCTTCTGTAGCTAACAGTGGAAGCATCACCTCACCACTAAAGTCATCCTCACCCTGATGTCTTTGGGATGCTCTCCCTCTGCGATCCGCACCATCCACAGGAACTTGTTGATGTCATCACCAGAGTAGCCAATCACACCTCCGAAGATAATAAGCACATAGTCCACATCCAAAGACCTCATGATCTCATACGCTGCACTCTCATTGGACGACATGGCCTTGCCCACCTGAACACACAGAGAGAGAGAGAGAGAGACAGAGAGAGAATGAGAGAGAGAGGAGGGAGGGAGAGCGAGAGAGAAAGAGAAAGAGAGAGGATGAATAACTCACACATGTCCACATGGTGGCGCCAGAGGCACATTCTTATTTTGCTTGCCTCCTGTAAACTATGTTGAGATTTAAGACCCATGTGAAATTGATTCCATTTTGATTAATTAATACATTTACTGTTTGATTGATTGATTGTGAGAATAATGCGAAATGCACTTAAAAATAATGTTTGATTCATGAATTGACTGATCAAGATCCAATAATTGATGGGAGATCGATCCAAGCAGCTGCAGGGGAGATCGATCTCTGATTTCACAGGTAAGAACTCAAAGAATAAATGGTTACATGTCCCTTATATAGTGGGAGTTGATAATACTAATCATATTGTTTAAACAACAGTTATTTCATACAAGCAACAGTTCCAGAACACAATGGCCGTGTGTTAGGGTGCAGACATACCAGGAGTCTATGAAAGACATAACATCACAGTCCAACACAGAACATATCCCTTGAGAAGTACAACAGCTCACTCCAAATTCTGCCACCACAATAGTGTAAGACTCTTTACCAGTGCTATATGACTGTTGTTCCAAGTGTTGTTGTCCACTAGCGTGGTCCGATTGGCCATCCCCGCTATCTGGTAGCCATAGTCCCACCATGACATCACTCTGGCCTGCTCCTCTGTGTTCTGCCTTAGCCAATAGTAGGCCTCGCGGAAATCATCCAGAATATTCCTCGACCTGGGTAGAGAAGAGTGGAGAGAAACACGGAGAGAGAACTGATTTAAGGAATGGGTCATTGTTTACAAGTTCCTAGCTATCCCATAATGCCATCGCCGAAAACACCATATTTACATCTTCTTATTTTCTTCTGTGGTTTGGTGAGAGAGAGAGAGAGAGAGAAAGAGAGAGAGAGAGAGAGAAAGAGAGAAACCGTGAGAGAGTGAAACAGCGAGAGAGAAACATCGCAGGAGAGAGACATTAGGAAACGACAGTTACAGAGCAAAGTAATCAACAAAAGAAAGTGAGTCAACGTGTGATCTTACCCATCGTTGTTATAAGAGGCCAGTACAACACTAGGGCTGGAATAGGCGTTACTTGTAACCCAGGTGCAGTGGACAGCGAACATCATGAGCAGCATCAACATCAACATGGTGACGATACTCTTAATGTTGGGTCCCAGACCTTCCTCTGCTTTCTCCTGCTCTGAGACATGCTTACGAACCTTCCCTGCCTGCAGAGGGAGACAGGAACACAGATATAGTCACACGTTAGTAAAACCCCTGAAAATATGGTACATTTCCTCAAATATCAGAACCACAAATCCCTCTTTTCATGCTGTGACACCAAAAATATAGACATTCAGTTTGTGGGAAGACATCAACAGATATGGAATCAGTTTACTTCATATTAGGAAAACGTCACCAGCTCTTGCTAATATCAAAATGAGATCGTCATCAATTGTCTCGAGAAATGAGTAAACAAAATCTAAACCAGCAGAAGTAGTGTACTATACTGAAGTGTACACTGAATACTGAAGTGTACACTGAACTGTACACTGAATACTGACTATACTGAACTGTACACTGAACTGTACACTGAATATACTGAACTGTACACTGAATACTGACTATACTGAACTGTATACTGACTATACTGAACTGTACACTGAATACTGACTATACTGAACTGTACACTGAATACTGACTATACTGAACTGTACACTGAATACTGACTATACTGAACTGTACACTGAATATACTGAACTGTACACTGAATACTGACTATACTGAACTGTACACTGAATATACTGAACTGTACACTGAATACTGACTATACTGAACTGTATACTGACTATACTGAACTGTACACTGAATACTGACTATACTGAAGTGTACACTGACTATACTGAACTGTACACTGAATATACTGAACTGTACACTGAATACTGACTATACTGAACTATACTGACTATACTTAACTGTACACTGAATATACTGAACTGTACACTGAATACTGACTATACTGAACTGTATACTGACTATACTGAACTGTACACTGAATACTGACTATACTGAACTGTACACTGAATACTGACTATACTGAAGTGTACACTGACTATACTGAACTGTACACTGAATATACTGAACTGTACACTGAATACTGACTATACTGAACTATACTGACTATACTTAACTGTACACTGAATACTGACTATACTGAACTGTACACTGACTATACTGATCTAAAATATAAACGCAACATGTAAAAGTGTTGGTCCCATGTTTCAAGTGCAGAAATAAAAGATCCCAGAAATGTTACATATGCACAAAAAGCGTATTTCTCTCAAATGTTGTGCACAAATTTGTTTACATCCCTGTTAGTGAGCATATCTCCTTTGCCAAGATAATCCCTCCACCTTACAGCTGTGCCATATCAAGACGCTGATTAAACTGCATGATCATTACACAGGTGCACCTTGTGCTGGGGACAATAAAAGCCCACTCTAAAATGTACAGTTTAGTCACACAATACAATGCCGCAGATGTCTCAAGTTTTGAGGGAGTGTGCAATTGGCATGCTGACTACAGGAATGTTCACGAGACCTGTTGCCAGAGAATTGCATGTTCATTTATCTACCATAAGCGGACTCCAACGTCGTTTTAGAGAATTTGGCAGTACGTCCAACCGGCCTCACAACCGCACACTGTAACCACGCCAGCCCAGGACCTCCACATCCAGCTTCTTCACCTGCGGGATCGTCTGAGACTAGCCACCGAGACAGCTGATGAAACTGAGGATTATTTTGGTCTGTAATAAAGACCTTTTGTGGGGAAAAACTAATTCTGACTGGCTGGGCCTGGCTCCCCAGTGGGTGGGCCTATGCCCTCCCAGGCCCACCCATGCCTGCGCCCCTGCCCTGTCATATGAAATCCATAGATTAGGGCCTAGTGAATGTAATTCAGTTGACTGATTTCCTTATATGAACTGTAACTCAGTAAAATCGTTGAAATTGTTGCAAGTTGCGTTTCTATTTTAGTTCAGTATATAATAGGGAATAGGGTGTCTAGGCCCTGTCCAAAAGTGGTGCACTACATATAAAATAGGGTGCCAAAGCTCTGGCTACTGCAGTGCAACGTAGTGCACTACAGTATATAAGGATTTTAAGTGTACTAAAGCTCTGCCCAACGAAGTGCACTATGTAGGGAATAATGTGCCATTTAGAACAGATCCTCATACCTTATCATAGAGGTTTCCAGAGTTCCTCTTGTCGTCCTCATCACTACTATCCTCTATGGGAGGGCTCTCCCTCTTCATGTCGTCCCCTAGGTAGTGTTCAAACACGCTGGAGAAGGCTATGGCTGACAGCATACACACTACGGGGGTCAGTGTCAGCATTAGACGGACCATCACTCCAGCAAAGTAGACAGCACTGATGGCATACAGGGCCACTAGGGAGTGGGAGAGAGAGCAGGGTTAGGGTTTAGTACACTGGGTTAAGGTTGAACATATTGGGTTAGGGTTTAATACACTGGGTTAAGGTTGAACATATTGGGTTAGGGTTTAATACACTGGGTTAAGGTTGAACATATTGGGTTAGGGTTTAATACACTGGGTTAAGGTTGAACATATTGGGTTAGGGTTTAATACACTGAGTTAAGGTTGAACATATTGGGTTAGGGTTTAATATATTGGGTTAGGGTTTAATACACTGGGTTAAGGTTGAACATATTGGGTTAGGGTTTAATACACTGGGTTAAGGTTGAACATATTGGGTTAGGGTTTAATATACTGGGTTAAGGTTGAACATATTGGGTTAGGGTTTAATACACTGGGTTAAGGTTGAACATATTGGGTTAAGGTTTAATACACTGGGTTAAGGTTGAACATATTGGGTTAAGGTTTAATATATTGGGTTAAGGTTTAATACACTGGGTTAAGGTTGAACATATTGGGTTAGGGTTTAATACACTGGGTTAAGGTTGAACATATTGGGTTAGGGTTTAATATACTGGGTTAAGGTTGAACATATTGGGTTAAGGTTTAACACACTATTCTCTCTGAGAAGTAGACAGCACTGATAGCATACAGAACCTGTCACGCCCTGGCTCTGGGGACTCTTATATGTTGAGCCAGGGTGTTAGTTTCTATGTGTAGTGTCTATGTTTTGTTTTCTATGTGTTCTTTTCTAGATCGTGTATTTCTGTGTTGGCCGGGGTGGTTCCCAATCGGAGGCAGCTGTGTCTTGTTGTCTCTGATTGGGAACCATACTTAGGCAGCCTGTTGTGCACTTGTCATTTGTGGGATCTTGTTCCGTTTAGGTTTGTGTTGTATGACCGAGGACTTCACGTTTCGTTTTGTTGTTTTGTTGTAGTGTCCAAAGTACGCATTAAAAGATGTACGCATATCACGCTGCGCCTTGGTCCACTGATTACGACGAAACGTGAAGTCCTCGGTCATACAACACAAACCTAAACGGAACAAGATCCCACAAATGACAAGTGCACAACAGGCTGCCTAAGTATGGTTCCCAATCAGAGACAACAAGACACAGCTGCCTCCGATTGGGAACCACCCCGGCCAACACAGAAATACACGATCTAGAAAAGAACACATAGAAAACAAAACATAGACACTACACATAGAAACTAACACCCTGGCTCAACATATAAGAGTCCCCAGAGCCAGGGCGTGACAGAACCACAAGGAAGAGCAGGGGTTAACACAGAGATCCTATTAAAGCTGCATTATGTCACTTTTTGGGTGACCAGACCAAATTCACACAGAACTGTCAGTTATAGATCTGTGATTCTCATTGTAAGCAAGTCTAAGAAGCCATAGATGTGTTCTATGTGCGTTATTTCTATGCTTCCCGTTCTTAAGTTTTGTTTTTGCGTCTTTTACTTTCGGTTTTGTACACACCACACACACACACACACACACACTAGGGAGAGGGAGAGAGCAGGGTTAGGGTTTAACTCACTGCTGCAGTATAGCAAAGACAGTTTCTAGTTGTTATTGTCACGTGCACTAGTACAGTGAAATGCCTTTCTTGCTGGCTCTTTCCCAACAATGCAGTAATCAATATCAGTAGTATTATAAAACATTAATACAAAAGTCAAGTAAAACAAAATCAGAAATAGAAATAAGAAGAATACGAGAAAGTAAGTCAGAAATATACAGGGACAGTTCCAGGGTCAGTAGTTATATACAGGGACAGTTCCAGGGTCAGTAGCTATATACAGGATCAGTTCCAGGGTCAGTAGTTATATACAGGGACAGTTCCAGGGTCAGTAGCTATATACAGGATCAGTTCCAGGGTCAGTAGTTATATACAGGATCAGTTCCAGGGTCAGTAGCTATATACAGGATCAGTTCCAGGGTCAGTAGTTATATACAGGATCAGATCCAGGGTCAGTAGCTATATACAGGATCAGTTCCAGGGTCAGTAGCTATATACAGGGACAGTTCCAGGGTCAGTAGTTATATACAGGGTAAGTTCCAGGGTCAGTAGCTATATACAGGATCAGTTCCAGGGTCAGTAGCTATATACAGGATCAGATCCAGTGTCAGAAGCTATATACAGGGACAGTTCCAGGGTCAGTAGTTATATACAGGGTAAGTTCCAGGGTCAGTAGCTATATACAGGATCAGATCCAGGGTCAGTAGCTACAGTGGGGGAAAAAAGTATTTAGTCAGCCACCAATTGTGCAAGTTCTCCCACTTAAAAAGATGAGAGAGGCCTGTAATTATCATCATAGGTACACGTCAACTATGACAGACAAAATGAGAAAATAAAATCCAGAAAATCACATTGTAGGATTTTTTATGAATTTATTTGCAAATTATGTTGGAGAATAAGTATTTGGTCAATAACAAAAGTTTCTCAATACTTTGTTATATACCCTTTGTTGGCAATGACACAGGTCAAACGTTTTCTGTAAGTCTTCACAAGGTTTTCACACACTGTTGCTGGTATTTTGTCCCATTCCTCCATGCAGATCTCCTCTAGAGCAGTGATGTTTTGGGGCTGTCGCTGGGCAACACGGACTTTCAACTCCCTCAAAAACATTTCTATGGGGTTGAGAACTGGAGACTGGCTAGGCCACTCCAGGACCTTGAAATGCTTCTTACGAAGCCACTCCTTGGGATCATTGTCATGCTGAAAGACCCAGCCACGTTTCATCTTCAATGACCTTGCTGATGGAAGGAGGTTTTCACTCAAAATCTCACGATACATGGCTCCATTCATTCTTTCCTTTACACGGATCAGTCGTCCTGGTCCCTTTGCAGAAAAACAACCCCAAAGCATGATGTTTTCACCCCCATGCTTCACAGTAGGTATGGTGTTCTTTGGATGCAACTCAGCATTCTTTGTCCTCCAAACACAACGAGTTGAGTTTTTACCAAAAAGTTCTATTTTGGTTTCATCTGACCATATGGCATTCTCCCAATCCTCTTCTGGATCATCCAAATGCACTCTAGCAAACTTCAGACGGGCCTGGACATGTACTGGCTTAAGCAGGGGGACATGTCTCGCACTGCAGGATTTGAGTCCCTGGCGGCGTAGTGTGTTACTGAGGTAGGCTTTGTTACTTTGGTCCCAGCTCTCTGCAGGTCATTCACTAGGTCCCCTCGTGTGGTTCTGGGATTTTTGCTCACCGTTCTTGTGATCATTTTGACCCCACGGGGTGAGATCTTGCGTGGAGCCCCAGATCGAGGGAGATTATCAGTGGTCTTGTATGTCTTCCATTTCCTAATAATTGCTCCCACAGTTGATTTCTTCAAACCAAGCTGCTTACCTATTGCAGATTCAGTCTTCCCAGCCTGGTGCAGGTCTACAATTTTGTTTCTGGTGTCCTTTGACAGCTCTTTGGTCTTGGCCATAGTGGAGTTTGGAGTGTGACTGTTTGAGGTTGTGGACAGGTGTCTTTTATACTGATAACAAGTTCAAACAGGTGCCATTAATACAGGTAACGAGTGGAAGACAGAGGAGCATCTTAAAGAATAAGTTACAGGTCTGTGAGAGCCAGAAATCTTGCTTGTTTGTAGGTGACCAAATACTTATTTTCCACCATAATTTGCAAATAAATTCATAAAAAATCCTACAATGTGATTTTCTGGATTTTTTTTCCTCAATTTGTCTGTCATAGTTGACGTGTACCTATGATGAAAATTACAGGCCTCTCATCTTTTTAAGTGGGAGAACTTGCACAATTGGTGGCTGACTAAATACTTTTTTCCCCCACTGTTCCAGGGTCAGTAGCTATATACAGGGTCAGTTCCAGGGTCAGTAGCTATATACAGGATCAGATCCAGGGTCAGTAGCTATATACAGGGACAGTTCCAGGGTCAGTGCCAATACCATATTTACAATGTGCAGGGATACTGGAGTGATAGAAGTATATACAGTTGAAGTTTATATACACTTAGGTTGGAGTCATTAAAACTTGTTTTTCAATCACTCCACAAATTTCTTGTTTACAAACTATAGTTTTGGCAAGTCGGTTAGGACATCTACTTTGTGCATGACACAAGTATTTTTTCCAACAATTGTTTACAGACAGATTATTTCACTTATAATTCACTGTATCACAATTCCATTGGGTCAGAAGTTTACGTTCACTAAGTTGACTGTGCCTTTAAACAGCTTGGAAAATTCCAGAAAATGATGTCATGGCTTTAGAAGCTTCTGATAGGCTAATTGACATCATTTGAGTCAATTGGAGGTGTACCTGTGAATGTATTTCAAGGCCTACGTTCAAACTCAGTGCTTCTTTGCTTGACATCATGGGAAAATCAAAAGAAATCAGTCAAGACCTCAGAAAAAAAATGGTAGACCTCCACAAGTCTGGTTCATCCTTGGGAGCAATTTCCAAACGTCTGAAGGTACCACGTTCATCTGTACAAACAATAGTACGCAAGTATAAACACCATGGGACCGCGCAGCCGTCATATCGCTCAGGAAGGAGACGCGTTCTGTCTCCTAGAGATGAACATAATTTGGTGCGAAAAGTGCAAATGAATCCCAGAATAACAGCAAAGCACCTTGTTAAAATACTGGTGGAAACAGGTACAAAAGTATCTATATCCACAGTAAAACGAGTCCTATATCGACATAACCTGAAAGGCCGCTCAGCAAGGAAGAAGCCACTGTTCCAAAACCGCCATAAAAAAGCCAGACTACGGTTTGCAACTGCACATGGGGACAAAGATCGTACTTTTTGGAGAAATGTCCTCTGGTCTGATGAAACAAAAATAGAACTGTCTGGCCATAATGACCATTGTTATGTTTGGAGGAAAAATGGGGTAAATTGCAAGCCGAAGAACACCATCCCAACCGTGAAGCACGGGGGTGGCAGCATCATGCAGTGGGGGTGCTTTGCTGCAGGAGGGACTGGTGCACTTCACAAAATAGATGGCATCATGAAGAAGGAAAATTATGTGGATATATTGAAGCAACATCTCAAGACATCAGTCAGGAAGTTAAAGCTTGGTCGCAAATGGGTCTTCCAAATGGACAATGACCCCAAGCATACTTCCAAAGTTGTGGCAAAATGGCTTAAGGACAACAAAGTCAAGGTATTGGAGTAGCCATCACAAAGCCCTGACCTCAATCCTATAGAAAATGTGTGGGCAGAACTTAAAAAGCGTGTTCGAGCAAGGAGGCCTACAAACCTGACTCAGTTACACCAGCTCGGTCAGGAGGAATGGGCCAAAATTCGTCGCTGCTTAAGGACAACGTTTGCGATGCACTTCCTAATGAAGCTGGTGACAGAGATGGTTAGTTCATCGATGCTATCGGCGGAGTCCCGTAACATATTCCAGTCAGCGCTAGCAAAGCAGTCTTGTAGCATAGCCTCCGAAATGGAGGACAATTTCTCAATGGAGCGCAACACGAGAACTTCCTGTTTGAGCTTCTGTTTGTAAACAGGAAGCAGGTGTATACATTTTAGTCATTTAGCAGACGCTCTTATCCAGCGACTTACAGTTAGTGCATTCATCTTAAGATAGCTAGGTGGGACAACCACATATCACAGGCATAGAAATACAAATGTTCCTCAATAAAGTTGCTATCAGTAGAGTCAGCGCTAGAAGGGGGGGGGGGGGGGGGGGGGGGGTCAAGTGCAAGTGCTGGTTCAGGATTTGATTTATTTTTTGGTTTGAGGAGGAGGATTATTTAAGATACTGTTTGAAGAAGTAGGGTTTCAGAGGTTTTGGAAGATGGGCAGGGACTCAGCTGTCCTAGTTTTAGGGGGAAGCTGGTTCCACCATTGGGGTGCCAGGACAGAGAAGAGCTTGGACTGGGCTGAGCAGAGCAGGAGCTGCCCTCCCGTAGGGGTGGGAGGGCCAAGAAACCTGAGGTGGCAGAACGGAGTGCCCGGGTTGGGGTGTAGGGTTTGAGCATAGCCTGAAGGTAGAGAGGGGCAGTTCCTCTTGTTCCGTAGGTAAGCTCCATGGTCCTGTAGTAGATGCAAGCTTCAACTGGAAGCCAGTGGAGTGTGCAGAGGAGCGGGGTGAAATGAAAGAACTTGGGAACCTTCAGGAGCGAGTCACTGCTTTGATGTTTGCAGAGAACGACAGGGTGTTGTCCAGGGTCACGCCAAGGTTCATTGCACTCTGGGAGGGCGACACTGTGGAGTTGTCAACCGTGATAGAGAGGTCTTTGAGCGGGCAGGCCTTCCCTGGGAGGAAGAGCAGCTCTGTCTTGTCGTGGTTGAGCTTGAAGTGGTGGGCCGACATCCAAGGTGAGATATATTGCCAGGCACGCAGATATGCGTGTCGCCACATGGGTGTCAGAAGGGGAAAAGGAGAAAAGTAGTTGAGTGTCATCCACATAGCAATGATAGGAGAGACCATGTGAGGATATGACAGCGCCAAGTGACTTGGTGTATAGAGAGAAGAGGAAAGGGCCTAGAACCGAGCCCTGGGTTGTGAGAGTACGTGGTGCAGACACAGATCCTCTCCACGTCAACTGGTGGGATCGGCCTGCCAAGTAAAATGCAATCCAAGAAAGTGCGCAGAGCCTGAGACGCCCAGCCCTGAGAGGGTGAAGAGGAGGATCTGATGGTTCACGGTGTCGAAGGCAGCGGATAGATCTAGGAGGATGAGAACAGAGGAGAGAGAGTCAGCTTTGGCAGTGTGGAGAGCCTCCGTGACACAGAGAAGAGCAGTCTCGGTTGAGTGACACATCTTGAAGCCTGACTGGTTAGGGTCAAGAAGATCGTTCTACGAGAGAGTTGATCAGAGACAGCACGCTCAAGTGTTTTCGAAATAAAATTAAGAAGGGATACAGGTCTGTAGTTGTTGAGTAGTTGTAGTTGGTCAGATGAGTCGAGTGTTGGTTTCTTGAGGAGGGGAGCGACTCAGGCCATTTTTAAGTCAGAGGGGACGCAGCCAGTAGTCAGGCATGAGTTGATGAGGGGAGGGAAGTGAGAAGGGAGGAGGGATCAAGCAGGCAGGTTATCAGGCGGCCAGACCTCACTAGTCGCAGGATGTCATCTGGAGAGCGAGGGGTGAAAGAGGTCAAGGCGTAGGGTAGTTCTGTGTGAGTGAGACCAGTGGACTCAATAGGCTGAGTGAATGAGTAGCGGATGTCGTGAACCTTCTTTTCAAAGTGGTTGACAAAGTAGAGTCATGATCTGACTTGCCCAAGGGGGGACGAGGGAGGGCCTTGCATGCTTGCTTGCGGGTAGAGTAACAGTGTTCTAGGACTTTATCGCCCCTAGTTGCTAAGGAGATGTGTTGATGGAAGTTGGGCATTAAGTGTCTTTATATACAGTGCCTTGCAAAAGTATTCATCCCCCTTGGCGTTTTTCCTATTTTGTTGCATTACAACCTGTAATTTAAATTGATTTTTATTTGGATTTCATGTAATGGACATACACAAAATAGTCAAAATTGGTGAAGTGAAATGAAAAAAATAACTTGTTTCAAAATAATTCTAAAAAAATAAATAACGGAAAGGTCCCTTTGCTATGAAGCCCCTAAATAAGATCTGGTGCAACCAATTACCTTCAGAAGTCACATAATTAGTTAAATAAAGTCCACCTGTGTGCAATCTAAGTGTCACATGATCTGTCACATGATCTCAGTATATATACACCGGTTCTGAAAGGCCCCAGAATCTGCAACACCACTAAGCAAGGGGCACCACCAAGCAAGCGGCACCATGAAGACCAAGGAGCTCTCCAAACAGGTCAGGGACAAAGTTGTGGAGAAGTACAGATCAGGGTTGGGTTATAAAAAAATATCAGAAACTTTGAACATCCCACGGAGCACCATTAAATCCATTATAAAAAAATGGAAAGAATATGACAACACAACAAACCTGCCAAGAGAGGGCCACCCACCAAAACTCACGGACCAGGCAAGGAGGGCATTAATCAGAGAGGCAACAAAGAGACCAAAGATAACCCTGAAGGAGCTGCAAAGCTCCACAGCGGAGATTGGAGTATCTGTCCATAGGACCACTTTAAGCCGTACACTCCACAGAGCTGGGCTTTACGGAAGAGTGGCCAGAAAAAAGCCATTGCTCAAAGAAAAAAATAACCAAACACGTTTGGGGTTCGCCAAAAGGCATGTGGGAGACTCCCCAAACATATGGAAGAAGGTACTCTGGTCAGATGAGACTAAAATTGAGCTTTTTGGCCATCAAGGAAAACGCTATGTCTGGCGCAAACCCAACACCTCTCATCACCCCGAGAACACCATCCCCACAGTGAAGCATGGTGGTGGCAGCATCATGCTGTGGGGATGTTTTTAATCGGCAGGGACTGGAAATTGAAGGAATGATGGATGGCGCTAAATACAGGGACATTCTTGAGGGAAACCTGTTTCAGTCTTCCAGAGATTTGAGACTGGGACGGAGGTTCACCTTCCAGAAGGACAATGACCCTAAGCATACTGCTAAAGCAACACTTGAGTAGTTTAAGGGGAAACATTTAAACGTCTTGGAATGGCCTAGTCAAAGCCCAGACCTCAATCCAATTGAGAATCTGTGGTATGACTTAAAGATTGCTGTACACCAGCGGAACCCATCCAACTTGAAGGAGCTGGAGCAGTTTTGCCTTGAAAAATGGGCAAAAATCCCAGTGGCTAGATGTGCCAAGCTTATAGAGACAAACCCCAAGAGACTTGCAGCTGTAATTTCTGCAAAAGGTGGCTCTACAAAGTATTGACTTTGGGGGGGGTGAATAGTTATGCACAATCAAGTTCTGTTTTTTGTCTTATTTCTTGTTTGTTTCACAAGAAAAAATATTTTGCATCTTCAAAGTGGGTAGACGCTAAGTGACTATGCAGACGGACGGACATGGAGGGGTTGGTGTTTGTGTTTCTCAGTAGTAATTGTCAGCACTACATTGGTTTTTGTCACTAGCATCACCCTGTCAGCACTACACTGGGTTTCACAGCACATTGAATTCAGGGAAATCAAGAGGGGGAGGGGTATGCCTCTTCATCAACAACAAATGGTGTTCTGACTCTAGTGCAGTGGAAGTCTCCACCCATTGTTCACCCGTCTTGGAATACCTGATGGTCAAATGCCGACCCTTCTACCTCCCGAGAGAGTTTAAGCTGGCACTTAAACTGTACGAGGCTATAAACAAGCAGGAAACCATGCACCCGGAGGCTGCTTTACTCATTTTAATTCAGAATCGTTAAGAAATGTATACAAAAAAATCGATTCACGCTTTCTTTCTACCTTCTGAAAACACCTCTCAGTCCTTCAGTGTCAAACTAAGCATGTAATTATGTTGCCAGTCATTGATCTACAGGTCATTGTGCCGAACAAGCCCAGGCAACACCAGTAGCCCAGTCAAACTGTGTGCTGTGCGAGAGGTGGGCCTGTTCCTGATCTGGCACTTCTGCTCATCACCTTCAGCATTCAAATGTTTGTAAAATGGCTTGCGCAATATTAGACTTTATGAGATGAGTGACAACCAATGTAATTTGCTAGGTTATTTTTTATAAAATGCACTGTCTAAACTCACTCACACACAAACACACACACACACACACACACACACCACACACACACACACACACACACGTCAGCTCAGACAGATCCAGCTCAGAGTGGCCCAGCTCATCAGCTCCATCAGCAGCAGATTTTAATTTAGAATGGAAAATGAATGTGTTTTATGCAACAAATGTTAGTGCATTGAATCATATCGCATCTAACCGAATTGCAACGATTCGTTCCTCTAATCAAACCAAATCTCACGGAATCGTTTCAAACTAAAACATATTGTTCCTGTATCGTATCAGAGCCCATGTATCTAGATACGTATCGAATCGCCTTGAAAGGGAAAGATGCACATCGCTAGAGAGTAGGCTATGCAGCCCTGTGTGTGTGTGTGTGTGTGTGTGTGTTGACTTGAATGGTAATGATTGCTGTAGTAATTATATTTCTATGGCCACACACACACATGCACCTGCATACACACACACACACACACACACACACACACACACACATTACCATGCCATCTAACCGTAGACGTGCTCGTATTTGTGTGTGTGTTGGCCGCCATGCCATCTTACCGAAGACTCTCTCGTCGTTGATGTTCTTGATGCAGAACCAGAGTCCAGCAGGAAAGGTACAGACCAGGATGTGGAGGTCAAAGAAGAAGGAGACCCAGGTGGTGGGCTGGTGCTCCGAGACGGAAGCTATGATGGGGATGTGGATCTTAGCATACCTGGAGAGAGGAGGAAGGAACAGAGCGAGGGAGAAGAGAGGAGGAGATTATCTATAGACCATGTATTATCTATACACCATGTATTATCTATAATGTATTATCTATACACCATGTATTATCTATACAACATGTATTATCTATATACCATGTATTATCTATAGACCATGTATTATCTATAGACCATGTATTATCTATACACCATGTATTATCTATACACCATGTATTATCTATAATGTATTATCTATAATGTATTATCTATACACCATGTATTATCTATAATGTATTATCTATAGACCATGTATTATATATAGACCATGTATTATCTATAATGTATTATCTATACACCATGTATTATATATAGACCATGTATTATCTATAATGTATTATCTGTTATCTATACACCATGTATTATCTATAATGTATTATCTATACACCATGTATTATCTATAGACCATGTATTATCTATAATGTATATATATAGACCATGTATTATCTATACACCATGTATTATATATAGACCATGCATTATCTATAATGTATTATATATAGACCATGCATTATCTATACACCATGTATTATATATACACCATGTATTATCTATAATGTATTATCTATAGACCATGTATTATCTATAGACCATGTATTATATATACACCATGTATTATCTATACACCATGTATTATCTATACACCATGTATTATCTATAATTATCTATACACCGTGTATTATCTATACACCATGTATATCTATAATGTATTATTTATACACCATGTACTATATAACTGTATTATCTATACACCATGTATTATATATACATAACATGTATTATCTATAGACCATGTATTATCTATAGACCATGTATTATCTATAGACCATGTATTATCTATAGACCATGTATTATCTATACACCATGTACTATCTATAATGTATTATCTATACACCATGTATTATATATAATGTATTATCTATACAACATGTATTATCTATACACCATGTATTATCTATAGACCATGTATTATCTATACAGCATGTATTATCTATAGGCCATGTATTATCTATAATGTATTATCTATACACCATGTATTATCTATAATGTATTATCTATAGACCATGTATTATATATAATGTATTATCTATAGACCATGTATTATCTATACACCATGTATTATCTATACACCATGTATTATCTATAGACCATGTATTATCTATAATGCATTATCTATAATGTATTATCTATACACCATGTATTATCTATAATGTATTATCTATACACCATGTATTATATATAATGTATTATCTATAGACCATGTATTATCTATAGACCATGTATTATCTATACACCATATATTATCTATAGACCATGTATTATCTATACACCATGTATTATCTATACACCATGTATTATCTATACACCATGTATTATCTATAGACCATGTATTATCTATAGACCATGTATTATCTATACACCATGTATTATCTATAATGTATTATCTATAAACCATGTATTATATATAGACCATGTATTATCTATAATGTATTATCTACAGTGAGGGAAAAAAGTATTTGATCCCCTGCTGATTTTGTATGTTTGCCCACTGACAAAGAAATGATCAGTCTATAATTTTAATGGTAGATTTATTTGAACAGTGAGAGAAAGAATAACAACAAAAAATCCAGAAAAACGCTTGTAAAAATGTTTATAAATTGATTTGCATTTTAATGAGGGAAATAAGTATTTGACCCCCTCTCAATCAGAAAGATTTATGGCTCCCAGGTGTCTTTTATACAGGTAACGAGCTGAGATTAGGAGCACACTCTTAAAGGGAGTGCTCCTAATCTCAGTTTGTTACCTGTATAAAAGACACCTGTCCACAGAAGCAATCAATCAGATTCCAAACTCTCCACCATGGCCAAGACCAAAGAGCTCTCCAAGGATGTCAGGGACAAGATTGTAGACCTACACAAGGCTGGAATGGGCTACAAGACCATCGCCAAGCAGCTTGGTGAGAAGGTGACAACAGTTGGTGCGATTATTCGCAAATGGAAGAAACACAAAATAACTGTCAATCTCCCTCGGCCTGGGGCTCCATGCAAGATCTCACCTCGTGGAGTTGCAATGATCATGAGAACGGTGAAGAATCAGCCCAGAACTACACGGAAGGATCTTGTCAATGATCTCAAAGCAGCTGGGACCATAGTCACCAAGAAAACAATTGGTAACACACTACGCCGTGAAGGACTGAAATCCTGCAGCGCCTGCAAGGTCCCCCTGCTCAAGAAAGCACATATACAGGGCCATCTGAAGTTTGCCAATGAACATCTGAATGATTCAGAGGAGAACTGGGTGAAAGTGTTGTGGTCAGATGAGACCAAAATGGAGCTCTTTGGCATCAACTCAACTCGCCGTGTTTGGAGGAGGAGGAATGCTGCCTATGACCTCAAGAACACCATCCCCACCGTCAAACATGGAGGTGGAAACATTATGCTTTGGGGGTGTTTTTCTGCTAAGGGGACAGGACAACTTTATCGCATCAAAGGGACGATGGACGGGGCCATGTACCGTCAAATCTTGGGTGAGATCCTCCTTCCCTCAGCCAGGGCATTGAAAATGGGTCGTGGATGGGTATTCCAGCATGACAATGACCCAAACACACGGCCAAGGCAACAAAGGAGTGGCTCAAGAAGAAGCACATTAAGGTCCTGGAGTGGCCTAGCCAGTCTCCAGACCTTAATCCCATAGAAAATCTGTGGAGGGAGCTGAAGGTTCGAGTTGCCAAACGTCAGCCTCGAAACCTTAATGACTTGGAGAAGATCTGCAAAGAGGAGTGGAACAAAATCCCTCCTGAGATGTGTGAAAACCTGGTGGCCAACTACAAGAAACGTCTGACCTCTGTGATTGCCAACAAGGGTTTTGCCACCAAGTACTAAGTCATGTTTTGCAGAGGGGTCAAATACTTATTTCCCTCATTCAAATGCAAATCAATTTATAACATTTTTGACATGCATTTTTCTGGATTTTTTTGTTGTTATTCTGTCTCTCACTGTTCAAATAAACCTACCATTAAAATTATAGACTGATCATGTCTTTGTCAGTGGAGAATGATCTGCCCAAAATCAGGCAGTGGATACAATACCCATGTATTTTCCCGTGAACCTGTCATACACAATGTATATACTATAACCTGTATTATCTAACACAGGTTTTATCCTATAATGTATATCTATACACATGGTATTATAACTGTATTATCTATCAAATGTATAATACACATTATAAATTTCTATACACCATGTTTTTCTAGATTATTATATACCATGTTATTTATCTTAATGTATTATATACAACATTGCATTATTATACACCATGTATTATCTATAACCCATGTATTATTCATAATGTATTATCATATAGGACCAATATTTTATTTATACACCATGTTATCTATATGTTATCTATACACCATGTATTATCTATAATGTATTATCTATACACCATGTATTATCTATAATGTATTATCTATACACCAGTGATTATCTATCTATACACCATGTATTATCTATACACATGTATTATCTATAACTGATTATCTATACACCAATGTATTATCTATACACCATGTATTATCTTAATGTATTATCTATACACCATGTATTATCTATAATGTATTATCTATACACCATGTATTATCTATACACCATGTATTATCTATAATGTATTATCTATAGACATGTATTATCTATACATGTATTATCTATACACCATGTATTATCTATAACATGTATTATCTATACACCATGTATTATCTATAATGTATTATCTATACACCATGTATTATATAGTATATCATAATGTATTATCTATAATGTATTAATCTATGTAACAACATGTATTATCTATACACCATGTTTATTATGTATACACAATGTATTATCTATAAATGTATTATCTATAGACCATGTATATCTCTAAGATATCTATACAATGTATTATCTATACACCATGTATTATCTATACCATGTATTATCTATACACCAGTATTATCTATAATGTATTATCTATACACCATGTATTATCTATACACCATGTATTATCTATAGACCATGTATTATCTATAATGTATTATCTATACACCATGTATTATCTATACACCAAGTATTATCTATACACCATGTATTATCTATACACCATGTATTATCTATAGACCATGTATTATCTATACACCATGTATTATCTATACACCATGTATTATCTATACACCATGTATTATCTATACACCATGTATTATCTATAGACCATGTATTATCTATAGACCATGTATTATCTATAATGTATTATCTATACACCATGTATTATCTATACACCATGTATTATCTATAATGTATTATCTATACACCATGTATTATATATAGACCATGTATTATCTATAATGTATTATATATAGACCATGTATTATCTATAATGTAGTATCTATACACCATGTATTATCTATAATGTATTATCTATACACCATGTATTATCTATAATGTATTATCTATAGACCATGTATTATATATAGACCATGTATTATCTATAATGTATTATCTATACACCATGTATTATATATAGACCATGTATTATCTATACACCATGTATTATCTATAATGTATTATCTATAGACCATGTATTATCTATAGACCATGTATTATCTATAGACCATGTATTATCTATACACCATGTATTATCTATAGACCATGTATTATCTATACACCACATATTATCTATAATGTATTATCTATACACCATGTATTATCTATACACCATGTATTATCTATAGACCATGTATTATCTATAGACCATGTATTATCTATACACCAAGTATTATCTATACACCATGTAGTATCTATACACCATGTATTATCTATAGACCATGTATTATCTATACACCATGTATTATCTATACACCATGTATTATCTATACACCATGTATTATCTATACACCATGTATTATCTATAGACCATGTATTATCTATAGACCATGTATTATCTATAATGTATTATCTATACACCATGTATTATCTATACACCATGTATTATCTATAATGTATTATCTATACACCATGTATTATCTATAATGTATTATCTATACACCATGTATTATCTATAATGTATTATCTATAATGTATTATATATAGACCAGTTCCTTTACTAAATGACACCACATAGGGGGGTTAAGAACATAGCCATAGGATTTATCTGAAGTGCCTGTGGAAAGTTTTGTCTACAGTAAGTGAGTGGGCATTGACAGAAAGAGGAACACAGTGTTTCCTTGGTGAAGGTGATCCACAGTAAGTAAAACTATTGTCTGTTTTGACAGGCTGCATGTCTCTCTCTGCTCTGCAGTTTGGCTGTCAATCAGAAAGTTGTTATTCTGATGAGTCGGCAATAAACTACAGTAGTATTGAACACACACACACCGGTACTGGACATGCATTGACCTGACACGACCCACACTGCACTGCAGCAGAACACGCACACTTTCTCTGAGACAAATAGACAGCTGGAGCCCTCAGTTTAGCTGTTGTTTACCAGGTTAAACACGCTGGGAGAGTGTTCTAGTGTGAGAGTACTGTTTAGTGTGTGTGTGTGTATACTGTTTAGTTCACTTACCCTGTATCCCACAGTGAGTAGAATCGACCACTCCAAGGAGCGATGTGTCCTAAAACACAATGAACATTATTAAAGTACAGCACAGTTATGATCAAGTAAACGATCACGATCACACACACACACACACACACACACACACACACACGTTAGGTTTTGGGGACCAACAATTGATTCCCATTCAAAATCCTATTTTCCCTAACTCCTAACCCTAAAATTTAATTTTTACAAGTGGAGACCATCAAAATGTCTTCACTTCTCTGAATTTTTGTTGCTTTACTATTCTTGTGAGAACTTCTGGTACTCACAAGTATAGTAAAACGTGTCCACACACACACACACTGACTATTTTGGACCAAATCCAATCAACCCTTCTCCTCATCCATCTATCTAACACAGGGATGGGCAACAGTCGTGGTCTCAACTTACTGTTGAGAGTTAGAATAGTAGAATACACAAGGTGCAATTTCTAAATGTGATCAGCAGTTTTTCTCTTGTTATGTCAGTCACTGACAGTTAGCTAACACGTTTTAGGTTGCTAAATCAGTCTAGCGGACAGTTACCTACACTTGTAGTAATCATGGCCGAATTACCGGTGGACCCTCATTGATTTTGTAAGTCACTCTCATTTAGATATCACATTAAACTGCTAAAAGTTCTCTACGCTCCATGGCAACGTGTAGAATTGCAGTAAATTCGACCGCCCCTCTCTGAATCAGCACTTTCCCCAAAATAAAAAATTTTTTTGGGTTTTTTTCTTTTTATGAAAATTGGAATAAAACCCATTTTAAACCCCAAAGTCGGGCAATTTTTTGACCTCCCCCCAAAAATACGCCCAACAACCCCCGAAAAAAATGAAACCACCCCTCAAGTTTTTTTCCATTAAACAGGGAAGGTGTTTTTTAATAACTGTTTTGGGTTTGGTGAACCCCAGTTAAATTTTTCCCCAGTAGTTTCGACCACCCAAGGGCCAGTTCCTAAAACACTTTTTTAAACACAGTTAAAAAAAAAACGATACTACCCCCCAAAAAACCAAAACCCCCCCAACCGTTGGTTTTGGGGGAAATTTTCCCATTAAATCCTTTTTTCCCCCCAAAACCCTAAATTTTTTTTTAAGGAGTAAATTTCCACCCTTTTTTGGCCCCTTTTTTAAAAATTTTTTTAAAAAAGTTGTCCCCCCCCCACCCCCCGCATTTTGGGCCAACCAAACCCCTTCCCCCCCCTTTATTCCGGGGACAAAAAGGTTGCCAAACTTCGTGGGGTTTAGTTTAAAAAAAAGGAATTTTCTTTTTAACCTTTTTTTTCTTTTATGCAGTTTCCCCCTTTATTTAAAAAGTTCCTACGGACATTTATAAATTTAAAGGGGGGGAAATTCCGGGGCCCAGTTTTGATTTTTTTCCCTCCCTGTTAACTTTTACCCCAGGCACTAGAAGTCAGTAAAAACCCCCCCCCTTTTTTCCGGTCATGGGGGGCAGCCGAAACACTCCCCCCTATAAGTAGCCCCGAAACACTGGGCCCCCTTTAGGTCAAAAAATCTGGGCCCCCTAGTTTTTCCCCCCCCAAAAAAGGCCCAGGGGTGTTGACCTACCTGATAAGTAGGTTAATAGGGTTTGTATTATAAAATAAATATAACAAGGTGTTGCCTACCTGTAAATCGGGTAAAAACCCGGGGTTTGACCTCCTTAAGTCGGGTTAAAAAATTTTTTTTTTTAAAAATTTCGGATTAACAGTGAGGAAGACCCCCAGCAGCCAAGAACGCTCAGGAAAAAAAGGGGTTTTTTCCCCCGCCCTCGTCTTCTTTCGTCTGGAGAAGGGATAGGCCTGGAGCAAAAAGCAAACACCCTGGGGGGGGGAAAAAAAAAAAAAAAAAAGTTTTTTCATTCACCTGGGTTTTTAAAAAAAAGGGGGGGGGGGGGGGGGGGGGGGGGGGAAAAAAAAGGGGGGGGAAAGGGGGGGGAAAAAGGGGGCCCGGGTTTGGGCCCCTTTTTTTTTTCTTTCCCCTTTTTAAACTTTTTAACCCCCTTTTTTTTTTGGAAAACATCATTCTTAACCTAAAAATCCATACATTTTACCCAAAATTAGCGCCTTTTTTGGGGTTTGGACCCCAAATTTTTTAAGTTTTGATAAAATATGATTTGTCAACCCAAAATTTTGGGGAAAATTTTTTTCCCAACGGTTTCCCGGGAAAAATTCAAAATTTTGTACATGTCCCCCCTTTGGGGCCAAAAAGGGAAAAAATTTTTTTAAATTTAAGTTTGGTGATATTTGGCCCTATTCAAGAAGGAAAAGACAAAGTTGGCCTCCCCGGGTTTGGGGCTTTTCCCGAAAACAGTTAAAATGGGAAAAAATACCACCTTTTCCCCCAAAACTCCCCCCCCGTTTTAAAAACAAAACAAAAAATGTCACTGTCCCAATTCTTTTGGAGCTCACTGTATCACAATATATGGCTCTATATATAATCTGTACATGGCTATCCATCTATCTATAATCAGTTGTCTGGAGCTGGTGGTGAGAACATGAAACGTCCAGAGTGAACCTGTACAACTCTGTTCAAGGGCAGCATCAGGGTGTGACATCACTGTCCCAGGTGATTGGTCCTTACCTGCTGCAGCCATGTGTTCGCTGGTCCTGATTGGCTGGAACCCCACAAAGGGGATTCTGCATGGAGAGCACCAGACCAACGATGTAGAACGTACTGTAAGCTGTGGAGACAGTCAGGGTTTAACACAACACAAAAGAAGAATAGAAAGAAAGAAAGAAAGAAAAGCAAAGAAAGTAAACGAAAGCAACAGAAATAAGAAGAAAAAAGAAAGAAAGAAATAGAAAGAAAATGAAACGAATGAAAGAAAGAAAGAAAGAAAGAAAGAAAGAAAGACGAGAGAGACTCCTTCTTTTCTATCCTGGGGGACGATAGCATCCCTCGTTCTCTAGTCCTGTGGCTGCATCCTCACAGAGAGCCCATTAAGACTGCAGCCTCACAGAGATCCCATTAAGACTGCAGCCTCACAGAGAGCCCATTAAGACTGCAGCCTCACAGAGAGAGTCCATTAAGACTGCAGCCTCACAGAGTGCCCATTAAGACTGCTGCCTCACAGAGAGACCATTAAGACTGCAGCCTCACAGAGAGAGTCCATTAAGAGTGCAGACTCACAGAGAGAGTCCATTAAGACTGCAGGCTCACAGAGAGAGCCCGTTAAGACTGCTGCCTCACAGAGAGAGTCCATTAAGAGTGTAGACTCACAGAGAGAGCCCATTAAGAGTGCAGACTCACAGAGAGAGTCCATTAAGACTGCAGCCTCACAGAGAGAGCCCATTAAGTCTGCAGCCTCACAGAGAGAGCCCATTAAGTCTGCAGCCTCACAGAGAGAGTCCATTAAGACTGCAGCCTCACAGAGAGAGCCCATTAAGACTGCAGCCTCACAGAGAGTCCATTAAGACTGCAGCCTCACAGAGAGACCATTAAGACTGCAACCTCACAGAGAGAGTCCATTAAGGACAAAGACAGATGGAGTTGGCACCTTTTCTAAGCACAACCCAAATCTAATTACATCTAATCTAACATAATGAGACCAGGCATCCATCAGAGATATGTGTGTGTGTTTGGTGTGTATGTGTTTGGTGTGTGTGTGTGTGTGTGTGTGTGTGTGTGTGTGTGTGTCTGTTCGTCCTCCTCCACTGGAAGGGAAGCATTTTTCAGGAGCTAATAAAAAGCGTAACTCAATTAGCACTTCTTCCTGCTTCCTGCTTCCTGCTCTCTCTCCTCACCCCTTCTCTCTGCAGCCATACCTCCACTCCTCTCCCCCACACCCTCCACTCCTCTGTACCTCCCCCACTCCTCTCATCCACCTCCCCCACTCATCTCCTCCATCTCCCCCTCTCCTCATCAACCTCCCCACTCCTCCCCTCCACCGTCCCCCACTCCTCTCCTCCATCTCCCCCTCTCCTCATCAACCTCCCCACTCCTCCCCTCCCTCCCCCCTCCGCCCTCCTCTCCCCCTCCCCTCCACCTCCCCATTCCTCCCCCTCCCCCTCCCCCCCTGTTCCCCCTTCCTCCTCTTGGTCTGCCCCTCCCACCTCCGGTCCCCCCCTGGCCTCTCCCCACCTTGGCCCCCACTTCCTCTCCTCCCTTCCCCCACGAGGTTAGCGGCTGCTTTCCCCTCCCGACCTCCCCTCATCCTCCAACTCCCTCGCTCCGTTCCTCTCCTCGTCTGACCTCAGTGTGGTGGTGTGTGTAGCTCATCATTCACCGCTGTAGACGTCGTCTGCTGTAGCGCTGCATTATCAGCAGGACAAAGCACATGGAGAGGAATCATGTTGAATGATGAAGACTACCCTGTCACCGAGTTAACCTACCACCCTCCTCCAGTGCAGACAACCGGGAACACACCACACAACCACACAAACACACACGACACACACACACACAACACGACACAGCCATGACACAGCACCCCACTACACACAACACACACATCGCACTACAGCTACACACCACACACCCACGAAAAGGAACAACACCAGTTAGCGCTAACCTACACACCTCCAGTACAAGGACAGTTCTGGATGTGTAAGTGGCATCCCTTTATTGCTAACAGCATCGCTTCACTGTCCCTGTCCGTACCACAGCTTGAACTAGTGACCCTCTGCTCGCAAACACACTTTACCGCCCAGTGCGCCCACTTGACAATGTACAAACCAGTTGACTGAAAAGGATTCGATTCAATGGCACCATTGGCAACATTTCAAACTGTGGGTGAGATAATCTGGTATGATCTCAATCTGTTCCATAGTATACTGCAGTACTCCAAGGTGAGTTAATTTGGTATGATCTCAATCTGTTCCATAGTATACTGCAGTACTCCAAGGTGAGTTAATCTGGTATGATCTCAATCTGTTCCATAGTTTACTGCAGTACTCCAAGCCATCAACACAGACCTTCGGCAGCATACTGCTTTGTGTGGTCAGATAGACTATGCACTATCCTCTCTCCCTGGTCATCTCTGGCACACACACAGAGAGACAGACAGACAGACAGACATCGGAGGGTTGGCGTCTCTTCTTCTTAATAGGATGTGCATGTCCTCTGAGGCCATTGTTTAAGCAAGGCTGAGAGTCATCACTGTTACCTCAGGTTTTAAAAGATAATCATTACAGTTCCCTCAGGTTTTAAAAAAGAGAGTCATTATTGTTACCTCAGGTTTTAAAAGATAATCATTACAGTTTGTCACGGTTTCGGCCGAGGCTGCCTCTCTTCCTTGCTCGGGCAGGCTTCGGCGTTCGTCGTCTCCGGAATACTAGCTGCCACCGTTGCATGTTTCTATGTTCGTTTGCTTTTGTCTGATTGTTGTCACACCTGTTTTCGTTTAGTGTATTAGTGTCCTATAAGTTCTCCTTGTGTTTGTCTAGTGTTGTGTGTAATTGTCTTACTGTCGTGCCGGTAGGCTGTTATTCTACTGTTTGCTCGGTTGAGCTAATTCTCCATATTGTTTGGAGTGTTTTGCCGCACCTGTTAGTGCGCCCGTTATTTTCGCCTACGTGCGGAGTTTTCGCCTCAGGGCATTTATTCGTGATTGTTTTTGTGTGCATCTACTAAAGTCTGTTGGACTAACGTTCTGCGTCCTGCGCCTGATTCCACCACCACACCCACCAACATCTACCTTGACAGAATCACACACCTTTCGAATGGAATCAGCAGGAGCCGCAGCAGCACAGGCGACGCTGGAGGACAGGGTCCGCGAGCAGAATGACCAGATCCTGCGGATGGGGTCCGCACTGCAGGAGGTGATCACCACCATCCGAGGCTGGGAGACCCGAGGGACACCTCCACCACCATCTTCCCTGCCCGCACCATCGGCAAGTCAGCCCATTCCTGCTCCGGAACCCAGAGGAGTTCGACTCTCGCTCCCGAGGGCCTACGATGGGACCGCTGCCGGGTGTCAGGGATTCCTTCTCCAGGTGGAGCTTTACCTGGCCACCGTGCACCCGGCGCCCTCGGGACACGAGAGCGTGTCCGCCCTGATCTCCTGCCTTTCCGGTAAGGCGTTGGAATGGGGCCAACGCAGAGTGGAAGGAGAATAGACGCTACCCACCATCACATACGACGAGTTCTCCCGCCGCTTCAGGGCGGTGTTTGACCATCCCCCGGAGGGGAAAGCGGCGGGGGAGCGTCTGTTCTGCCTCCGGCAGGGGAAGAGGAGTGCCCAGGAGTTCGCCTTGGAATTCCGTACTCTAGCGGCGGATGCAGGGTGGAATGAGCGGGCCCTCATCGATCACTATCGATGTAGTCTACGTGAGGACGTCCGTAGGGAGCTGGCCTGTAGGGACACCAGCCTCTCGTTCGACCAGTTGGTCGACATGTCCATCAGGCTGGATACCCTGCTAGCTACCCGCGGACGTCCCGAGGGGGGTCCGTCCATTTCACCCTCCAGCGCTTCCCGAGCCGTGCCCCATGGATCTCGGTGGCGCTGGCGCTAGAGAGGAGGAGGGGTCGGATTACGAGGGGGTCCATCTCCTGCACCAACTGTGGGTCGGGGAGGACACAAACACCGCGGCTAGGTGCTGGGGATGGCCTCCTAGGGGAGAAGACGACAGGTCCCGCACTGGGGAGTCCTTCCAGGTGAGTAGGCGCCCCCCCACTCACCCAGAGCTCTCTGTTGCACACTTCTGTATACCTGTGCGTTTTCCACAGGTAGCACCTCATTCCCAGCATAAGGCGCTGGTAGATTCAGGCGCGGCTGGGAATTTTGTTGATAAGAAAATGTTGTTTAGCCTTAGGGATTCCCCTTCTCCCTGTTGACGTCCCCTTCCCCGTTCATGCCCTAGATAGCCGTCCGTTGGGTGCGGGCTTGATCAGGGAGGTCACGGCGCCACTTAGGATGTGTGCGCAGGGGGGTCATCAGGAGATGATCCAGCTATTTCTGATCGACTCGCCTGCGTATCCGGTGGTGCTGGGCATGCCCTGGTTGAGTACCCATAACCCATCTATTTCGTGGCAGAGAGGGCTCTGATGGAGTGGTCTGCCCAGTGTGTGGGTCGTTGTTTTAGGCGTTTCCGTAGGGGCTACCTCGTGGAGAGTCCAAAACCAGGTGCCCGCATTGCACGTTCCCCCCTGAGTATGGGGATTTGGCTATTGTGTTCAGTAAGTCGAGGGCGACGCAGTTGCCTCCCCATAGGCAGGGAGATTGTGCGATAGACCCTCCAGGCAGGAGCTGCGCTCCCACGGAGCCATGTGTATCCTCTGTCTCAGGAGGAGAAGAGAGCGATGGAGACTTACATAGACGAATCTCTGAGACAAGGATACATATGGCCTTCCACTTCCCCTGCGTCCTCGAGTTTCTTTTTGTGAAGAAAAAGGATGGTGGGTTACGCCCGTGCATTGATTACCGTGGTCTCAATCAGATCACGGTGAAGTACAGTTATCCACTCCCGCTGATTGCGACCATGACGGAGTCATTGCACGGGGCGCGTTTCTTCACTAAATTAGATCTCAGGAGCGCGTACAACTTGGTGCGCATTAGGGGGGGGCGATGAATGGAAGACAGCCTTTAGTACCACCTCGGGCCATTACGAGTATCTTGTCATGCCATACGGGTTGATGAACGCTCCTTCAGTTTTCCAATCATTCGTGGATGAGATCTTCAGGGGACATGCAGGGGCAGGGGGTGGTCGTGTACATAGATGACATTCTCGTGTACTCGCCTACCCGAGTCGAGCAGGTGGCCCTGGTGCGCAGAGTGTTGCGGAGGCTGTTGGAGCACGACCTGTATGTCAAGGCAGAGAAGTGTCTGTTTTTCCAGGAGTCGGTCTCCTTTTTGGGTTATCAGTTGTCTGCGTCAGGGGTGAAGATGGAGGTAGAACCGGGGTGTCAGCCGTGCGTAATTGGCAAACGCCAACCACTGTGAAGGAGGTGCAGCAGTTTTTGGGGTTTGCGAATTACTACCGGAGGTTTATCCGGGGTTTTGGACAGGTGGCAGCTCCCATAACGTCTCTTTTGAAGGGGGGTCCGGTGCGTCTGCAGTGGTCAGCCGAGGCGGACAGGGCGTTTGGGAGGCTGAAGGACCTGTTTACCTCGGCCCCGGTGCTGGCGCATCCGGATCCCTCTTTGCCGTTTCAGGTAGAGGTGGACGCGTCAGAGGCCGGTATAGGAGCCGTGCTTTCGCAACGGTCCGGCGCGCCACCTAAACTCCGCCCCTGTGCTTTTTATTCCAAGAAGCTCAGTCCGGCGGAGCGAAACTATGACGTAGGGGACAGGGAGCTGTTAGCCGTGGTACAGGCCCTAAAGTTGTGGAGGCACTGGCTTGAGGGGGCTCAACACCCTTTCCTCATTTTGACGGACCACCGTAACCTGGAGTACATCCAGGCAGCGAGGAGGCTGAACCCTCGCCAGGCGAGGTGGAATATGTTTTTGACCCGGTTCACATTTAAGATCACGTACATCCCTGGGTCACAGAATGGTAAGGCAGACGCACTGTCTCGGCGGTATGACACGGAGGAGAGGTCCGTGGAGCCCACTCCCATACTGCCGGAGTCTTGTCTGGTGGCACCGGTAGTGTGGGAGGTCGATGCTGAACTCGAGCGAGCGTTACGCACCGACCCTAGTCCACCTCAATGCCCGGAGGGTCGGAAGTACGTTCCGCTCGAGGTTCGGGATCGATTGATCTATTGGGCTCACACGTCACCCTCCTCTGGACACCCTGGTATCGGCCGGACAGTGCACTGTCTTAGTGCCAAGTACTGGTGGCCCACGTTGGCGAGGGATGTGAGGGTTTATGTTTCCTCCTGCTCGGTGTGCGCCCAGTGTAAGGCGCCTAGACATCTGCCTAGAGGTAAGTTACTACCCCTGCCCGTTCCACAACGACCATGGTCTCACCTCTCGGTGGATTTCCTCACTGACCTTCCTCCTTCACAGGGGAATACCACTATACTGGTCGTTGTGGACCGGTTTTCTAAGGCCTGTCGTTTGCTTCCCTATGCCGGGCCTTCCTACTGCCCTGCAAACCGCCGAAGCACTATTCACCCATGTGTTCCGGCACTAACGGGGTACCCGAGGATATTGTGTCTGATCGAGGTCCCCCAATTTACCTCCAGAGTCTGGAGAGCTTTTATGGAGCGGTTGGGGGTCTCGGTGAGCCTCACCTCGGGTTACCACCCCGGAGAGTAATGGGCAGGTGGAACGTGTGAACCAGGATGTGGGTAGGTTTCTTAGAACATACTGCCAGGACCGGCCGGAGGAGTGGGCAAGGTACGTTCCCTGGGCCGAAATGGCCCAGAATTCCCTACGCCATTCCTCCACTGAACCTAACCCCTTTCCAATGTGTGTTGGGTTACCAGCCGGTTCTGGCACCTTGGCAGCAGAGCCAGATCGAGGCTCCTGCGGTGGATGAGTGGGTGCGGCGCTCGGAGGAGACATGGAACGCTGCACACGTCCACCTGCAGCGGGGCCCTCCGTCGTCATAAGGCGAGCGCCGATCTCCACCGCAGTGAGGGACCGGTGTACGCACCTGGTGATCGAGTCTGGCTCTCTACCAGAAACCTGCCCCTCCGCCTGCCCTGTCGGAAACTGGGTTGGCGGTTTGTAGGGCCATTTAAAGTCCTGAGAAGGTTGAACGAGGTGTGTTACAAATTACAACTACCTGTTGAGTATAAAAGTATTAACCCCTCGTTCCATGTGTCTCTTCTCAGGCTGGTGGTAGCTGGCCCACTCCAAGAAAGTGAGATCAGGGAAACTCCTCCGCCCCCATTGGACATCGAGGGGGCACCGGCGTACTCCGTGCGGTCCATCTTGGATTCGAGACGTCGGATGGGGGGTCTCCAATATCTAGTGGAGTGGGAGGGGTACGGCCCGGAGGAACGGTGCTGGGTGCCGAGGAGAGACATTTTGGACCCGTCTCTCCTGACGGAATTCCATCGTGGGCACCCGACGCATCCTGCTCCGCGTCCTCCTGGTCGTCCCCGAGGCCGGAGTCGGCGCACGTCTGGAGCCGCGCGTCAAGGGGGGGGGTACTGTCACGGTTTCGGCCGAGGCTGCCTCTCTTCCTTGCTCGGGCAGGCTTCGGCGTTCGTCGTCTCCGGAAAACTAGCTGCCACCGTTGCATGTTTCTATGTTCGTTTGCTTTTGTCTGATTGTTGTCACACCTGTTTTCGTTTAGTGTATTAGTGTCCTATAAGTTCTCCTTGTGTTTGTCTAGTGTTGTGTGTGATTGTCTTACTGTCGTACCGGTAGGCTGTTATTCTACTGTTTGCTCGGTTGAGCTAATTCTCCATATTGTTTGGAGTGTTTTGCCGCACCTGTTAGTGCGCCCGTTATTTTCGCCTACGTGCGGAGTTTTCGCCTCAGGGCATTTATTCGTGATTGTTTTTGTGTGCATCTACTAAAGTCTGTTGGACTAACGTTCTGCGTCCTGCGCCTGATTCCACCACCACACCCACCAACATCTACCTTGACACAGTTCCCTCAGGTTTTAAAAAAGAGAGTCATTACTGTTACCTCAGGTTTTAAGAGAGTCATTACTGTTACCTCAAGATTTAAAAGAGAGTCATTACAGTTACCTCAGGTTTGAAAAGAGAGTCATTACTGTTACATCAGGTTTGAAAAGAGAGTCATTACTGTTACCTCAGGATTTAAAAGAGAGTCATTACCGTTACCTCTGGTTTGAAAAGAGAGTCATTGCAGTTACCTCAGGATTTAAAAGTGTGTCAGAGTGTATAACTGTGCTTTCCCTGAGGGGCTAAGGCATGATGATGGATGTTTGTTCCTGTATTTACTTGACATAATTCATTAATGAGATGACAGCTGCTGTACGTATCTGAATGGGAGGACAAGGAGACCTGTTATAATGAGTTACAGACACAGCATCTACTCTTCAAAGTGCATGGGAAATACAAAGCTACAGTTACTGGCTTTGTGTTCACTGTCCCTGAAGACCGTCACTGTACTGAAAACACCATTCAGATAGCGCGCGCGTGTGTGTGTGTGTGGGTGTGTTTATGTGTGTCCCCGTGTGTGTGTGTGTGTCCGTGTGTGTCCTCTCACCATATAGAAGTATGAGAGGCAGCAGCCGATGGCCCAGAACACTGAACCAGTCTTCACTGACTTCACCTAACAGACAGACAGGAGAGGAAAGGGTTCATATCGTTACTCACTTCATTCAAACATTGCATTTAAACTTCCCCAATACACTTGATAGTAAAATGGGGCCAGAGAAAGCAGTAGTGAGATACACAGAGGGTCCCAAATGACTCCCTACTCCCAGTAGTGAACTACCTTTAACCAGAGCCCTATGAGCCCCAGTCTCTGATCATAGTAGTGATCGGATATTGGAAATAAGGTGCCATTTCAGATGCACACACAGTGGAAAAATGTGACAAAATGTTTTACCTTCCGACAGAAATAAGTCTTAGAGCAGCTGCATACTGAACAGGAACAGTAAAAAGTGGCATAGAGCAGCTGCATATTGAACAGGAACAGTAAAGAGGCATAGAGCAGCTGCATATTGAACAGGAACAGTAAAGAGGCACATAGCAGCTGCATATTGAACAGGAACAGTAAAGAGGCATAGAGCAGCTGCATATTGAACAGGAACAGTAAAGAGGCATAGAGCAGCTGCATATTGAACAGGAACAGTAAAATTAATGTTCCATAAAAGCCAGCGATTACATAAAGTCAACAACAGGAAGAGTAATGTATCTGGGGTATGTTGCCATGGTTACAACACTTAGAAAGGTACAGCTGGGATTAATGATGAGAGAGCTGGTTGGTTTGTTTACCCTATTTGTTGTTTGTTTGTCTACGCTGTGTAAGGCAGGGGAGATGGCTAGGGATTCAGTAGTTCAAAACAGCCCCCCCCCCCTCACACACACACACACAGAGTATTGGAGCCAAGCTTTACTTATTATCTGATGTCAGTTTGATATCAGATCCTTTATTAACTACGCACTGCACTCGCTTGTCTTTGATGACTGGCTGTCTATGTCTGTCAGTTGCTGCTCAATCAGACATACATCTAGTTAAAGAGAGAAGCCTATACAGGTCTTTGAGAAGTGGCATGGCGGATATATGAGAGTGGATGGGAAGGGTTGATAGAGTAAGTTGCATGTTTAGCTGCATGTGTAGCAGAGGTTGTTTGGTGGCCTAAAAACATGTGATGAGTAACCTTGTCCCAGAGCTAATGCCTAAACTGAATTCACCCCAAATCTGCCCTGGAAAATCACTAATTAAATCCTGCAGTGTGTGTGTGTATGTTTGGGTTTAATACTGGTGACCAGTATCCCGGCACTTCCCGACCAAGCTCCTTCCCGTTTCCCAAGACAAATAATGACAGGTCCCGTGGACCAATAATACAAATAAAAAAAGTTTGCCGCACTAATGCAAAAATACTAAATATGCACGTGCGAATAGCTGCATGAAACTGATATATTAACTCTCTGGCTTCATTCATACATTAGATCAGTCATCACAACGCTAGACCCAATAACCTCAATATTTTAGCCCTACATTTAAACTAGGCTACATCACTGACATATAGTGTGGTGACTGACAGAACTTTGAGTTGATTAAATTGTGACAAATACAACAAGAAACCATTAGATTCCTGTCCATATTTCTCCATATCAGTGGTAGAATCATGTCAGATTGTTTTCGCTGCTATTATATGCTTTTAAATAGCATTTCCAGATTGAACAGGAATACTGGGATATTACCGGTATGGTTGCAATTTTCTTGGGAAGGATGTTTTTGGGATTTTAGGGACAATATTAAACCCTAGAGTGTGTGTTCTGTTGCAGTGCTGTGTCTCCACTAACCCATAGATAGTAGGTAATCTGGAGGGCAAAGATGGCGATGCCCTCATTGTCGAAGGAGCCCGCCACGGAACGGGAGATGTAACCGGGGACAATAGCGATGAAGCACGCCGCCAGAAGCCCTGCCCCCTGGTTCCAGAGCTCGCGGGTCAGCAGAAAGGTGGCAATGGACGTGAGGCCGCTGAAGACGGGCGCCAGGAACACACACACGTCTCGGATGTGCACTGTGATGTGGAGCAGGTTTAGAACATAGTGGATGAGACCAGCCGTTACCATCAGACCTGGGTAAACCTGGAGAGAGAGAGAGACCAGCCGTTACCATCAGACCTGGGTAAACCTGGAAAGACAGAGAGAGACCAGGCATTACCATCAGACCTGGGTAAACCTGGAGAGAGAGAGAGACCAGCCCGTTACATCAGAACCTGGGTCAAACTGGCGAGCGGCGAGACCCGCAGTTCCCAATCAGACCTGGGTAAACCTGGAGAGCGGCGAGAGGCCACGGTTACCATCTAGACTGGGTAAACTGGAACGAGAGGAGAGAGAGGAGGCGAGAGCAGAGCAGCGAGGCCGAGAGGAGAGAGCGCGAGGAGAGAGCGAGAGACCGCGGTTACCATTTAGACCTGGTAAACTGGAGAGCGAGAGAGAGACCAAGCCGTTACCATCAGACTGGGTAAACCTTAGAGAGGAGCCCAGCCATTACCCCAGACTGGGTAACCTGGAGGGAGGGAGGAGAGAGAGAGAGAGAGACGAGAGACCAGCCGATCCCATCAGACCGGGGGTAAACCTGGAAATAGAAGACGAGAGCGAGACCAGCCACTTACCACGACCTGGGTAAACCTGGGAGAGAGAGAGACATCAAGCCGTTACCATAAGACCTGGGTAAATCTAGAGCGAACGAGCGCGAGACAGCCGGTACCCATCAGACCTGGGTAAACTGGGGAGAGAGAGAGAGAGAGAGAGACCAGCCGTTACCATCAGACCTGGGTAAACCTGGAGGTGAGAGCGAGACAAGCCGTACATCAGACCTGGGTAAACCTGGAAAGACAGAGAGAGACCAGCCATTACCATCAGACCTGGGTAAACCTGGAGAGAGAGAGAGAAGAGACTAGCCGTCCAATCATGACCGGGTTAACCCGGGACGAGAGGAGAGAGACCAGCCGTTACCATCAGACCTGGGTAAACCTGGAGTGCAGAGAGAGAGAGAGAGAGCAGGAGAAGAGGAGACATAGGCAAAAGACCAGACTAGTTGTCCGTTTTCTCCATCAGACCCTGGGATAACCTGGCGAGCGAGAGCGAGAAAGAGAGAGCGCGAGAGGACCGACCCGCGTTTCCCATCAGACCGGGTTCAACCTGGCGAGCGAGAGAGAGACCAGCCGACCCTTCAGACCTGGGCAACCTGGAGAGAGAGAGAGAGAGAGGGCGAAAGAGAGAAGAGACGAGAAGAGAGAGGCAGAAAGACCGCCGTGTCCCACTCAGACCTGGGTAAATCTTGGAGCGAGAGAGGAGACCAGCCCATTACCATCCCGACCTGGGTCAAACCTAGAGAGAGAGAAAGAGACAGGTTACCATCAGCCTGGGGTAAACCTGGGAAAGACAGAGCGAGAAAGCCATCCAATGCAGACATGGGTAACCTGGCGAGAGAGAGAGAGACTAGACGTACCATCAGACCGGGGTAAACCTTGAGAGAGAGAGAGACAGCCCGTTACCATCAGACCCTGGGGTAAACCTGGAGTGAGAGAGGACCAGCGTACATCCAGACTGGGTAACCCTGGAGAGCGAGAGAGACCAGCCGTTCCATCAGCCGGGTAAACAGGAGAGAGGAGAGAGCGGAGGAGAGAGAGACTGCCCGGCTTACAAGACCTGGGGAACCGGGAGTGAGAGAGAGACCAGCCGTTACATAGGACCGGGGTCACCTGGAGAGGAGCGAGGACCAGCCGTTACATCAGACATGGGTAACCCTGGAGAGCGAGAGAGAAGAGAGAAAGACCAGCCGTCCCATTCCGAACTGGGTAGAACCAGAGAGAGAGGGAGGAGAGAGGAAAGACCAGCCTTTACCATCAGACCTGGAGTAACACCTGGAGGAGAGAGAGCACCGCCAATTGCATCAGACTGGTAAACCTGGAGAGAGAAGACCAGTGTTACATCAGACCTGGTAAACTGTGAGAGAGAGGAGAGAGGATGACTAAGCCGTTAACCTCAGACCTGGGTAAACCTGGAGAGAGAGCGAGGATGGGCGAGAGAGACGAGAGGAGAGATAGAACGAATCAGCGTACCAGGTCAGACACTGGGGGTAAATCTGGAGCGAGAGAGAGACCAGCCCTACCATCGCCCTGGGTACCCAGAGCGAGAGCGCGACCAGCGGTCCAACAGACAGGGCCCACAAAACTGGAGAGAAAGAGGGAGAAAGACCGCCGTACCATCAGACCGGGTAAACTGGAGAGACGAGAGCGACCAGCGTTACCATCAGACCTGGGTAAACCTGGGAGGAGAAGAGAGAGAGAGAAAGACCACAGACCAGAGCCATTACCATCCCGACATGGGTACATTGGAGCGAGGACCGCGACCAGCGCGTTACCCAGACCGGGGTAACCCGGGCGCGAGCGAGAGGCCCAGCCGGGAACATCAGACCTGGGTAAACCTGGAGAGAGAGAGAGAGAGAGACCAGCCGTTACCATCAGACCTGGGTAAACCTGGAGAGAGAGAGAGAACCAGCCGTTACATCAGCCTGGGGTAACTGGAGTTGAGAGCGGAGAGAGCGACCCAGCCGGTACAATCAGACCGGGTACCTGGAAGAAGACAGAGAGTAGACAGCCATTTACCATCAGACCTTGGGTAACCCTGGAGAAGAGAGAAGAGAAAGACAGCCGTACCCATCAGAACTGAGGTAAAAAAAATGGAGCGAGAGAGAGAGAGAGACCAGCTCAACATCAGACCTGGGTACCTGGAGAGAGAAAGAACAGCAGTTAACATAGACGGGTAAACCTAGGAGAGAGAGGAGAGAGGACCAGCCGTTACCATCAGACATGCGGTACCTGGAGAGAGAAGAGAGAGAGAGAAGTGAGAGAGATTCGTATGAGAGAGTGACGAGAGAGAGAGAGGAGAAGAGAAGAGGACAGAGAGAAGAGAGAAGGGGAGAGAGAGAGAGAGGCCGGAGGAGAGAGAGGAGGGGGAGCGAGACGAGACGTGAGAGGCGTAACTAAAGATAGGGTAAATCCATGTCTATCACAACTAGGCCCCCAACAGACCAGCGGGCGGGTAGAATCTAAAATACAGAGGCGGGGAGAATCAGAAAGAAAGCTAGAGAAAGAGAGAGTGTGAGAGAAAAAGATAGAGAGAGCAAGATCGAGAGAAAGAAAACAACAGGAGGAGGAAAGAGAAAGAATAGAGAGGACTGTCCCCTCCTAATCCATCCACTCACACACAAAAACGTTAGTTATTTCACTCACCGTGCCCCCCACTATCCTGCCCCAGTGCGGTGGGTGATACCCAACGCCCCGTCATCGAACCCCGTTGAGGAAGCCCGTAGACGCCCCCTTGATGGTCAGATGGTGTGTAGATCTGTAGTTGAACCTGAAACACAGGAGAGACAGAGCGACAAGTTAGTCGTATGGCCGCCCACACACCGCAGCCACATCACTAAGCAAGATGAGGAGGATGAAACCAAAGGACGACGGCTGAACTACAACACTGAAAACACTCCGCAAACAACAACTCCCATTCACTAAAACACTCCATCACGCCAAACAACGAAAACCACCAACATCCATCACTACAAACACTCCACATACAACACTCCATCACTACAACACTACAACACTCCATCACTCCAACACTACAACACTCCAACACTCCCAGAGCTTTTAGACAGAAGGCTGCACTACAACACCATCAGGGTGAACCAGCATAGTATAATCAGCATGGTAGAACCAGCAGGTAGAACTAGCATGGCATAATCAGCATGGTAGAACCAGCAGGTATCCTCCACAGCTCAGTAGTTTCCAGAGAGAGAACTCAACATCCAGCCGTGAGTATGCTAGATGACTCAACATCCAGCCGTGAGAATGCTAGATGACTCAACATCCAGCCGTGAGCATGCTAGATGACTCAACATCCAGCCATGAGCCATGCTAGATGACTCAACATCCAGCCGTGAGGTATGCTAGATGACTCAACATCCAGCCGTGAGCATGCTAGATGACTCAACATCCAGCCGTGAGTATGCTAGATGACTCAACATCCAGCCGTGAGCATGCTAGATGACTCAACATCCAGCCGTGAGTATGCTAGATGAGTCAACATCCAGCCGTGAGCATGCTAGATGACTCAACATCCGGCCGTGAGTATGCTAGATGACTCAACATCCAGCCGTGAGCATGCTAGATGACTCAACATCCAGCCGTGAGTATGCTAGATGAGTCAACATCCAGCCGTGAGTATGCTAGATGACTCAACATCCGGCCGTGAGTATGCTAGATGACTCAACATCCAGCCGTGAGTATGCTAGATGACTCAACATCCGGCCGTGAGTATGCTAGATGACTCAACATCCAGCCGTGAGTATGCTAGATGACTCAACATCCAGCCGTGAGTATGCTAGATGACTCAACATCCAGCCGTGATAACTTGGATCATGTTCTAAATCATAATGAAGTAGTTACAGAACAGTCTAACCCAACAAAATATGTTTTGTTTTTATACAATTATCATCGAAATCTTGTTTTGGTATTTCAAATTGGAAAGCTAAAATACCAATGGTTACAGATATCCCTACTGAGCCGTGGTGAAGGAAGACATTTAACAATTATATTCCATAATTGCATGAGAACGACTGAAACAAATGTTTGTACAACACAACCACCTGATACACACTACACTACAACCACCTGATACATACTACAACACAAGCACCTGATACATACTACAACACAACCACCTGATACATACTACAACACAAGCACCTGATACATACTACAACACAACCACCTGATACATACTACAACACAACCACCTGATACATACTACAACCACCTGATACATACTACAACACAACCACCTGATACACACTACAACCACCTGATACATACTACAACACAACCACCTGATACATACTACAACACAACCACCTGATACATACTACAACACAACCACCTGATACATACTACAACACAACCACCTGATACATACTGCACTACAACAACCTGATACATACTGCACTACAACAACCTGATACACACTACAACACATACTACAAATGATAGTCCCACTAAGCGCAAACCAGATGGGATGGTGTATCGCTACAGAATTCTGTGGTAGCCATGCTGGTTAAGTGCCTTGAATTCTAAATAAATCACAGACAGTGTCACCAGCAAAGCACCCCCACACCATCACACCTCCTCGTCCATGCTTCATGGTGGGAACCACACATGCGGAGATCATCCGTTCACCTACTTTGCGTTTCACAAAGACGCGGCGGTTGGAACCATAAATCTCAAATTTGGACTCAAAGGACAGATTTCCACCGTTTTAATGTCCATTGCTCGTGTTTCTTGGCCCAAGCACGTCTCTTCTTCTTATTGGTGTCCTTTAGTAGTGGTTTCTTTGAAGCAATTCGACCATGAAGGCCTGATTCACGCAGTCTCCTCTGAACAGTTGATGTTGAGATGTGTCTGTTACTTGAACTCTGTGAAGAATTTATTTTGGCTGCAATCTGAGGTGCAGTTAACTCTAATGAACTTATCCTCTGCAGCAGAGGTAACTCTGGGTCTTCTTTTCCTGTGGTGGTCCTCATGAGAGCCAGTTTCATCATAGCGCTTGATGGTTTTTGCCACTGCACTTGAAGAAACTTTCAAAGTTCTTGAAATATTCCGGATTGACTGACCTGTTTCTCTTTGCTTATTTGAGCTGTTCTTGCCATAATATGGACTTGGCATTTTACCAAATAGGGCTATCTTCTGTATACCACCCCTACCTTGTCACAACACAACTAATTGGCTCAAATAAATTTCACAAATTAACTTTTAACAAGGCACACCTGTTAATTGAAATGCATTCCAGGTGACTACGTCATGAAGCTGGTTGAGAGAATGGCAAGATTGTGCAAAGCTGTCATCAAGGCAAAGGGTGGCTACTTTGAAGAATCTAAAAGCTTAAAATATATTTTGATTTGTTTAGTACTTTTTTGGTTACTACATGATTCCATATGTGTTATTTCATAGTTTTGATGTCTTCACTATTATTCTACAATGTAGGAAATACTGTGTGTATGTATATATACTGGTACTGTGTGTGTGTGTGTGTATATATATATATATATATATATATATATATATATATATATATATATACAGTGGGGAAAAAAAGTATTTAGTCAGCCACCAATTGTGCAAGTTCTCCCACTTAAAAAGATGAGAGAGGCCTGTAATTTTCATCATAGGTACACGTCAACTATGACAGACAAATTGAGGAAAAAATTTCCAGAAAATCACATTGTAGGATTTTTAATGAATTTATTTGCAAATTATGGTGGAAAATAAGTATTTGGTCACCTACAAACAAGCAAGATTTCTGGCTCTCACAGACCTGTAACTTCTTATTTAAGAGGCTCCTCTGTCCTCCACTCGTTATCTGTATTAATGGCACCTGTTTGAACTTGTTATCAGTATAAAAGACACCTGTCCACAACCTCAAACAGTCACACTCCAAACTCCACTATGGCCAAGACCAAAGAGCTGTCAAAGGACACCAGAAACAAAATTGTAGACCTGCACCAGGCTGGGAAGACTGAATCTGCAATAGGTAAGCAGCTTGGTTTGAAGAAATCAACTGTGGGAGCAATTATTAGGAAATGGAAGACATACAAGACCACTGATAATCTCCCTCGATCTGGGGCTCCACACAAGATCTCACCCTGTGGGGTCAAAATGATCACAAGAAATGTGAGCATAAATCCCAGAACCATACAGGGGGACCTAGTGAATGACCTGCAGAGAGCTGGGACCAAAGTAACAAAGCCTACCATCAGTATCACACTACGCCGCCAGGGACTCAAATCCTGCAGTGCCAGACGTGTCCCCCTGCTTAAGCCAGTACATGTCCAGGCCCGTCTGAAGTTTGCTCGAGTGCATTTGGATGATCCAGAAGAGGATTGGGAGAATGTCATATGGTCAGATGAAACCAAAATATAACTTTTTGGTAAAAACTCAACTCGTCGTGTTTGGAGGACAAAGAATGCTGAGTTGCATCCAAAGAACACCATACCTACTGTGAAGCATGGGGGTGGAAACATCATGCTTTGGGGCTGTTTTTCTGCAAAGGGACCAGGACGACTGATCCGTGTAAAGGAAAGAATGAATGGGGCCATGTATCGTGAGATTTTGAGTGAAAACCTCCTTCCATCAGCAAGGGCATTGAAGATGAAACGTGGCTGGGTCTTTCAGCATGACAATGATCCCAAACACACCGCCCGGGCAACGAAGGATTGGCTTCGTAAGAAGCATTTCAAGGTCCTGGAGTGGCCTAGCCAGTCTCCAGATCTCAACCCCATAGAAAATCTTTGGAGGGAGTTGAAAGTCCATGTTGCCCAGCAACAGCCCCAAAACATCACTGCTCTAGAGGAGATATGCATGGAGGAATGGGCCAAAATACCAGCAACAGTGTGTGAAAACCTTGTGAAGACTTACAGAAAACATTTGACCTGTGTCATTGCCAACAAAGGGTATATAACAAAGTATTGACAAACTTTTGTTATTGACCAAATACTTATTTTCCACCATAATTTGCAAATAAATTAATTAAAAATCCTACAATGTGATTTTCTGGATTTTTTTTCTCATTTTGTCTGTCATAGTTGACGTGTACCTATGATGAAAATTACAGGCCTCTCTCATCTTTTTAAGTGGGAGAACTTGCACAATTGGTGGCTGACTAAATACTTTTTTCCCCCACTGTATATATATATATATATATATACAGTGAGGGAAAAAAGTATTTGATCCCCTGCTGATTTTGTACGTTTGCCCATTGACAAAGACATGATAAGTCTATAATTTTAATGGTAGGTTTATTTGAACAGTGAGAGACAGAATAACAACAAAAAAATCCAGAAAAACGCATGTCAAAAATTTTATAAATTGATTTGCATTTTAATGAGGGAAATAAGTATTTGACCCCTCTGCAAAACATGACTTAGTACTTGGTGGCAAAACCCTTGTTGGCAATCATAGAGGTCAGACGTTTCTTGTAGTTGGCCACAAAGGTTTGCACACATCTCAGGAGGGATTTTTTCCCACTCCTCTTTGCAGATCTTTTCCAAGTCATTAAGGTTTCAAGGCTGACGTTTGGCAACTCGAACCTTCAGCTCCCTTCACAGATTTTCTATGAGATTAAGGTCTGGAAACTGGCTAGGCCACTCCAGGACATTAATGTGCTTCTTCTTGAGCCACTCCTTTGTTGCCTTGGCCTAGTGTTTTGGGTCATTGTCATGCTGGAATACCCATCCACGACCCATTTTTAATGCCCTGGCTGAGGAAGGAGGTTCTCACCCAAGATTTGACGGTACATGGCCCCGTCCATCGTCCCTTTGATGCGGTGAAGTTGTCCTGTCCCCTTAGCAGAAAAACACCCCCAAAGCATAATGTTGGCGCAATTATTAGAAAATGGAAGAAGTGCAAGATGACGGTCAATCACCCTCGGTCTGGGGCTCCATGCAAGATCTCACCTCATGGGGCATCAATGATCATGAGGAAGGTGAGGGATCAGCCCAGAACTACACAGCAGGACCTGGTCAATGACCTGAAGAGAGCTGGGACCACAGTCTCAAAGAAAACCATTAGTAACACACTACGCCGTCATGGATTAAAATACTGCAGCGCACGCAAGGTCCCCCTGCTCAAGCCAGCGCATGTCCAGGCCCGTCTGAAGTTTGCCAATGACCATCTGGATGATCCAGAGGAGGAATGGGAGAAGGTAATGTGGTCTGATGAGACAAAAATAGAGCTTTTTGGTCTAAACTCCCCTCGTCGTGTTTGGAGGAAGAAGAAGGATGAGTACAACCCCAAGAACACCATCCCAACCGTGAAGCATGGAGGTGGAAACATCATTCTTTGGGGATGCTTTTCTGCAAAGGGGACCGGACGACTGCACCGAATTGAGGGGAGGATGGATGGGGCCAGGTATCGCGAGATCTTGGCCAACAACCTCCTTCCCTCAGTAAGAGCATTGAAGATGAGTCGTGGCTGGGTCTTCCAGCATGACAACGACCCGAAACACACAGCCAGGGCAACTAAGGAGTGGCTCCATAAGAAGCATCTCAAGGTCCTGGAGTGGCCTAGCCAGTCTCCAGACCTGAACCCAATAGAACATCTTTGGAGGGAGCTGAAAGTCCGTATTGCCCAGCGACAGACCCAAAACCTGAAGGATCTGGAGAAGGTCTGTATGGAGGAGTGGGCCAAAATCCCTGCTGCAGTGTGTGCAAACCTGGTCAAGACCTACAGGAAACGTATGATCTCTGTAATTGCAAACAAAGGTTTCTGTACCAAATATTAAGTTCTGCTTTTCTGATGTATCAAATACTTATGTCATGCAATAAAATGCAAATTAATTACTTAAAAATCATACAATGTGATTTTCTGGATTTTTGTTTTAGATTCCGTCTCTCACAGTTGAAGTGTACCTATGATAAAAATTACAGACCTCTACATGCTTTGTAAGTAGGAAAACCTGCAAAATCGGCATTGTATCAAATACTTGTTCTCCCCACTGTATATATATATATATATATATATATATAGATATATATATATATATATATATATATATATATATATATATATATATATATATATATATATATATATATATACACATCAAGGCAAAGGGTGGCTACTTTGAAGAATCTAAAAGCTTAAAATATATTTTGATTTGTTTAGTACTTTTTTGGTTACTACATGATTCCATATGTGTTATTTCATAGTTTTGATGTCTTCACTATTATTCTACAATGTAGGAAATAGTACAAATAAAGAAAAACCCTTGAATGAGTAGGTTGTCCCACCTGGACAAGAGGAACACCTACGTGAGAATGCTATTCATTGACTACAGCTCAGCGTTCAACACCATAGTGCCCTCAAAGCTCATCACTAAGCTAAGGATCCTGGGACTAAACACCTCCCTCTGCAACTGGATCCTGGACTTCCTGACGGGCCGCCCCCAGGTGGTAAGGGTAGGGAACAACACATCTGCCACGCTGATCCTCAACACGGGGGCCCCTCAGGGGTGCGTGCTCAGTCCCCTCCTGTACTCCCTGTTCACCCATGACTGCATGGCCAGGCACGACTCCAACACCATCATTAAGTTTGCCGACGACACAACAGTGGTAGGCCTGATCACCGACAACAATGAGACAGCCTATAGGGAGGAGGTCAGAGACCTGGCCGTGTGGTGCCAGGATAACAACCTCTCCCTCAACGTGACCAAGACAAAGGAGATGATTGTGGATTACAGGGGAAAAAAAGAGGACTGAGCACGCCCCCATTCTCATCGACGGGGTTGTAGTGGAACAGGTTGAGAGCTTCAAGTTCCTTGGTGTCCACATCAGCAACGAACTATCATGGTCCAAACACACCAAGACAATCGTGAAGAGGGCACGACAAAGCCTATTCCCCCTCAGGAGAGTGAAAAGATTTGGCATGGGTCCTCAGATCCTCAAAAAGTTATACAGCTGCACCATCGAGAGCATCCTGACTGGTTGTATCATCGCCTGGTATAGCAACTGCTCGGCCTCCGACCGCAAGGCACTACAGAGGGTAGTGCGTACGGCCCAGTACATCACTGGGGCCAAGCTTCCTGCCATCCAGGACCTCTATACAAGGCGGTGTCAGAGGAAGGCCCTAAAAATTGTCAAAGACTCCAGCCACCCTAGTCATAGACTGTTCTCTCTGCTACCGCAGAGCAAGTGGTACCGGAGCACCAAGTCTAGGTCAAAAAGGCTTCTTAACAGCTTCTACCCCCAAGCCATAAGACTCCTGAACAGCTAACCATGGCTACCCGTACTATTTGCACTGCCCCCCCAACCCCACCCCATCTTTATACGCTGCTGCTACTCTGTTATTTATTTATGCATAGTCACATTAACTCTACCCACATGTACATATTACCTCAACTAGCCGGTGCCCCCGCACATTAACTCTGCACCGGTACCCCCCTGTATATATAGCCTCCCTACTGTTATTTTATTTTACTTCTGCTCTTTTTTTCTCAACACTTTTTTGTTGTTGTTGTTTTATTTTACTTTTTTATTAAGAAATAAATGCATTGTTGGTTAAGGGCTGTAAGTAAGCATTTCACGGTAATGTCTACACCTGTTGTATTCGGCGTATGTGGCAAATACAATTTGATTTGATTTGATATATACATATACATATATATATATATATATATATATATATATATATATATATATATACACATACATACATACATACATATATACACACACACACATATGTACACACACACACACACACACACACACACACCACACACACACACACACACACACACACACACATATAGTAGTGAAGACATGATCTGTAACCCAGTAGCTATCTGACTGGTAGTGGAGTAGTGAAGACATGATCTGTAACCCAATAGCTATCTGACTGGTAATGGAGTAGTGAAGACATGATCTGTAACCCAGTGGCTATCTGACTGGTAGTGGAGTAGTGAAGACATGATCTGTAACCCAGTAGCTATCTGTCTGGTAGTGGAGTAGTGAAGACATGATCTGTAACCCAGTGGCTATCTGACTGGTAGTGGAGTAGTGAAGACATGATCTGTAACCCAGTAGCTATCTGACTGGTAGTGGAGTAGTGAAGACATGATCTGTAACCCAGTGGCTATCTGACTGGTAGTGGAGTAGTGAAGACATGATCTGTAACCCAGTAGCTATCTGACTGGTAATGGAGTAGGGAAACTACTAACCACAGTAGGAGGCAGGGCAGGGCTGAGGAATGGAGGCTGAGGAAGGGAGGCTGAGGGAGGGAGGGAGGCAGAGGGAGGGAGGGAGCAGAGTAGGGTAGACTGAGCAGTCAACATGAAAGCAATGAAGTTTAATTATTTCCTCTCTAGTAACGGGCCGCTTTCCATTCATTGCTCCCTCCATCCACATCTCTCCCTCCATCTCTCCAAAACTCCCCTCTCGTTTTAGTAAAAACTCAATTTCACACCCCATGAAGATATACGTAGATAGTCTTTCCTTCTGCTATCAAATGTTTCATTGATCTGCAGTGGGCTGGAACGACTGTTTGTTAGTGGAGAGAGACGGAGAGAAGAGAAGAGCGGGAGGGAGTGTCAGGGAGGCAGAGGAGGGGAGGGCGCAAGAGTATAGGAGGAGGGAAGGGAGGGGAGGGGACGCAGGGGTGTAGGGGAGGGAGGGGAGGGGGCGCAGGAGTGTAGGAGGAGGGAGGGGGCGCAGGAGTATAGGAGGAGGGAGGGGAGGGGAGGGGGCACAGGAGTATAGGAGGAAGGAGGGGAGGGGGGATGTAGGGGAGGGGATGTAGGAGGGGCGGGGAGGGGAGTAGGGAGGGAGGGAATGTAGGAGGAGTGCGAGTGGGAGGGAGGGGGAGGGAGGGGACTGGTAGGAGGAGGGCGGGGATGTAGGGGGAGGAGGGGAGTCGGAGGAGGCGCGGGAGTCTTTCTTTGGATGTAGGGGAGAAAAAACATACAAATTATAAAAACACCAGAAAACAAACAAACAAGAGGCCAGTAAACAATTGGCCTAAAACACACAGATTTGATCAAACAGTAGCCATTTGACTGGTGGTAGTGGAGTAGTGAAAGACGTTATCTGGAACTCGGCTACTGACTGGTTATAGTGAGTAGAGTGAAGACATGGTCTGTAACCCAGTAGAATGAATGCGCTAGTGGAGTAGTGAGACATGACGGTAAACCCAGTGTACTGAGGGTAAATGGCGTTAGTCGTGAAGGCACATGATCTGCTAAATCCCCAGTAGCTATCGACTGGTAGTGGAGTAGTGAGACATGATCTGCGGAACAGAGCTATCTTACTAGGTAGGGGCGAGTAGTGAAGACATGCTCTGTAAACCCGTAGCATCGGACTGGTAAGAGGGGAGTAGTAATACTGATCGTAACCAGTAGCTATCTGATGTAAGTGGAGTAAATAGTGAAGACATGATCTGTTACCCCAGTAGCTATCTGGACTCACGGGTAATGGAGTAGTGAAGACATGATCTGTAACCCAGTAGCTATCTGACTGGTAGTGGAGTAGTGAAGACATGATCTGTAGGGGGGGATGTAGGGGAGGGGATGTAGGAGGAGGGAGGGGATGTAGGGGGAGGGAGGGGATGTAGGAGGAGGGAGGGGATGTAGGAGGAGGGAGGGGATGTAGGGGGAGGGAGGGGATGTAGGGGGAGAAAAACATACAACATTATAAAATCCATGAACACAAACAACCAGTGTGCAGTTAAAATTGGCAATAAACACACAGATTTCTTTCCTCAGGGCCATGGGGTGAGACAGGGATGCAGTTTAAGCCCCACCCTCTTCAACATCTATATCAACGAATTGGCAAGGACACTAGAACAGTCTGCAGCACCTGGCCTCAACCTACTGGACTCAGAAATCAAATGTCTACTGTTTGCAGATGATCTAGTGCTTCGGTCACCAACCAAGGAGGGCCTACAGTAGCACCTAGATCTTCTGCACAGATTCTGTCAGAATCGTAGGCAGACCTGACTCTCAAGAGAAGAAAGGCTATGTGCACACTGCCCACAAAATGAGGTGGTAACTGAGCTGCACTTCCTAACCTCCTGCCAAATGTATGACTGACCATTTTAGAGACACACATTTCCCTCAGATTGCACAGACCCACAAAGAATTTGAAAACAAATCCAATTTTGATAAACTCCCATATTTACTGGGTGAAATACCACAGTGTGCCATCACAGCAGCAAGATTTGTGACCTGTTGCCACAAGAAAAGGGCAACCCGTGAAGAACAAACACCATTGTAAATACAACCTATATTTATGTTTATTTATTTTCCCATTTGTACTTTAACTATTTGCACATTGTTACAACACTGTATATAGACACAATATGACACTTGAAATGTCTTTATTATTTTGGAACTTCTGAGTATAATGTTTACTGTTAATATTGATTGTTTATTTCACTTTTGTTTACTATCTACTTCACTTGTTTTGGCAATGTTAATATACGTTTCCCATGCCAATAAAGCCCTTACATTGAAATTGAATTGAGATAGAGGGTTACCAGACACAGGATGAGGAGAAGAGACCGGTGTCTTTTGGAGGACGAGAGTTGAAGGGGACAGGGTTGAAGAGTTGAATGAGAGGATGCTATGGATGTTGGTAAATTGATGAACAACCATTACCTCCAAGTTCAATAAACAGGACTGGCTGGCAGAACTTCCAGTATGATTAACAGCAAACTCAAAAGCTATGTAGCTAGCTAGCTGGCTGGCAGCCAAAGGATAAAATAAATGAGAAATGATAATACACAGATGAGTGATGAAGAGAGACCCAGCAGATCCATAATCTACCACAATGCCTTAGGATAGAGGGAGAGAGAGATGAGAGAGAGAGAGAACTGATATAGAAAGAGAGAGAAATAAGGAGAAAGAGAGAGAGAAGAAGAGAGAGAGAGAGAGAAGAGAGAGAGAGGGAGGAGAGAGCAGAGAGAAAGAGAAAGGAGTAGCGAGACGAGGAGAGAGAGAGAGACTCGAGGAGAGAAAGGATGAGAGAGTGAGCAGGAGAGAGAAAGGAGGGGGACCGACAGGAGAGCGACAGGAGAGAGAGAGAGGAGAGCGAGAGAGGAGAGAGAGAGATGGAGAGAGAGAGATGAGAGAGAGAGAGGAGGAGAGAGAGCATGAAGAGAGAGAAGACATGGAGAGAGTAAGAGAGAAGCAGTAGAGGGAGAAGGAAGGAGACGAGAGGAGGAGAGGAGCAGGAGAGAGGAGGAGACGAGAGACAGGAAGAGAGAGAGTGAGGAGAGAGAAGAGAGGGAGCGGGAGGAGAGAGAGACAGGAGGAGGAGGTGGGGAGAGGGGGGGGGGAGAGGAATGATTTATTGGCACATTGTTACAACACTGTAAATAGCCAATAATCTAACATTTGAAATGTCTATATATATATATATTTTTTAATGGTGAGTAATGGTTACTGTTAACTTTTGATTGTTTATTTCCCTTGTTTATTTCTTGTCTATTTCACTTGCTATGGCAATGTAAACATGTGTTTCCCATGCCAATAAAGCCCCTTGAATTGAAATGAATTTAATTGAGAGAGGAGAGAGAGGCGTCAGTTTAGCTAGCATCCAGCCAGGAAGAGCGAGAGAGACAGAAAGAGAAAGTGAGAGAGTAGGAGAAAGAGAGAGACAGGAGAGAGAAGGAGGGAGAGAGAGAGATAAGGACTATTTGCAGCCAGGAAGAGAGAGTGGCGTCAGCTCAACTAGCATCCAGCCAGGAAGAGAGAGAGAGACTAAGCTGGTTAGAGGGCCTACGGGGAAGAGAAAACGCTGCTACACAAAGCACTTATTAAATCTGATGATGTCTCATCAAATTCCACCAAATCCTAGATCCCCTTTAAGCAGGGGAGGAGAGGAGATGAGAGGCAGGGGGAGGAGAGGGAGGAGATTCAGGGGGAGGGGAGGGGAAGGAGAGGCAGGGGGAGGAGAGGAGAGGCAGGGGGAGGAGAGGCAGGGGGAGGGGAGGAGAGGAGAGGCAGGGGGAGGAGAGGAGAGGGAGGAGGAGGAGGAGAGGCAGGGGGAGGAGAGTGGAGGAGAGTGGAGGAGAGGAGAGGCAGGGGGAGGAGAGGAGAGGGAAGGGACTGAGGGAGGCTAAGGGACGTAATGAGAGTACCAGAGCCTGGGCTTATTATTAAACAACACCCAGAGGTGGGTTTAGGCAAGATTTCTCACATTACTACTAACTCCAACACATCCCAAGCAAACAACAAATCAGACTGAAGAATGGCAGACTAAATCCACCTCAAACTCTCTACTTCTGTTCCTCAGAGGCAGAAGACAAAAAATAAGCAGCTTTCAGACCCTGGGGTGTGGTGTTCATCTGCCTGCAGTCCCTGGACCAATAAACATTGATGAGATCTGAAATCACCTCATCCACACGGAGTCCTCTAACAGCACACTGCTAACTGAGGGGAAGTCCGGGCACCAAGACAGTTATGTTGAAATATGGTTGTTATGAGGGCAACCAGGGAGAGTTACTGTAACTTTTACTGTAACACATGTTTGGATAAACAATGTTGTAAGCTTGCCTTGCTGTTCATTAAAACATGTTTCAAAGGCTGACTTGTCATTGTTCTTAAACGTTAGAGATTGAAGATATTTGTCATGCAGCTGAAGTAACGTAGCTAGCTAACTCTTTTCTTGCTTATCGTGTAGTGGAGGATTAAAATACCTTCATGTCTATGGATGTGGAGCTATGTAGCCAATCTGTGTTTGGACCCTAAAACGTTTGGTATAAATTAGTTCAGAACACTGGTTTCCATTTTTTATTGCTTCCACTGGTTAAACATGAATCCCCAAGAAATGGCAGAAAATGACTGAGTGAAGGAAATGCGACTGTCAAACTGCTATGGAATGATAGTCCTGCTTCAGTACTCTCCACATTGAACCACAGCCAGAGAATGGCTACATTACTACTCCACATTGAACCACAGCCAGAGGATGGCTACAATACTACTCCACATTGAACCACAGCCAGAGGATGGCTACATTGAACCACAGCCAGAGGATGGCTACATTACTACTCCACATTGAACCACAGCCAGAGGATGGCTACAATACTACTCCACATTGAACCACAGCCAAAGGATGGCTACATTACTATTCCACATTGAACCACAGCCAGAGGATGGCTACATTACTACTCCACATTGAACCACAGCCAGAGGATGGCTACATTACTACTCCACGTTGAACCACAGCCAGAGGATGGCTACATTACTACTCCACATTGAACCACAGCCAGATAATGGGTACAGTCATTACAGCACATTGTTGTTCTCATGTGTTGCTCATATGGTAAGTACGTATTTCCTGCATTAGAAATATAAGGAAAGCTATTACTGCCGCTAGTTCAGGCATTGTGAAAAACAGGCTCGTTGTCAATACATTGTGTGGTAGGCTATCCTTTGGCCGCTTCTACTGTTCACCAGTGATGTAGTGATGTCCCATTCCATAGGGTTATTTATCTCTCTCTACCACTAGTTGATGTAGTGATGTCCCATTCCATAGGGTTATTTATCTATCTCTACCACTAGTTGGTCCGTGAGGGACACGCCCCCACTGACGGACACTCCAAAACAATGGGAAGGGCTAAGGGGTGTATTGGGATTGAGCCATAGAGTTATATCAGAGTAAAAAGGTAAACTAGAGTGGAGAGCTGAGCTGAGCCTGTCTCTCTGTCTGTCTGTCTGTCTGTCTGTCTGTCTCTCTGCCTGCCTGTCTGCCTGTCTCTCTGCCTGTCTGTCTGTCTCTCTGTCTGCCTGTCTCTCTGTCTGCCTGCCTGTCTGTCTCTCTGTCTGCCTGTCTGTCTGTCTGCTGTCTTGATGTTCTTAGTCTTCCAGAGATCTTGTGGAGGCGGCATGAGAGTGGTGCTAGCTAGAGGGTAGGCCATAGGGTGCGTCCCAAATGGCACCCTATTCCCTATATAGTGCACTACTTTTGACCGTCTGTCTGGATCGGAGTCTAATAGGAGCCAAGTAGTGCACTATATAGCCTAGAGAATAGGGTGCCATTTGGGACGCAGCCACAGAGATATAATAATCTCTGGTTACCCTGGTCTCTCTCTCTCTGCCTTACTCAGGGTGCTCAGTGGGGCTGTACTAGTATGTTGGGCTCTGGTTGAGATTCACTTCTCTAGTTTTACTGTAAACTGGAGGAAAGACCAAGGAGGAAGATCTAGCATAGCTAGCTGGTCCCTGGCACAAAAATGTTAAGAAGCAGTGAGATAGAAGATGGAGTGGGCTGAGAACCACCACTGCCCTAGAGAGTCTGTTAGCCTCTGGCTGACTCAGGGTGCTCATCAGTGGGGCTATATTACTGACTACAGTATGTTGGGCTCTGGCTGAGATCACTACTGCAATAATGAGGATGATTTAATGAGGAGTTTTCCAGCAGCCTCCTTCACAACACAGCCAGCTGCTGCTTACATCCCTCCATCTCTCTCTTTCCTCCCTCGCTCATTCATTCCTCTCATCTAGGGCTGGGCGGTACACCGTATTTTACGATATACCGGTATTGATTCATGGACCGGTTTGGGTTTTTACTTTACCTTCTATAACAGTATTTTAATGTTTGGTTTGTTAAATGTGATACGCAGTGTGTAACGTCTATTTTTATAGTTTACTTCGCTACTTGAGCTCTCTCTCTCTCTCTCTCCCTCTCCCTCTCTCCCTCTCTCCCTCTCCCTCTCTCCCTCTCCCTCCCTACCTACCTACCTACCTAGCCCAGCCCCATGTCACTCCAGGAGTGCATTGGTTGTTCCTCGACCAGGAGACATTTGCGTTCAGTCAGCATGGTCAAAGCAGAACATGTAACAATGTTGATGACAACGATGCTATTTCCACTTTGCTTCTTAATATAAATCCACTAGCGTTCTATAATACACTATTAGTTGGTCTTTCTTACATCTGCAAAAAGCTAGTTTGTCTTTTCTTAGTGAGTTGGGCCTAAATCATGTTAGCCGCTAATGCTAATAGCTAGTTAGCTGGCTGGCTAGCTAGCTAATAAATGTACTGAGTCAGAGCAAAAGTAATTAGCTATACAGTCTGATAATACCAGTGATGGTTTAGACCTAAAAGCATGTTGTTTGTGCAACAGTATCTTCTAAATGAAATTGGAATATGCAAAGCATGACTATGTTAGCTACATGAAGTAGCTAAGAGAACATTCAATGTAGCCAAAGATTATAGGGTCCCCTAGGAAACACTTATCAACACTTTGGTTCCTACCCGGTCACAGGTTCCTCCCTGGCATTTTCATTCGTTGTCATGTCAAACAACACTGTATTCAAAGTGCCCACTGATATTCTAGCTATAGAATTTGAATAATCATTCTATTTTCATGACTCCAACAGTTCAACCAAGTGTTTTATTTTTATTTTTTTATTTGGGGGTAGATCAGCTTAATATTGCAGATAGATTGTAACTTCCATCAATGTAATTGTCTGTATCACTTCCAATCCCCCATGTTTTATATATATATACTCCCCTTTATTACTTTTCAACCCCGCCATCCTTTCCCTACTTGGGGTAAATTAGTTAACAACAATGCCCAGGCCTCTACTTCCAGCCTATACTTACTATCTACACCTTATGGACACAGTCAATTTCACAATAATTATATTTTATTTGTTTTTGCTCCTGAACTTCTTCTACTCTCAACCTCTCCGATCATTTTCATATGTCCATCCGGTTTGCTTCTATATGCCATATCTTTCTAACTGTGCTCTTTCCCAAAAGCTCCCAACATACAACCTACAGTGGGGAGAACAAGTATTTGATACACTGCCGATTTTGCAGGTTTTCCTACTTACAAAGCATGTAGAGGTCTGTAATTTTTATCATAGGTACACTTCAACTGTGAGAGACGGAATCTAAAACAAAAATCCAGAAAATCACATTGTATGATTTTTAAGTAATTCATTTTCATTTTATTGCATGACATAAGTATTTGATACATCAGAAAATCAGAACTTAATATTTGGTACAGAAACCTTTGTTTGCAATTACAGAGATCATACGTTTCCTGTAGGTCTTGACAAGGTTTGCACACACTGCAGCAGGGATTTTGGCCCACTCCAAAATCCTTCAGGTTTCGGGGCTGTCGCTGGGCAATACGGACTTTCAGCTCCCTCCAAAGATTTTCTATTGGGTTCAGGTCTGGAGACTGGCTAGGCCACTCCAGAACCTTGAGATGCTTCTTACGGAGCCACTCCTTAGTTGCCCTGGTTGTGTGTTTCGGGTCGTTGTCATGCTGGAAGACCCAGCCACGACCCATCTTCAATGCTCTTACTGAGGGAAGGAGGTTGTTGGCCAAGATCTCGCGATACATGGCCCCATCCATCCTCCCCTCAATACGGTGCAGTCGTCCTGTCCCCTTTGCAGAAAAGCATCCCCAAAGAATGATGTTTCCACCTCCATGCTTCACGGTTGGGATGGTGTTCTTGGGGTTGTACTCATCCTTCTTCTTCCTCCAAACACGGCGAGTGGAGTTTAGACCAAAAAGCTCTATTTTTGTCTCATCAGACCACATGACCTACTCCCATTCCTTCTCTGGATCATCCAGATGGTCATTGGCAAACTTCAGACGGGCCTGGACATGCGCTGGCTTGAGCAGGGGGACCTTGCGTGCGCTGCAGGATTTTAATCCATGACGGCGTAGTGTGTTACTAATGGTTTTCTTTGAGACTGTGGTCCCAGCTCTCTTCAGGTCATTGACCAGGTCCTGCCGTGTAGTTCTGGGCTGATCCCTCACCTTCCTCATGATCATTGATGCCCCACGAGGTGAGATCTTGCATGGAGCCCCAGACCGAAGGTGACTGACCGTCATCTTGAACTTCTTCCATTTTCTAATAATTGCGCCAACAGTTGTTGCCTTCTCACCAAGCTGCTTGCCTATTGTCCTGTAGCCCATCCCAGCCTTGTGCAGGTCTACAATTTTATCCCTGATGTCCTTACACAGCTCTCTGGTCTTGGCCATTGTGGAGAGGTTGGAGTCTGTTTGATTGAGTGTGTGGACAGGTGTCTTTTATACAGGTAACGAGTTCAAACAGGTGCAGTTAATACAGGTAATGAGTGGAGAACAGGAGGGCTTCTTAAAGAAAAACTAACAGGTCTGTGAGAGCCGGAATTCTTACTGGTTGGTAGGTGATCAAATACTTATGTCATGCAATAAAATGCAAATTAATTACTTAAAAATCATACAATGTGATTTTCTGGATTTTTGTTTTAGATTCCGTCTCTCACAGTTGAAGTGTACCTATGATAAAAATTACAGACCTCTACATGCTTTGTAAGTAGGAAAACCTGCAAAATCAGCAGTGTATCAAATACTTGTTCTCCCCACTGTATATACTTATTATGGACACAGTATGCTTACATTATTAGTTATCTTGTAATTATTTGTTGTTATTTGTTATTAGTCCCATCCTTCAACTCCATTCAACACCTCCCATCTATCTCTTAACACCATCCATATAGGATTTCTATTTGCCATATATATTTCAACCGTACTGTGATGTTTTACAAAAGTTCTGAACCTTTCTATTCTCATTGCTTCTACAGATTGTGAATTAAAAATAAACATTTTTGCTAAAAGTATTATTATATTATTGATCGATTGACTATGACTTTTCAGATCACCCAGTAATGCTATCTGCAAGGTTAGCTCCAGGTAAATATTGCAATCCTTTAGCCATTCCTGGACCTGTGTCCAAAAACAAGCTACAAATGGACAGAACCAAAACAAATGATCTAATGATTCTGTCTCTTCACAGCAAAATCTGCAGAGCTGGGAAGATTTTATCCCCCATATAAACAACATTCTATTGGTAGCAAGAATTTTATATAATAATTTAAATTGAAAGATTCTAATTTTTGAATCCGGTGTCGTTTTGCGTGTCAGTTCATAAACACTATCCCATGGGATCGGTACGTCAAAAATCTCTTCCCAACTATTTTGCAATCTATATGGGACGGCTGTCAATCCTTTGGTCCTTAAGTGAAACTGATATACTTTTTTATTTATCACAGTTTTCCTTAACCAATTATGTTCTTTAATGCAAGGCCGACAGACAAGTTCCTTACTTTCTCCCCCTTCCACTTTCCTCTTCCACTTTTGCGGTAAGGCTGCAATTATTTGGTTGTAATTTTGGGTAGAGCAGATATTTCCATATGTTTTTGTTAGCTGCATGTGCGACATAACTCCACCAGTCCTACCGATGATATAATTTACGAAGATTATACCTTTTTTAAACATTCTGTCAAAAAAATTAAGGTTTTTTGTCAATTAGTATATTTGAATTTAACCACAATATTTGTTGCATTATTTGTTCTGTCGTTTCTGGAGGATTAAATTGAAATTGCAACCAACTTTCTATGGCTTGTTTTAGAAATAGTGATATTTGGGAGATTATTTCCTTTTCAAATAACTGAAAATGAGTGGTTGTAATCTGAATAAAGGGAAAAAGGCAATTCTTGAACATTGGGTGAGACAATCTTACTAATTTGCTTGAGAACCAGTTCGGATTTAAGTATAACTTTTGTATGACTGAAGCTTTTAGTGATAGGTCTAATGCTTTAATATTTAATAATTTCTGTCCTCCGAATTCATATTCATTATATAAATAGGCCCTTTTAATTTTGTCTGGCTTGCCGTTCCAAATAAAATTGATTTTTTTTTTCTCATATAATTTCAAAAACGGTTCGCTAGGCGTAGGCAAGACCATAAGCAAATAGGTAAACTGGGATAATACTAAAGAGTTAATCAAGTGTTTTGCTCTAAATCGCAAGTCAAATCGTAATTGCAACATTTGGTTAAAAATAAGGCCTACATTTTTTGTCAATATCGTGCAGCCCTACGTGGCAGTGTGGAAATGATCTCAAATGAGTGCAGGAAAAGCAAACATTTCTGAAAATGCAGAAAATTATTTTTGGTTGATGTTGAATTGAACAGTATAAAACAATGAGAATAGAGAAAGACATTTACATTTTTACATTTTAGTCATTTAGCAGACGCTCTTATCCAGAGCGACTTACAGTTAGTGAGTGCATACAAGACCCATTGAAATCAGTTAGAATGTGTGTGTTGCCACCCTAAGGCACTAACCATAAAGCACATGTACAATTTTTATTATTCAAATACATCAAATACCGTCAAATACTGTCATACCGTTTTATCTTTTTATACCATGATATGATATGTTGGCCATAACGCAGAGCCCTACTCTCACCTCTCCATCCCTCCCTCACTCCATCCATTCCTCTCATCTTTCCATCCCTCCCTAGATCCCTCCATCCATTCCTCTCATCTCTCCATCCCTCCCTAGCTCCACCCTCTCATCTCTCCATCCCTCCCTAGCTCCCACCTTCTCATCTATCCATCCCTACCTAGCTCCATCCTCTCATCTCTCCATCCCTCCCTCCCTCCCTCCCTCACTCAGGGTGTCTTACAGATAAAGGATGTGTTGTGAACATGGATGGTCTGATTTGGCTGAAGTGTTTACTCTGGCAGCCATGTTGTACTTTATTATGTCACTAATCATATTTATGACTTCTACTGTCATCTATCCAATCATATTTATTTCTTCTACTCTGTCATCTATCCTGGCGCCAACGAAGAGGCCTCGCGACTAGCTCTAAGGAAACTTTGCGGTATTTAGTTATTTTATGTATTATTTTTTTGGCACCTAAAACCCTCACAAACTTTTACAGATACACAATTGAGAGCATCCTGTCGGGCTGTATCACCGCCTGGTACGGCAACTGCACTGCCCGCACCGCAGGGCTCTCCAGAGGATGATGCAGTCTGCCGAAACCATTACTGGGGGCAAACTACCCGCCCTCCAAGACACCTACAGCACCCGATGTCACAGGAAGGCCAAAAAGATCATCAAGGACATCAACCACCCGAGCCACTGCCTGTTCACACCGCTATCATCCAGAAGGCGAGGTAAGAAACAGGTGCATCAAAGCTGGGACCGAGAGAATGAAAAACAGCTTCTATCTCAAGGCCATCAGAATGTTAAATAGCCTTCACTAGCACATTAGAGGCTGCTGCTGCCTATTGAAATCACTGGCCACTTTAAGAAATGGAACACTAGTCACTTTAATAATGTTTACCTATCTTGCACTACTCATCTCATATGTATATACTGTATTCTATTCTATAATATTCTACTGTATCTTAGTCCAATGCCGCTCTGTCATTGCTTGTCCATATATGAATATATTCTTAAATTCCATTCCTTACTAGATTTGTGTGTATTGGGTATATGTTGTGAAATTGTTAGATGTTACTTGTTAGAGATTACTGCACTGACGGAGCTAGAAGCACAAGCATTTCACTACACCCGCAATAACATATGCTAAACACGTGTATGTGACAAATAGAATTTGATTAGCTTTGATCCAATCACATTTATGTCTTCTAATCTATCATCTATCCAATCATATTTATGATTTATACTCTGTCATCTATCCAATCATGCACATGAAGCTGCTTATTTTGCAGCTGCTGTTGTCTTTAACACTTTAGTGCTGTAAAGGTTGAAGTCTGGCTCTGTGCTTCAGCGTTTGATCTCATTCAACTGAGATATTTCACCTCCCTCATCACTAGAGCTCTGGCCTGAAGACCATCCTCCTCTCCCTCCCCTCTCCTCCGCTAGGCCCACTATAAAACCTGGGTCCATTCAATGGAAGGATGAGGAGGCCTATTAAGATTCTGGAGCCTGTTTATTGTAGCTACAGTAGGGTCTTGATGTTTCCGTGGCTACACTAACTGTGTGTCCCAAATGGCACCCTGTTCCCTTCATAGTGGACTACTGTTGTCATGCATACAGCAGCACCCTATGGACCAGGGTCAAAAGGAGGGCACCGTAAAGGGATCAGGGTGCCATTTGGGACGGACAGTCTCTCTCTTTACTGTAGGCTGGACCAGAGCAGTCCCACATCATCACGCAGCAGAAAGCAGAAAGCCTGAATAATATATAGCTGTCAGAGAGAGGAGTTATGAGAGTTCATCTATGTACTGTATCCAACACGAGAGAGAGAGAGAGAGAGAGGGACCTGTACACAGAGTGTACAAAACATGAAGCTGTTTCCATGACATAGACTGACCAGGTGAACCCAGGTTAAAGCTATGATCCCTTATTGATGTCACTTGTTAAATCCACTTTAAATCAGTGTAGATGAAGGGGAGGAGACAGGTTAAAGAAGGACTTTTAAGCCTTGAGACAATTGAGACATGGATTGTGTATGTGTACCCTTCACAGGGTGAATGGGCAAGACAAAATAAGTAATACTGTATGTGTGTTCTACATGTCTCTAATACTGTATATGTTCTACATGTCTCTAATACTGTATATGTGTTCTACATGTCTCGCTAATACTGTATATGTGTTCTACATGTCTCTAATACTGTATATGTGTTCTACATGTCTCTCTAATACTGTATATGTGTTCTACATGTCTCTAATACTGTATATGTGTTCTACATGTCTCTAATACTGTATATGTGTTCTACATGTCTCTAATACTGTATATGTGTTCTACATGTCTCTCTAATACTGTATATGTGTTCTACATGTCTCTAATACTGTATATGTGTTCTACATGTCTCTAATACTGTATATGTGTTCTACATGTCTCTCTAATACTGTATATGTGTTCTATATGTCTCTAATACTGTATATGTGTTCTACATGTCTCTAATACTGTATATGTATTCTCTAGACATGGAGAAAAATCAAAGAGAGAAAGGCCCTCATAATAACTCTGTCTCGTTCCAAATTTGCTGGTCCAGTGAATGATAAGCGACAACGATGAGACAGCCTATAGGGAGGAGGTCAGAGAACTGGCCGTGTGGTGCCAGGATAACAACCTCTCCCTCAACGTGACCAAGACAAAGGAGATGATTGTGGACTACAGGAAAAAAAAGAGGACTGAGCACGCCCCCATTCTCATCGACGGGCTGTAGTGGAACAGGTTGAGAGCTTCAAGTTCCTTGGTGTCCAGATCACCAACAAACTATCATGGTCCAAACACACCAAGACAGTCGTGAAGAGGGCACGACAAAGCCTATTCCCCCTCAGGAGACTGAAAAGATTTGGCATGGGTCCTCAGATCCTCAAAAAATTATACAGCTGCACCATCGAGAGCATCCTCACTGGTTGCATCACCGCCTGGTATGGCAACTGCTTGGCCTCCGACCGCAAGGCACTACAGAGGGTAGTGCGTACGGCCCAGTACATCACTGGGGCCAAGCTTCCTGCCATCCAGGACATTTACATTTACATTTTAGTCATTTAGCAGACGCTCTTATCCAGAGCGACTTACAGTTAGTGAATACATTATTATTTATTTATTATTCTTTTTTTATACTGGCCCCCCGTGGGAATCGAACCCACAACCCTGGCGTTGCAAACGCCATGCTCTATCAACTGAGCTACATCCCTGCCGGCCATTCCCTCCCCTACCCTGGACGACGCTGGGCCAATTGTGTGCCGCCCATGAGTCTCCCGGTCGCGGCCGACTGCGACAGAGCCTGGATACAAGGCGGTGTCAGAGGAAGGACCTCAAAATTGTCAAAGACTCCAGCCACCCTAGTCATAGATTGTTCTCTCTGCTACCGCACGGCAAGCGGTACCGGAGTGCCAAGTCTAGGTCCAAAAGACTTCTACCCCCAAGCCATAAGACTCCTGAACAGCTAATCATGGCTACCCGGACTATTTGCACTGCCCCCCACCCCCACCCCCCACCCCATCTTTTTACGCTGCTGCTACTCTGTTAATTATTTATGCATAGTCACTTTAACTCTACCCACATGTACATATTACTTCAACTACCTCAACTAGCCGGTGCCCCCGCACATTGACTCTGCACGGTATCCCCTGATATATCCAGACCTAC